>CM036625.1:26887342-27349769 GCA_020746105.1 Trogon surrucura | reverse complement strand
GGTCTTCTGCTTCTCCAGAGGCTGAATGGCTGCCTCTCTGCCATCTCTTGCTGATGCGTTGCTGTTCTTCTTGTGCTGCCACGGAGGGCCTGGCTTCCTCTGCACCCTGCCGTCGGAAAGCCTCCTCGTCGTGGGGCTGAAGAAAGGCCACCTGCAGGCGCCAGGGAGCTCGGCAGCCCTCGCAGGGGATGTCCCTCGGTGCCGCAGCCCGGCGGGAGCCACGTTGCCGCTTCCCCTCTTCTTGAGGCTCAGAGCACAGGAGCAGATCCCCCTTCTGAAGGGCTGGGGGTAGGGGAGAGGGTGGAGGTCGAGAAGCAAGGGCTCCCAAGACCCACGGCCATCAACCAATCCATGGCTGAACGCCGGGGAGATGGAGCGGGGGAGCCCACCGGCGGCCAGGTGCGGAGGGCAGGACGCCACACTAACACGTCCTGCGGCGGCCAGGCTGCCGCTAGGGCGCTGGGCTGGCCTACATACGCCTCCGCTTCGCTGGGGGTGGGGAGAGGGGCCATCCTGCCGGCGGATCCACATCCATCGGCTCCTCCACACCTTCAGGTGGGTCCACGTCCATGGGCTGCACGTCGTCGGCACTGGCCACGGGTAGCACGAAGCGGAAGGACGCCAACAGTCTCTGCGCCTTCATGCGTGCTTCTGCCGCCGCCGCCTCGCTGGCTGCCACCAGCGGGCTCTGCCCCTTCGGACGGCCCGTCTCTGCCGCATAGCTGACGGCCGGCAGCGGCCTCTGCCTCCTCTCATACACCACCTCTTCCCTCTCCGCTTCTCGCCTGTACGGAGGTGGGCGACGACTCGCTCTGCTGGCTGCCACCAGCGGCCTCTGCCTCCTCTCATACACCACCTCCTCCCTCTCCGCTTCTCGCCTGTACTGAGGTGGGTGACGACTCGCTCTGCTGGCTGCCACCAGCGGGTTCTGCCTCCTAGGGCGTCTCGTCTCTGCCGCATAGCTGACGGCCGGCAGCGGCCTCTGCCTCCTCTCGTACGCATTCTCCTGTCTCTCCGCTTGTCGCCCACGCAGAGGTGGGCGACGACTCGCTGTGCCACGGTGGGTCCTCTTCCTGCCAGCCATGGTGGCGTTCGAGGGCCCGGACGCTCAGCGAATGAGCCAGCCACCTGCTGGGGCCCAGAAGAGGTTGCTGAGGTAGCCTGTGACATCACCAGGCCATTGTGATGTCACGAGGCCATGCAAATAGCTGCATGTGGCACCCTATCCAACCATGTGGCAGCTGGGAGGCCTGTGGCTTTCCAGGTTCCCTTCCTCCTGTGGGAGGAAGAAGAGGGTTGAGGGGCGTGCCAGTCAGGAGAAGAGAGAACAGGAGAATCATGGCATCACCGAACCATACAGCAGTTTCGGTTGGAAGAGTCCTTCAACATGGTCGAGTCCAACCTTTGTCCTAGCCCTATCAACGCCACTACATCATGTCCCGAAGCACAACATCTACCCCTCTCTTAAACTCCTCTGGGGACGGTGACAGAACCGCCTCCCTGGACAGGCTCTTCCAATGCCTGACAAGCCTTTCAGTAAAGAAATTCTTGCTAATATCCAACCTGAAACTCCCCTGGTGCAACTTAAAGCCATTTCTCCTTGTCCTGTCCCTTGCTACTGGGGACAATATGCCAACGCCCGTCTCACGATGACCTCCTTTCAGGTAGCTCTAGAGTACTGTGTTGAGTTTTGGGCCCCTCGCTACAAGAGGGACACTGAGGTGCTGCAGAGGGTACAGAGGCGGGCTTCCCTAATTTCGTGATTCTGAGCCCAAAAGTTCTCTAAATCACTATTCCTGAGCCCCACAGATCCCTAATTTGGTGTTTCTGGGCCTAAAAGTTCCCTAACTTGGTTTTTCTGGGCATATAAGATCCCTAAATCGGTGTTTCTGAGCCCCAACGTTCACTAAATCACTGCTTCTGAGGCCAAGAGTTCCCTAAATTGGTGTTTCTGAGCCCAAAAGTTCCCTAATTTGGTGTTTCTGAGTATCAAAGTTCCCAAAATCGCTGCTTCTGAGCCTCAAATTTGCCTAATTTGCTGCTTCTGAGTCCCAACGTTCCCTAAGATTGTCTTTCTGAATCCAAAGTTTTGCAAATTTGGTGTTTCTGAGCCTCAAAGTTCCCTAAATCGGTGTTTCTTACCCAAACATTCTCTAAATCAGTGTTTCTGAGCACCAGATTTCCCCAATTTGGTGTTTCTGGGCCTAAAAGTTCCCTCATTTAGGTTTTTCTGGGCCTAAATGATCCCGAAAATGGTGCTTCTGAGCCCAAAATTTTGCTAATTTGGTGTTTCTGAGCCCAAAAGTTCCCTAATTAGGTTTTCGTGGGCCTAAATCACTATTCCTGAGACCCAAAGATCCCTAATTTGGTGTTTCTGGGCCTAAAAGTTCCCGAATTTAGTTTCTCTGGGCCTAAAATATCCCTAAATTGGTGTTTCTGAGGCCAAAGTTTCCTAAATCGCTGCTTCTGAGCCCAAAAGTTCCCTAAATCGCTGCTTCTGAGTCCCCAAGTTCTGTAATTAGGTGTTCCTGGGCCTAAAAGTTCTCTAAATCACTATTCCTGATCCCCAAAGTTCCTTAATTTGGTATTTCTGGGACTAAGAGATACCTAAATCGGAGTTTCTGAGCCCAATCGTTCACTAAATCACTGTTACTGAGCCCCAAAGTTCCCTAATTTGGTGTTTCTGGGCCTAAAAGTTCTCTACATCACTATTCCTGAGCCCCACAGTTCCCTAATATGGTGTTTCTGGGCATAAAATTTCCCTAACTTGGTATTTCTGGGCATAAAAGATCCCTAAATTGGTGTTTGTGAGCCCCAAAGTTCACTAAATCACTTCTTCTGAGGCCAAGAGTTCCCTAAATTGGTGTTTCCGAGCCCAAAATTTCCCTAATTTGGTGTTTCTGAGCCTCAAAGTTCCCTAAATCGCTGCTTCTGAGCCTCAAAGTTGCCTAATTCGCTGCTTCTGAGACCCAATGTTCCCTAAGTTGGTGTTTCTGGGCCTAAAAGTTCCCGAATTTAGTTTCTCTGGGCCTTAAAGATCCCTAAATTGGTGTTTCTGAGGCCAAAGATCCCTAAATCGCTGCTTCTGAGCCCAAACGAACACTAAATCACTGTTTCTGAGCCCCAAAGTTCCCTAATTTGGTGATTCTGAGCCCAAAAGTTCTCTAAATTGGTGTTTCTGAGCCCAAAAGTTCGCTAATTTAGTGTTTCTAAGCCCCAAAGTTCCCTAAATCGGTGTTTCTGAGCCCAAAAGTTCTCTAAATTGGTGTTTCTGAGCCCACAATTCACTAATTTGGTGTTTCTGAGCCCAAAAGTTCCCTAAATCGCTGCTTCTGAGTCCAAAAGTTCCCTAATTAGGTGTTCCTGGGCCTAAAAGTTCTCTAAAACACTATACCTGAGCCCCACAGTTCCCTAATTAGGTGTTTCTGGGCCTAAAAGTTCCCTCATTTACTTTTTCTGGGCCTTAAAGTTCCCTAAATTGGTGCTTCTGAGCCCAAAAGTTCCCTAATTTGGTGTTTCTGAGCCGAAAAGTTCCCTAAATCGCTGCTTCTGAGCCCAACAGTTCCCTAAATCGCTGCTTCTGAGCACAAAAGTTCCCGAATTAGGTGTCCCTGGGCCTAAAAGTTCTCTAAATCACTATTCCTGAGCCGCACAGTTCCCTAATTTGGTGTTTCTGAGCCTAAAATTCCATAATTTAGTTTTTCTGTGCCTAAATGATCCCTAAATTGGTGCTTCTGAGCCCAAAAGTTCGCTAATTTGGTGTTTCTGAGCCCCAAAGTACCCTAAATCACTGAGTACGGAAGTTCCCTAAATAGGTGTTCCTGGGCCTAAAAGTTCTCTAAATCACTATTCCTGAGTCGCACAGTTCCCTAATTTGGTGTTTCTGGGCCTAAAAGTTCCCTCTTTTAGTTTTTCTGGGCCTTAAAGTTCCCTAAATTGGTGCTTCTGAGCCCAAAAGTTCCCTAAATCGCTGCTTCTGGGACCAAAAGTTCTGGAATTTTCTGTTCCTGGGCCTAAAAGTTCTCTAAATCACTATTCCTGAGCCCCACACTTCCCTAATTTGGTGTTTCTGGGCCTAAAACTTCCCTCATTTAGTATTTCTGGGCCTTAAAGTTCCCTAAATCGCTACTTCTGAGCCCAAAATTTCACTAAATCGCTGCTTCTGAACCCAAAAGTTCCCGAATTAGGTGTTCCTGGGCCTAAAAGTTCTCTAAATCACTGTTTCTGAGCCCCACAGTTCCCTAATTTGGTGTTTCTTGGCCTAAAAGATCCCTAATTTATTTTTCTGTTCATAAATGATCCCTAAATCGGGGTTTCAGAGCCCAAAAGTTCCCTAAATCGCTGCATCTGAGCCCAAATCTCAGTAATTAGGTGTTCCTGGGCCTACAAGTTCTCTAAATCACTGTTTCTGAGCCCCACAGTTCCCTAATTTGGTGTTTCTGCGCCTAAAAGATCCCCCATTTAGTTTTTCTGTGCCTACATGATCCTTAAATCGGTGTTTCTGAGCCCAAAAGTTCCCTAAATCTCAGCTTCTGAGCCCAACAGTTCCCTTATTAGGTGTTCCTGGGCCTGAAAATTCCCTAATTTATTTTTTCTGGTCGTTAAAGTTCCCTAAATTGGTGTTTCTGAGCCCAAAATTACCCTAAATCATTGTTTCTGGGCCCCAAAGTTCCCTAATTTGGTGTTTCTGGGCCTAAAAGTTCCCTCATTTAGTTTTTCTGGTCCTTAAAGTTCCCTAAATTGGTGCTTCTGAGCCCAAAAGTTCCCTAATTTGGTGTTTCTGAGCCGAAAAGTTCCCTAAATCGCTGCTTCTGAGCCCAAAAGTTCCCTAAATCGCTGCTTCTGAGCCCAAAAGTTCCCTAATTAGGTGTTCCTGGGCCTAAAAGATCCCTAATTTATTTTTTCTGGGCCTTAAAATTCCCTAAATTGGTGCTTCTCAGCCCAAAAGTTCGCTAATTTGGTGTTTCTGAGCCCAAAATTTGCCTAATTCGCTGCTTCTGAGCCCAAAAGTTCCCTAATTAGGTGTTCCTGGGCCTAAAATTTCTCTACATCACTATTCCTGGGCCCCACAGTTCCCTAATTTGGTGTTTCTGGGCATGAAAGTTCCCTCATTTAGTTTTTCTGGTCCTTAAAGTTCCCTAAATTGGTGCTTCTGAGCCCAAAAGTTCCCTAATTAGGTGTTTCTGAGCCGAAAAGTACCCTAAATCGCTGCTTATGAGCCCAAAAGTTCCCGAATTAGGTGTTCCTGGGCCTAAAAGATCCCTAATTTAGTTTTTCTGGGCCTTAAAATTCCATAAATTGGTGCTTCTCATCCCAAAAGTTCGCTAATTTAGTGTTTCTGAGCCCAAAAGTTCCCTAAATCTCTGCTTCTGAGCCCAAAAGTTCCCTAATTAGGTGATCCTGGGCCTAAAAGTTCTCTAAATCACTATTGCTGGGCTCCACAGTTCCCTAATTTGGTGTTTCTGGGCATGAAAGTTCCCTCATTTAGTTTTTCTGGTCCTTAAAGTTCCCTAAATTGGTGCTTCTGAGCCCAAAAGTTCCCTAATTAGGTGTTTCTGAGCCGAAAAGTTCCCTAAATCGCTGCTTCTGAGCCCAAAAGTACCCTAAATCGCTGCTTATGAGCCCAAAAGTTCCCGAATTAGGTGTTCCTGGGCCTAAAAGTTCTCTAAATCACTATTCCTGAGCCCTACACTTCCCTAATTTGGTATTTCTGGGCCTAAAAGATCCCTAATTTAGTTTTTCTGGGCCTAAAATATCCCTAAATCGGTGTTTCTGAGCCCAAAAATTCCCTAAATCGCTGCATCTGAGTCCAAAAGCTCCCTAATTAGGTGTTCCTGGGCCTGAAATTCTCTAAATCACTATTCCTGAGCCCCACACTTCCCTAATTTGGTGTTTCTGAGCCTAAAAGTTCCCTCATTTAGTTTTTCTGGTCCTTAAAGTTCCCTAAAGCGCTGCTTCTGAGCCCAAAATTTCACTAAATCGCTACTTCTGAGTCCAAAAGTTCCCGAATTAGGTGTTCCTGGGCCTAAAAGTTCTCTCAATCACTATTCCTGAGCCCCACAGTTCCCTAATTTGGTGTTTCTGGGCCTAAAAGATCCCTAATTTAGTATCTGTGGGCGTAAAAGACCCCTAAATCCGTGTTTCTGGGCCCAAAAGTTCCCTAAATAGCTGCTTCTGAGCCCAAAAGTTCCCTAATTTGGTGTTTCTGAGCCGAAAAGTTTCCTAAATTGCTGCTTCTGAGACCAAAAGTTCCCGAATTTGGTGTTCCTGGGCCTAAAAGTTCTTTAAATCACTATTCCTGAGCCCAAAAGTTCCCTAATTTGGTGTTTCTGGGCCTAAAAGATCCCTAATTTCGTTTCTCGGGGCCGAACAGTTCCATATATCGGTGTTTCTGAGCCCAAAATTTGCCTAATTTGCTGCTTCTGAGACAAAAAGTTTCCTAATTAGGTGTTCCTGGGCCTAAAAGTTCTCTAAATCAGTATTCCTGAGCCCCACAGTTCCCTAATTTGGTGTTTCTGGGCCTAAAAGATCCCTAATTTAGTATCTGTGGGCGTAAAAGATCCCTAAATCGGTGTTTCTGAGCCCAAACGTTCCCTAAATCGCTGCTTCTGAGCCTTAAAGTTCCCTAATTAGGTGTTCCTGGGCCTAAATGTTCTCTAAATCACTATTCCTGAGCCCCACAGTTCCCTAATTTGGTGTTTCTGGGCCTAAAAGTTCCCTAATTTAGGATTTCTCGGCATAAAAGATCCCTAAATTGGTGCTTCTGAGCCCAAAAGTACCCTAAATCATGGTTTCTGGGACCCAAAGTTCCCTAATTTGGTGTTTCTGAGCACCAAAGTTCCCTAATTTGGTGCTTCTGAGCCCCAAAGTTGCCTAATTCGCTGCTTCTGAGTTCTAATGTTCCCTAAGCTGGTGTTTCTGGGCCTAAAAGATCCCTAAATCGGTGTTTCCGGGCCCAAAATTTCTCTAAAACACTGTTTCTGAGCCCCAAAGTTCCCTAATTTGGTGTTTCTGGGCCTAAAAGTTCCCTCATTTAGGTTTTTCTGGGCCTAAATGATCCCTCATTTAGTTTTTCTGGTCCTTAAAGTTCCCTAAATTGGTGCTTCTGAGCCCCACAGTTCCCTAATTTGGTGTTTTTGAGCCTAAAAGTTCCCGAAATCGCTGCTTCTGAACCCAAAAGTTCCCTAAATCACTGCTTCTGAGCCCAAAAGTTCCCGAATTAGGTGTTCCTGGGCCTAAAAGTTCTCTCAATCACTATTCCTGAGCCCCACAGTTCCCTAATTTGGTGTTTCTGGGCCTAAAAGATCCCTAATTTAGTTTTTCTGTGCCTACATCATCCCTAAATCGTTGTTTCTGAGTCCAAAAGTTCCCTAAATTGCTGCTTCTGAGCCCAAAAGCTCCCTAATTAGGTGTTCCTGGGCCTAAAAGTTCTCTAAATCACTATTCCTGAGCCACACAGTTAAATAATTTGGTGTTTCTGGGCCTAAAAGTTCCCTCATTTAGTTTTTCTGGGCCTTAAAGTTCCCTAAATTGGTGCTTCTGAGCCCAAAAATTTCCCTAATTTGGTGTTTCTGAGCCGAAAAGTTCCCTAAATCGCTGCTTCTGAGTCGAAAAGTTAACTAAATCGCTACTTCTGAGACCAAAACTTCCCTAATTAGGTGTTCCTGGGTCTAAAAGATCCCTAATTCACTATTCCTGAGCAGCACAGTTCCCTTATTTGGTGTTTCTGGGCCTAAAAGTTCCCTCATTTAGTTTTTCTGGGCCTTAAAGTTCCCTAAATCCCTGCTTCTGAGCCCAAAATTTGCCTAATTCGCTGCTTCTGAGCCCAAAAGTTCCCTAATTAGGTGTTCCTGGGCCTAAAAGTTCTCTAAATCACTATTCCGGAGCCCCACAGTTCCCTAATTTGGTGTTTCTGGGCCTAAAAGATCCCTAATTCAGTTTCTCTGGGCCTTAAAGATCCCTAAATCGGTGTTTCTGAGCCCAAAATTTGCCTAATTCGCTGCATCTGAGTCCAAAAGTTCCCGAATTAGGTGTTCCTGGGCCAAAAAAATTCTCTAAATCACTATTCCTGAGCCCAAAAGTTCCCTAATTTGGTGTTTCTGGGCCTAAAAATTCCCTCATTTAGTTTTTCTTTGCCTTAAATTTCCCTAAATCGCTGCTTCTGAGCACAAAATTTCCCTAAATCGCTGCTTCTGAGCCCAAAAGATCCCGAATTAGGTGTTCCTGGGCCTAAAAGTTCTACAAATCAGTATACCTGAGCCCCACAGTTCCCTAATTTGGTGTTTCTGGGCCTAAAAGATCCCTAATTTAGTATCTGTGGGCGTAAAAGATCCCTAAATGGGTGTTTCTGAGCCCAAAAGTTCCCTAAATCGCAGCTTCTGAGACCAAAAGTTCCCTTATTAGGTGTTTCTGAGCCCCAAAGTTGCCTAATTCGCTGCTTCTGAGTCGTAATGTTCCCTAAGCTGGTGTTTCTGGACCTATAAAGTTTCCTAAATCGGTGTTTCTGAGCTCAAAATTTCTATAAAACACTGTTTCTAAGCCCCAAAAGTTCCCTAAATTGGTGCTTCTGATCCCAAAAGTTCGCTATTTTGGTGTTTATGAGCCCAAAAGTTCCCTAATTAGGTGTTCCTGGGCCTAAAAGTTCCCTTATTTAGTTTTTTTTGGGCCTTAAAGTTCTCTAGGAGAGTGCTGTGGGCAACAGTGTCAAATGCCATAAGTCAAGTCAAGGTAGACAGCATCCACAGCCTTTCCTTCCTCCAACAAGTGGGCTAGCCTGTCACAGAAGGAGATCAGGTTGTGCCCTTCACAAGCCCATGCTGACTGGGCCTGATCACCTGCTTGTCCTGCATGCGCTGCAGAATGGAACTCAGGACGATCTGCTCCGTCAGCTTCCCTGGCGCTGAAGTCAAACTGACAGGCCTGTAACTTCCCGGATCATCCTTCCGATGTCCAATCTGCTGGGACCTCCCCAGTCAGCCAGGAGTGCTTATACATGAGGGACAGGGGCTGGGTGAGCACCTGTCGCGGGTTAGGGCTGGGCCGGCCACTAACGCGGACAGACGCTCTCTAACCCCCTCCTTCCCCCCCCAAACGGGAAGAGAAAAGGGAATGAGGCAGAGAGACTTACGGGTGAGAACGAAAACTAGAACAGTTTTAATGAAAATAATAGAAGTAATGGTAAAAGGATAAAAGTAAAGAACTATATACAACTACAGATAATAGCCCACTATCAAACCCAACTCCCTCCCCCGATAGCAATCACCACTGATGCTGCAGAGCAGGAGGCACTGGGGAAACCCCAGGCTCAGCGGCAGCGGGAGCTGGATACAGGGAGCTGGAGTCGGGAACTCAGGATCCGGATCAAAATCAGCAGGTCAGATGGAGTCCTCTCTGGACACCGGCCCTTGCCAAAAAGGGCGAAACGAAGAAAAACTCCCGTGATCACTCAATTTATACTAAATATGACGTATATGGGATGGAATACTCTCATTGGTCACCTGTCCTGTCTATTACCCCCCGGAGGTGCAAGCTTTTACTTCCTTGTGCCCCCCTCTCACTACCCAGCACCCCCAGCGTGGCACACAAGAGCCAGCAGTGGCCTTGGTCACTACAGGAATAAGTATAAGCAAGAGCCTTTCTGCATCCCAGTCCCAGGCAGTAACTGTAAACATCAGGTGTTAGCCCTGCCAGTAGCACACACTGTCTACAAAAACACGCTGCCGACTTCAGAAACTGCAGCCTTTTAGAAGACACTAAACTGGAAAGTACAAATCACTAAACAGGACTGGGGTTTTAGCTAAACCCAGGACAGCATCCCTGCCAGTTCTCTCAGCGCTCTAGGATGTAGCCCCTCCGGCCCCACCGATTTATGTACATCACTGTGGAGCAGCAGGTCACTGACCATCTCCTCCTGGATTGTGGCGGGGAAAACAGGCTGCGGGAAGAGGGCCTCGCGGGCTCGTAGGCTCATAGGATGGCTTGGGCTGCAAAGGACCTTGAAAGCTCACCCCGACCACCCCCGCGCCGGGGGCAAGGCCATCTTTCAGCAGACCAGCTTGCTCAAAGCCCCAGCCGGCCGGGCCTTGAGCCCTTCCTTCAAAGGAGGGGGCATCCACAACCTGCCCCAGGCTCTCACCACCCTCACGACCACAGGCAGTTCCCTCGGCCGCCCTCGCCTGCCCCGGCACCCCGCACCGTCCCGAAGGCAAGCGGCTGAGCCCGCAGCCCCGGCACCAGTGTCCTTCCGGGGCTGGGGAGACCGGGAGGCGACAGACGACTCCAGGCACAGCCCCCAAAGTACCAAAGAAAAGAGAGGCAAAGCGTGTCTGCACTGACTGTCTCGGGTCATTGGTTGGTTTTATTTAAAGTCGGTTGTGCCCGGTCGTGAAAAGAGCGAAGGAAGTAGCTCGAAGGGGCCTTGATGCTGAAGGCCAGCACTTCTGCCCAGCAGGCCGGTGGTCTTCTGCTTCTCCAGAGGCTGAATGGCTGCCTCTCTGCCATCTCTTGCTGATGCGTTGCTGTTCTTCTTGTGCTGCCACGGAGGGCCTGGCTTCCTCTGCACCCTGCCGTCGGAAAGCCTCCTCGTCGTGGGGCTGAAGAAAGGCCACCTGCAGGCGCCAGGGAGCTCGGCAGCCCTCGCAGGGGATGTCCCTCGGTGCCGCAGCCCGGCGGGAGCCACGTTGCCGCTTCCCCTCTTCTTGAGGCTCAGAGCACAGGAGCAGATCCCCCTTCTGAAGGGCTGGGGGTAGGGGAGAGGGTGGAGGTCGAGAAGCAAGGGCTCCCAAGACCCACGGCCATCAACCAATCCATGGCTGAACGCCGGGGAGATGGAGCGGGGGAGCCCACCGGCGGCCAGGCGCGGAGGGCAGGACGCCACACTAACACGTCCTGCGGCGGCCAGGCTGCCGCTAGGGCGCTGGGCTGGCCTACATACGCCTCCGCTTCGCTGGGGGTGGGGAGAGGGGCCATCCTGCCGGTGGATCCACATCCATCGGCTCCTCCACACCTTCAGGTGGGTCCACGTCCATGGGCTGCACGTCGTCGGCACTGGCCGCGGGTAGCACGAAGCGGAAGGACGCCAACAGTCTCTGCGCCTTTGCGCGTGCTTCTGCCGCCGCCGCCTCGCTGGCTGCCACCAGCGGGCTCTGCCCCTTCGGACGGCCCGTCTCTGCCGCATAGCTGACGGCCGGCAGCGGCCTCTGTCTCCTCTCATACACCACCTCCTCCCTCTCCGCTTCTCGCCTGTACTGAGGTGGGTGACGACTCGCTCTGCTGGCTGCCACCAGCGGGTTCTGCCTCCTAGGGCGTCTCGTCTCTGTCGCATAACTGACGGCCGGCAGCGGCCTCTGCCTCCTCTCGTACGCATTCTCCTGTCTCTCCGCTTGTCGCCCACGCAGAGGTGGGCGACGACTCGCTGTGCCACGGTGGGTCCTCTTCCTGCCAGCCATGGTGGCGTTCGAGGGCCGGACGCTCAGCGAATGAGCCAGCCACCTGCTGGGGCCCAGAAGAGGTTGCTGAGGTAGCCTGTGACATCACCAGGCCATTGTGATGTCACGAGGCCATGCAAATAGCCGCATGTGGCACCCTATCCAACCATCTGGCAGCTGGGAGGCCTGTGGCTTTCCAGGTTCCCTTCCTCCTGTGGGAGGAAGAAGAGGGTTGAGGGGCGTGCCAGTCAGGAGAAGAGAGAACAGGAGAATCATGGCATCACCGAACCATACAGCAGTTTCGGTTGGAAGAGTCCTTCAACATGGTCGAGTCCAACCTTTGTCCTAGCCCTATCAACGCCACTACATCATGTCCCGAAGCACAACATCTACCCCTCTCTTAAACTCCTCTGGGGACGGTGACAGAACCGCCTCCCTGGACAGGCTCTTCCAATGCCTGACAAGCCTTTCAGTAAAGAAATTCTTGCTAATATCCAACCTGAAACTCCCCTGGTGCAACTTAAAGCCATTTCTCCTTGTCCTGTCCCTTGCTACTGGGGACAATATGCCAACGCCCGTCTCACGATGACCTCCTTTCAGGTAGCTCTAGAGTACTGTGTTGAGTTTTGGGCCCCTCGCTACAAGAGGGACACTGAGGTGCTGCAGAGGGTACAGAGGCAGGTTTCCCTAATTTGGTGATTCTGAGCCCAAAAGTTCTCTAAATCACTATTCCTGAGCCCCACAGTTCCCTAATTTGGTGTTTCTGGGCCTAAAAGTTCCCTAACTTGGTTTTTCTGGGCATATAAGATCCCTAAATCGGTGTTTCTGAGCCCCAGCGTTCAATAAATCACTGCTTCTGAGGCCAAGAGTTCCCTAAATTGGTGTTTCCGAGCCCAAAAGTTCCCTAATTTGGTGTTTCTGAGTACCAAAGTTCCCAAAATCGCTGCTTCTGAGCCTCAAATTTGCCTAATTTGCTGCTTCTGAGTCCCAATGTTCCCTAAGTTTGTCTTCCTGAATCCAAAGGTTTGCAAATTTAGTGTTTCCGAGCCCCAAAGTTCCCTAATTTGGTGTTTCTGGGCCTAAAAGTTCCCTCATTTAGTTTTTCTGGGCTTAAAGTTCCCTAAATCGGTGTTTCTTACCCAAACATTCTCTAAATCAGTGTTTCTGAGCACCAGATTTCCCCAATTTGGTGTTTCTGGGCCTAAAAGTTCCCTCATTTAGGTTTTTCTGGGCCTAAATGATCCCGAAAATGGTGCTTCTGAGCCCAAAATTTCGCTAATTTGGTGTTTCTGAGCCCAAAAGTTCCCTATTTAGGTTTTCGTGGCCCTAAATCACTATTCCTGAGACCCAAAGATCCCTAATTTGGTGTTTCTGGGCCTAAAAGTTCCCGAATTTAGTTTCTCTGGGCCTAAAATATCCCTAAATTGGTGTTTCTGAGGCCAAAGTTTCCTAAATCGCTGCTTCTGAGCCCAAAAGTTCCCTAAATCGCTGCTTCTGAGTCCCAAAGTTCCCTAATTAGGTGTTCCTGGGCCTAAAAGTTCTCTAAATCACTATTCCTGAGCCGCACAGTTCCCTAATTTGGTGTTTCTGGGCCTAAAAGTTCCCTCATTTAGTTTTTCTGGGCCTTAAAGTTCCCTAAATTGGTGCTTCTGAGCCCAAAAGTTCCCTAAATCGCTGCTTCTGAGCCCAAAAGTTCCGGAATTTTCTGTTCCTGGGCCTAAAAGTTCTCTAAATCACTATTCCTGAGCCCCACAGTTCCCTAATTTGGTGTTTCTGGGCCTAAAACTTCCCTCATTTAGTATTTCTGGGCCTTAAAGTTCCCTAAATCGCTGCTTCTGAGCCCAAAAGTTCACTAAATCGCTGCTTCTGAGCCCAAAAGTTCCCGAATTAGGTGTTCCTGGGCCTAAAAGTTCTCTAAATCACTGTTTCTGAGCCCCACAGTTCCCTAATTTGGTGTTTCTGGGCCTAAAAGATCCCTAATTTAGTTTTTCTGTTCATAAATGATCCCTAAATCGGGGTTTCAGAGCCCAAAAGTTCCCTAAATCGCTGCATCTGAGCCCAAATCTCAGTAATTAGGTGTTCCTGGGCCTACAAGTTCTCTAAATCACTGTTTCTGAGCCCCACAGTTCCCTAATTTGGTGTTTCTGCGCCTAAAAGATCCCCCATTTAGTTTTTCTGTGCCTACATGATCCTTAAATCGGTGTTTCTGAGCCCAAAAGTTCCCTAAATCTCAGCTTCTGAGCCCAAAAGTTCCCTTATTATGTGTTCCTGGGCCTGAAAATTCCCTAATTTATTTTTTCTGGTCCTTAAAGTTCCCTAAATTGGTGTTTCTGAGCCCAAAATTATCCTAAATCATTGTTTCTGGGCCCCAAAGTTCCCTAATTTGGTGTTTCTGGGCCTAAAAGTTCCCTCATTTAGTTTTTCTGGTCCTTAAAGTTCCCTAAATTGGTGCTTCTGAGCCCAAAAGTTCCATAATTTGGTGTTTCTGAGCCCAAAAGTTCCCTAAATCGCTGCTTCTGAGCCCAAAAGTTCCCTAAATCGCTGCTTCTGAGCCCAAAGGTTCCCTAATTAGATGTTCCTGGGCCTAAAAGTTCTCTCAATCACTATTCCTGGGCCCCACAGTTCCCTAATTTGGTGCTTCTGAGCCCCACAGTTACCTAATTTGGTGTTTCTGGGCCTAAAAGTTCCCTCTTTTAGTTTTTCTGTGCCTAAAACATCCCTAAATCGGTGTTTCTGAGCCCAAAAGTTCCCTAAATCGCTGCTTCTGAGCCCAAAAGTTCCCTAATTAGGTGTTCCTGGGTCTAAAAGATCCCTAATTTAGTTTTTCTGGGCCTTAAAATTCCCTAAATTGGTGCTTCTCAGCCCAAAATTTCACTAATTTCGTGTTTCTGAGCCCAAAAGTTCTCTAAATTGGTGTTTCTGAGCCCAAAAGTTCGCGAATTTGGAGTTTCTGAGCCCAAAAGTTCCCTAAATCGCTGCTTCTGAGCCCAAAAGTTCCCGAATTAGGTGTTCCTGGGCCTAAAATTTCTCTAAATCACTATTCCTGGGCCCCACAGTTCCCTAATTTGGTGTTTCTGGGCATGAAAGTTCCCTCATTTAGTTTTTCTGGTCCTTAAAGTTCCCTAAATTGGTGCTTCTGAGCCCAAAAGTTCCCTAATTAGGTATTTCTGAGCCGAAAAGTTTCCTAAATCGCTGCTTCTGAGCCGAAAAGTACCCTAAATCGCTGCTTATGAGCACAAAAGTTCCCAAATTAGGTGTTCCTGGGCCTAAAAGTTCTCTAAATCAGTATTCCTGAGCCCCACAGTTCCCTAATTTGGTATTTCTGGGCCTAAAAGTTCCCTAATTTAGATTTTGTGGGCATAAAAGATCCCTAAATCGGCGTGTCTGAGTCCAAAAGTTCCCTAAATCACTGTTTCTGAGCCCAATAGTTCCCTAAATTTGTGTTCCTGAGCCCAAAATTTCCCTAAATTGGTGTTTCTGACACGGAAAGTTTCCTAAATCGGTACTTATTGGCCCCAAATTTCCCTAAATGGCTGCTTCTGAGCCGCAAAGTTCCCTAATTTGGTGTTTCTGGGCCTAAAAGTTCCCTAATTTAGATTTTGTGGGCATAAAAGATCCCTAAATCGGTGTTTCTGAGCCCAAAAGTTCCCTAATTCACTGTTTCTGAGCCCAAGAGTTCCCTAAATTGGTGTTTCTGAGCTAAAAGTTCCCTAATTCTCTGCTTTTGAGACCCAAAATTGCCTAATTCGCTGCTTCTCAGTCCCAATGTTCCTTAAGTTGGTGTTTCTGGGCCTAAAAGATCCCGAAATCGGTGTTTATCAGACCAAACGTTCACTAAGTCAGTGTTTCGGAGACCCAAAGTTCCCTAATTTGGTGTTTCTGAGCCCAAAAGTTCTCTAAATTGGTGCTTCTGAGCACAAAAGTTCCCTAATTTGGTGTTTCTGAGCCCAAAAGTTCCCTAAATCGCTGCTTCTGAGCCCAACAGTTCCCTAAATCACTGTTTCAGAGCCCCAAAGGTCCCTAATTTGGTGTTTCTGGGCATAAAAGTTCTCTAAATCACTATTCCTGAGCCGCACAGTTCCCTAATTTGGTGTTTCTGGGCCTAAAATTCCATAATTTAGTTTTTCTGTGCCTAAATGATCCCTAAATTGGTGCTTCTGAGCCCAAAAGTTCGATAATTTGGTGTTTCTGAGCCGAAAAGTTCCCTAAATCGCTGCTTCTGGGCCCAAAAGTTCCCGAAATCGCTGCTTCTGAGCACAAAAGTTCCCGAATTAGGTGTTCCTGGGCCTAAAAGTACTATAAATCACTATTCCTCAGCCCCAATGTTCCCTAATTTGGTGTTTCTGGGCCTAAAAGTTCCCTCATTTAGTTTTTCTGGGCCTTAAATTTCCCTAAATTGGTGCTTCTGAGCCCAAAAGTTCCCTAATTTGGTGTTTCTGAGCCCAAAAGTTCTCTAAATTGGTGTTTCTGAGCCCAAAAGTTCGCTAATTTGGTGTTTCTGAGCCCCAAAGTTCCCTAAATCGCTGAGTCCGAAAGTTCCCTAATTAGGTGTTCCTGGGCCTAAAAGTTCTCTAAATCACTATTCCTGAGCCCCACAGTTCCCTAATTTGGTGTTTCTGGGCCTAAAAGTTCCCTCATTTAGTTTTTCTGGGCCTTAAAGTTCCCTAAATTGGTGCTTCTGAGCCCAAAAGTTCCCTAAATAGCTGCTTCTGAGCCCAAAAGTTCCCTAATTAGGTGTTCCTGGGCCTAAAAGTTCTCTAAATCACTATTCCTGAGCCCCACAGTTCCCTAATTTGGTGTTTCTGGGACTAAAACTTCCCTCATTTAGTATTTCTGGGCCTTAAAGTTCCCTAAATCGCTGCTTCTGAGCCCAAAAGTTCCCGAATTAGGTGTTCGGGGGCCTAAAAGATCTCTAAATCACTGTTTCTGAGCCCCACAGTTCCCTAATTTGGTGCTTCTGAGCCCCACAGTTACCTAATTTGGTGTTTCTGGGCCTAAAAGTTCCCTCTTTTAGTTTTTCTGTGCCTACATAATCCCTAAATCGGTGTTTCTGAGCCCAAAAGTTCCCTAAATCGCTGTTTCTGAGCCCAAAAGTTCCCTAATTAGGTGATCCTGGGTCTAAAATTTCTCTAAATCACTATTCCTGGGCCCCACAGTTCCCTAATTTGGTGTTTCTGGGCCTAAAAGATCCCTAATTTAGTTTTTCTGGGCCTAAAATATCCCTAAATCGGTGTTTCTGAGTCCAAAATTTCCCTAATTAGGTGTTTCTGAGCCGAAAAGTACCCTAAATCGCTGCTTATGAGCCCAAAAGTTCCCGAATTAGGTGTTCCTGGGCCTAAAAGTTCTCTAAATCACTATTCCTGAGCCCCACACTTCCCTAATTTGGTATTTCTGGGCCTAAAAGATCCCTAATTTAGTTTTTCTGGGCCTAAAATATCCCTAAATCGGTGTTTCTGAGTCCAAAATTTCCCTAATTAGGTGTTTCTGAGCCCAAAAATTCCCTAAATCGCTGCATCTGAGCCCAAAAGTTCCCTAATTAGGTGTTCCTGGGCCTAAAAGTTCTCTAAATCACTGTTTCTGAGCCCCACACTTCCCTAATTTGGTGTTTCTGGGCCTAAAAGATCCCTAATTTAGTTTTTCTGTTCATAAATGATCCCTAAATCGGGGTTTCAGAGCCCAAAAGTTCCCTAAATCGCTGCATCTGAGACCAAATCTCAGTAATTAGGTGTTCCTGGGCCTACAAGTTCTCTAAATCACTGTTTCTGAGCCCCACAGTTCCCTAATTTGGTGTTTCTGCGCCTAAAAGATCCCTCATTTAGTTTTTCTGTGCCTACATGATCCGTAAATCGGTGTTTCTGAGCCCAAAAGTTCCCTAAATCTCAGCTTCTGAGCCCAAAAGTTCCGTTATTAGGTGTTCCTGGGCCTGAAAATTCCCTAATTTATTTTTTCTGGTCCTTAAAGTTCCCTAAATTGGTGTTTCTGAGACCAAAATTACCCTAAATCATTGTTTCTGGGCCCCAAAGTTCCCTAATTTGGTGTTTCTGGGCCTAAAAGTTCCCTCATTTAGTTTTTCTGGTCCTTAAAGTTCCCTAAATTGGTGCTTCTGAGACCAAAAGTTCCATAATTTGGTGTTTCTGAGCCGAAAAGTTCCCTAAATCGCTGCTTCTGAGCCGAAAAGTTCCCTAAATCGCTGCTTCTGAGCCCAAAAGTTCCCTAAATCGCTGCTTCTGAGCCCAAAAGTTCCCTAATTAGGTGTTCCTGGGCCTAAAAGTTCTCTCAATCACTATTCCTGAGCCCCACAGTTCCCTTATTTGGTGCTTCTGAGCCCCACAGTTACCTAATTTGGTGTTTCTGGGCCTAAAAGTTCCCTCTTTTACTTTTTCTGTGCCTACATCATCCCTAAATCGGTGTTTCTGAGCCCAAAAGTTCTCTAAATCGCAGCTTCTGAGCCCAAAAGTTCCCTAATTAGGTGTTCCTGGGCCTAAATGTTCTCTAAATCACTATTCCTGAGCCCCACAGTTCCCTAATTTGGTGTTTCTGGGCCTAAAAGTTCCCTATTTCAGAATTTCTCGGCATAAAAGATCCCTAAATTGGTGCTTCTGAGCCCAAAATTACCCTAAATCATTGTTTCTGGGCCCCAAAGTTCCCTAATTTGGTGTTCCTGGGCCTAAAAGTTCTCTCAATCACTATTCCTGAGCCCCACAGTTCCCTAATTTGGTGCTTCTGAGCCCAAAAGTTCCCTAATTAGGTGTTCCTGGGCCTAAAAGATCCCTAATTTAGTTTTTCTGGGCCTTAAAATTCCCTAAATTGGTGCTTCTCAGCCCAAAATTTCACTAATTTCGTGTTTCTGAGCCCAAAAGTTCTCTAAATTGGTGTTTCTGAGCCCAAAAGTTTGCTAATTTGGTGTTTCTGAGCCCAAAAGTTCCCTAAATCGCTGCTTCTGAGCACAAAAGTTCCCTAATTAGGTGTTCCTGGGCCTAAAAGTTCTCTAAATCACTATTTTGGAGCCCCACAGTTCCCTAATTTGGTGTTTCTGGGCATGAAAGTTCCCTCATTTAGTTTTTCTGGTCCTTAAAGTTCCCTAAATTGGTGCTTCTGAGCCCAAAAGTTCCCTAATTAGGTGTTCCTGGGCCTAAAAGTTCTCTAAATCACTATTCCTGAGCCCCACAGTTCCCTAATTTGGTGTTTCTGGGCCTAAAAGATCCCTAATTTAGTTTTTCTGGGCCTAAAATATCCCTAAATCGGTGTTTCTGAGCCCAAAAATTCCCTAAATCGCAGCATCTGAGCCCAAAAGCTCCGTAATTAGGTGTTCCTGGGCCTAAAAGTTCTCTAAATCACTATTCCTGAGCCCCACAGTTCCCTAATTTGGTGTTTCTGGGCCTAAAAGATCCCTAATTTAGTTTCTCTGGGCCTAAAAGATCCCTAAATTGGTGTTTCTGAGGCCAAAGTTTCCTAAATCGCTGCTTCTGAGCCCAAAAGTTCCCTAAATCGCTGCTTCTGAGTCCCAAAGTTCTGTAATTAGGTGTTCCTGGGCCTAAAAGTTCTCTAAATCACTATTCCTGAGCCGCACAGTTCCCTAATTTGGTGTTTCTGGGCCTAAAAGTTCCCTCATTTACTTTTTCTGGGCCTTAAAGTTCCCTAAATTGGTGCTTCTGAGCCCAAAAGTACCCTAAATCGCTGCTTCTGAGCCCAAAAGTTCCGGAATTTTCTGTTCCTAGGCCTAAAAGTTCTCTAAATCACTATTCCTGAGCCCCACAGTTCCCTAATTTGGTGTTTCTGGGCCTAAAGCTTCCCTCATTTAGTATTTCTGGGCCTTAAAGTTCCCTAAATCGCTGCTTCTGAGCCCAAAATTTCACTAAATCGCTGCTTCTGAGCCCAAAAGTTCCCTAATTAGGTGTTCCTGGGCCTAAAAGTTCTCTAAATCACTGTTTCTGAGCCCCACAGTTCCCTAATTTGGTGTTTCTGGGCCTAAAAGATCCCTAATTTAGTTTTTCTGTTCATAAATGATCCCTAAATCGGGGTTTCAGAGCCCAAAAGTTCCCTAAATCGCTGCATCTGAGACCAAATCTCAGTAATTAGGTGTTCCTGGGCCTACAAGTTCTCTAAATCACTGTTTCTGAGCCCCACAGTTCCCTAATTTGGTGTTTCTGCGCCTAAAAGATCCCCCATTTAGTTTTTCTGTGCCTACATGATCCTTAAATCGGTGTTTCTGAGCCCAAAAGTTCCCTAAATCTCAGCTTCTGAGCCCAAAAGTTCCCTTATTAGGTGTTCCTGGGCCTGAAAATTCCCTAATTTATTTTTTCTGGTCCTTAAAGTTCCCTAAATTGGTGTTTCTGAGCCCAAAATTACCCTAAATCATTGTTTCTGGGCCCCAAAGTTCCCTAATTTGGTGTTTCTGGGCCTAAAAGTTCCCTCATTTAGTTTTTCTGGTTCTTAAAGTTCCCTAAATTGGTGCTTCTGAGCCCAAAAGTTCCATAATTTGGTGTTTCTGAGCCCAAAAGTTCCCTAAATCGCTGCTTCTGAGCCCAAAAGTTCCCTAAATCGCTGCTTCTGAGCCCAAAGGTTCCCTAATTAGGTGTTCCTGGGCCTAAAAGTTCTCTCAATCACTATTCCTGGGCCCCACAGTTCCCTAATTTGGTGCTTCTGAGCCCCACAGTTACCTAATTTGGTGTTTCTGGGCCTAAAAGTTCCCTCTTTTAGTTTTTCTGTGCCTAAAACATCCCTAAATCGGTGTTTCTGAGCCCAAAAGTTCCCTAAATCGCTGCTTCTGAGCCCAAAAGTTCCCTAATTAGGTGTTCCTGGGTCTAAAAGATCCCTAATTTAGTTTTTCTGGGCCTTAAAATTCCCTAAATTGGTGCTTCTCAGCCCAAAATTTCACTAATTTCGTGTTTCTGAGCCCAAAAGTTCTCTAAATTGGTGTTTCTGAGCCCAAAAGTTCGCTAATTTGGTGTTTCTGAGCCCAAAAGTTCCCTAAATTGCTGCTTCTGAGCCCAAAAGTTCCCTAATTAGGTGTTCCTGGGCCTAAAAGTTCTCTAAATCACTATTCCTGAGCCCCACAGTTCCCTAATTTGGTGTTTCTGGGCATAAAAGTTCCCTCATTTAGTTTTTCTGGTCCTTAAAGTTCCCTAAATTGGTGCTTCTGAGCCCAAAAGTTCCCTAATTAGGTATTTCTGAGCCGAAAAGTTTCCTAAATTGCTGCTTCTGAGCCGAAAAGTACCCTAAATCGCTGCTTATGAGCACAAAAGTTCCCAAATTAGGTGTTCCTGGGCCTAAAAGTTCTCTAAATCACTATTCCTGAGCCCCACAGTTCCCTAATTTGGTGTTTCTGGGCCTAAAAGTTCCCTAATTTAGTTTTTCTGGGCATAAAAGATCCCTAAATCGGCGTGTCTGAGTCCAAAAGTTCCCTAAATCACTGTTTCTGAGCCCAATAGTTCCCTAAATTTGTGTTCCTGAGCCCAAAATTTCCCTAAATTGGTGTTTCTGACACGGAAAGTTTCCTAAATCGGTACTTATTGGCCCCAAATTTCCCTAAATGGCTGCTTCTGAGCCGCAAAGTTCCCTAATTTGGTGTTTCTGGGCCTAAAAGTTCCCTAATTTAGATTTTGTGGGCATAAAAGATCCCTAAATCGGTGTTTCTGAGCCCAAAAGTTCCCTAAATCACTGTTTCTGAGCCCAAGAGTTCCCTAAATTGGTGTTTATGAGCTAAAAGTTCCCTAATTCTCTGCTTTTGAGACCCAAAATTGCCTAATTCGCTGCTTCTCAGTCCCAATGTTCCTTAAGTTGGTGTTTCTGGGCCTAAAAGATCCCGAAATCGGTGTTTATCAGACCAAACGTTCACTAAGTCAGTGTTTCGGAGACCCAAAGTTCCCTAATTTGGTGTTTCTGAGCCCAAAAGTTCTCTAAATTGGTGCTTCTGAGCACAAAAGTTCCCTAATTTGGTGTTTCTGAGCCCAAAAGTTCCCTAAATCGCTGCTTCTGAGCCCAACAGTTCCCTAAATCACTGTTTCAGAGCCCCAAAGGTCCCTAATTTGGTGTTTCTGGGCATAAAAGTTCTCTAAATCACTATTCCTGAGCCGCACAGTTCCCTAATTTGGTGTTTCTGGGCCTAAAATTCCATAATTTAGTTTTTCTGTGCCTAAATGATCCCTAAATTGGTGCTTCTGAGCCCAAAAGTTCCCTAATTTGGTGTTTCTGAGCCGAAAAGTTCCCTAAATCACTGCTTCTGAGCCCAAAAGTTCCCGAAATCGCTGCTTCTGAGCACAAAAGTTCCCGAATTAGGTGTTCCTGGGCCTAAAAGTTCTCTAAATCACTATTCCTGAGCCCCAAAGTTCCCTAATTTGGTGTTTCTGGGCCTAAAAGTTACCTCATTTAGTTTTTCTGGGCCTTAAAGTTCCTTAAATTGGTGCTTCTGAGCCCAAAAGTTCCCTAATTTGGTGTTTCTGAGCCCAAAAGTTCTCTAAATTGGTGTTTCTGAGCCCAAAAGTTCGCTAATTTGGTGTTTCTGAGCCCCAAAGTTCCCTAAATCGCTGAGTACGAAAGTTCCCTAATTAGGTGTTCCTGGGCCTAAAAGTTCTCTAAATCACTATTCCTGAGCCGCACAGTTCCCTAATTTGGTGTTTCTGGGCCTAAAAGTTCCCTCATTTAGTTTTTCTGGGCCTTAAAGTTCCCTAAATTGGTGCTTCTGAGCCCAAAAGTTCCCTAAATCGCTGCTTCTGAGCCCAAAAGTTCCCGAATTTGGTGTTCCTGGGCCTAAAAGTTCTCTAAATCACTATTCCTAAGCCCCCCAGTTCCCTAATTTGGTGTTTCTGGGACTAAAACTTCCCTCATTTAGTATTTCTGGGCCTTAAAGTTCCCTAAATCGCTGCTTCTGAGCCCAAAAGTTCCCGAATTAGGTGTTCGGGGGCCTAAAAGATCTCTAAATCACTGTTTCTGAGCCCCACAGTTCCCTAATTTGGTGCTTCTGAGCCCCACAGTTACCTAATTTGGTGTTTCTGGGCCTAAAAGTTCCCTCTTTTAGTTTTTCTGTGCCTACATAATCCCTAAATCGGTGTTTCTGAGCCCAAAAGTTCCCTAAATCGCTGTTTCTGAGCCCAAAAGTTCCCTAATTAGGTGATCCTGGGTCTAAAATTTCTCTAAATCACTATTCCTGGGCCCCACAGTTCCCTAATTTGGTGTTTCTGGGCCTAAAAGATCCCTAATTTAGTTTTTCTGGGCCTAAAATATCCCTAAATCGGTGTTTCTGAGTCCAAAATTTCCCTAATTAGGTGTTTCTGAGCCGAAAAGTACCCTAAATCGCTGCTTATGAGCCCAAAAGTTCCCGAATTAGGTGTTCCTGGGCCTAAAAGTTCTCTAAATCAGTATTCCTGAGCCCCACACTTCCCTAATTTGGTATTTCTGGGCCTAAAAGATCCCTAATTTAGTTTTTCTGGGCCTAAAATATCCCTAAATCGGTGTTTCTGAGTCCAAAATTTCCCTAATTAGGTGTTTCTGAGCCCAAAAATTCCCTAAATCGCTGCATCTGAGCCCAAAAGTTCCCTAATTAGGTGTTCCTGGGCCTAAAAGTTCTCTAAATCACTGTTTCTGAGCCCCACACTTCCCTAATTTGGTGTTTCTGGGCCTAAAAGATCCCTAATTTAGTTTTTCTGTTCATAAATGATCCCTAAATCGGGGTTTCAGAGCCCAAAAGTTCCCTAAATCGCTGCATCTGAGCCCAAATCTCAGTAATTAGGTGTTCCTGGGCCTACAAGTTCTCTAAATCACTGTTTCTGAGCCCCACAGTTCCCTAATTTGGTGTTTCTGCGCCTAAAAGATCCCTCATTTAGTTTTTCTGTGCCTACATGATCCGTAAATCGGTGTTTCTGAGCCCAAAAGTTCCCTAAATCTCAGCTTCTGAGCCCAAAAGTTCCGTTATTAGGTGTTCCTGGGCCTGAAAATTCCCTAATTTATTTTTTCTGGTCCTTAAAGTTCCCTAAATTGGTGTTTCTGAGACCAAAATTACCCTAAATCATTGTTTCTGGGCCCCAAAGTTCCCTAATTTGGTGTTTCTGGGCCTAAAAGTTCCCTCATTTAGTTTTTCTGGTCCTTAAAGTTCCCTAAATTGGTGCTTCTGAGCCCTAAAGTTCCATAATTTGGTGTTTCTGAGCCGAAAAGTTCCCTAAATCGCTGCTTCTGAACCGAAAAGTTCCCTAAATCGCTGCTTCTGAGCCCAAACGTTCCCTAAATCGCTGCTTCTGAGCCCAAAAGTTCCCTAATTAGGTGTTCCTGGGCCTAAAAGTTCTCTCAATCACTATTCCTGAGCCCCACAGTTCCCTAATTTGGTGCTTCTGAGCCCCACAGTTACCTAATTTGGTGTTTCTGGGCCTAAAAGTTCCCTCTTTTACTTTTTCTGTGCCTACATCATCCCTAAATCGGTGTTTCTGAGCCCAAAAGTTCTCTAAATCGCAGCTTCTGAGCCCAAAAGTTCCCTAATTAGGTGTTCCTGGGCCTAAAAGTTCTCTAAATCACTATTCCTGAGCCCCACAGTTCCCTAATTTGGTGTTTCTGGGCCTAAAAGTTCCCTATTTCAGAATTTCTCGGCATAAAAGATCCCTAAATTGGTGCTTCTGAGCCCAAAATTACCCTAAATCATTGTTTCTGGGCCCCAAAGTTCCCTAATTTGGTGTTCCTGGGCCTAAAAGTTCTCTCAATCACTATTCCTGAGCCCCACAGTTCCCTAATTTGGTGCTTCTGAGCCCAAAAGTTCCCTAATTAGGTGTTCCTGGGCCTAAAAGATCCCTAATTTAGTTTTTCTGGGCCTTAAAATTCCCTAAATTGGTGCTTCTCAGCCCAAAATTTCACTAATTTCGTGTTTCTGAGCCCAAAAGTTCTCTAAATTGGTGTTTCTGAGCCCAAAAGTTCGCTAATTTGGTGTTTCTGAGCCCAAAAGTTCCCTAAATCGCTGCTTCTGAGCCCAAAAGTTCCCTAATTAGGTGTTCCTGGGCCTAAAAGTTCTCTAAATCACTATTCCGGAGCCCCACAGTTCCCTAATTTGGTGTTTCTGGGCATGAAAGTTCACTCATTTAGTTTTTCTAGTCGTTAAAGTTCCCTAAATTGGTGCTTCTGAGCCCAAAAGTTCCCTAATTAGGTGTTCCTGGGCCTAAAAGTTCTCTAAATCACTATTCCTGAGCCCCACAGTTCCCTAATTTGGTGTTTCTGGGCCTAAAAGATCCCTAATTTAGTTTTTCTGGGCCTAAAAGATCCCTAAATCGGTGTTTCTGAGCCCAAAAATTCCCTAAATCGCAGCATCTGAGCCCAAAAGCTCCGTAATTAGGTGTTCCTGGGCCTAAAAGTTCTCTAAATCACTATTCCTGAGCCCCACAGTTCCCTAATTTGGTGTTTCTGGGCCTAAAAGTTCCCTCATTTAGTTTTTCTGGGCCTTAAAGTTCCCTAAATCGGTGCTTCTGAGCCCAAAAGTTCCCTAATTTGGTGTTTCTGGGCATAAAAGTTCCCTAATTTAGGATTTCTCTGCATAAAAGATCCCTAAATTGGTGCTTCTGAGCCCAAAAGTACCCTAAATCATTGTTTCTGGGCCCCAAAGTTCCCTAATTTGGTGCTTCTGAGCCCCAAAGTTGCCTAATTCGCTGCTTCTGAGTTCTAATGTTCCCTAAGCTTGTGTTTCTGGGCCTAAAAGATCCCTAAATCGGTGTTTCTGGGCCCAAAATTTCTCTAAAACACTGTTTCTGAGCCCCAAAGTTCCCTAATTTGGTGTTTCTGGGCATAAAAGTTCCCTCATTTAGTTTTTCTGGTCCTTAAAGTTCCCTAAATTGGTGCTTCTGAGCCCAAAAGTTCCCTAATTTGGTGTTTTTGAGCCTAAAAGTTCCCGAAATCGCTGCTTCTGAGCCCAAAAGTTCCCTAAATCACTGCTTCTGAGCCCAAAAGTTCCCGAATTAGGTGTTCCTGGGCCTAAAAGTTCTCTCAATCACTATTCCTGAGCCCCACAGTTCCCTAATTTGGTGTTTCTGGGCCTAAAAGATCCCTAATTTAGTTTTTCTGTGCCTACATCATCCCTAAATCGTTGTTTCTGAGCCCAAAAGTTCCCTAAATTGTTGCATCTGAGCCCAAAGTTCCCTAATTAGGTGTTCCTGGGCCTAGAAGTTCTCGAAATCACTATTCCTGAGCCACACAGTTAAATAATTAGGTGTTCCTGGGCCTAAAAGTTCTCTAAATCACTATTCCGGAGCCCCACAGTTCCCTAATTTGGTGTTTCTGGACCTAAAAGATCCCTAATTCAGTTTTTCTGGGCCTTAAAGATCCCTAAATCGGTGTTTCTGAGCCCAAAATTTGCCTAATTCGCTGCTTCTGAGTCCAAAAGTTCCCTAATTAGGTGTTTCTGGGCCGAAAAAAATTCTCTAAATCACTATTCCTGAGCCCAAAAGTTCCCTAATTTGGTGTTTCTGGGCCTAAAAATTCCCTCATTTAGTTTTTCTGTGCCTTAAAGTTCCCTAAATCGCTGCTTCTGAGCCCAAAAGTTCCCTAAATCGCTGCTTCTGAGCCCAAAAGTTCCCGAATTAGGTGTTCCTGGGCCTAAAAGTTCTATAAATCAGTATACCTGAGCCCCAAAGTTCCCTAATTTCGTGCTTCTGAGCCCCAAAGTTGCCTAATTCGCTGCTTCTGAGTTCTAATGTTCCCTAAGCTGGTGTTTCTGGGCGTAAAAGATCCCTAAATCGGTGTTTCTGAGCCCAAAAGTTCCCTAAGTCGCAGCTTCTGAGACCAAAAGTTCCCTAATTTGGTGTTTCTGAGCCCCAAAGTTGCCTAATTCGCTGCTTCTGAGTCCTAATGTTCCCTAAGCTGGTGTTTCTGGGCCTAAAAGTTTCCTAAATCGGTGTTTCTGAGCTCAAAATTTCTATAAAACACTGTTTCTAAGCCCCAAAGTTCACTAATTTGGTGTTTCTGGGCCGAAAAGTTCCCTAAATCGCTGCTTCTGAGCCCAAAAGTTCCCTAATTAGGTGTTCCTGGGCCTAAAAGTTCCCTTATTTAGTTTTTTGGGGCCTTAAAGTTCCCTAAATTGCTGCTTCTGAGCCCAAAAGTTCCCTAAATTGGTGCTTCTGATCCCAAAAGTTCGCTATTTTGGTGTTTCTGAGCCCAAAAGTTCCCTAATTCGCTGCTTCTGAGCCCAAAAGTTCCCTAATTAGGTGTACCTGGGCCTAAAAGTTCCCTTATTTAGTTTTTTTTGGGCCTTAAAGTTCTCTAGGAGAGTGCTGTGGGCAACAGTGTCAAATGCCATAAGTCAAGTCAAGGTAGACAGCATCCACAGCCTTTCCTTCCTCCAACAAGTGGGCTAGCCTGTCACAGAAGGAGATCAGGTTGTGCCCTTCACAAGCCCATGCTGACTGGGCCTGATCACCCGCTTGTCCTGCATGCGCTGCAGAATGGAACTCAGGACGATCTGCTCCGTCAGCTTCCCTGGCGCTGAAGTCAAACTGACAGGCCTGTAACTTCCCGGATCATCCTTCCGATGTCCAATCTGCTGGGACCTCCCCAGTCAGCCAGGAGTGCTGATAAATGAGGGACAGGGGCTGGGTGAGCACCTGTCGCGGGTTAGGGCTGGGCCGGCCACTAACGCGGACAGACGCTCTCTAACCCCCTCCTTCCCCCCCCAAACGGGAAGAGAAAAGGGAATGAGGCAGAGAGACTTACGGGTGAGAACGAAAACTAGAACAGTTTTAATGAAAATAATAGAAGTAATGGTAAAAGGATAAAAGTAAAGAACTATATACAACTACAGATAATAGCCCACTATCAAACCCAACTCCCTCCCCCGATAGCAATCACCACTGATGCTGCAGAGCAGGAGGCACTGGGGAAACCCCAGGCTCAGCGGCAGCGGGAGCTGGATACAGGGAGCTGGAGTCGGGAACTCAGGATCCGGATCAAAATCAGCAGGTCAGATGGAGTCCTCTCTGGACACCGGCCGTTGCCAAAAAGGGCGAAACGAAGAAAAACTCCCGTGATCACTCAATTTATACTAAATATGACGTATATGGGATGGAATACTCTCATTGGTCACCTGTCCTGTCTATTACCCCCCGGAGGTGCAAGCTTTTACTTCCTTGTGCCCCCCTCTCACTACCCAGCACCCCCAGCGTGGCACACAAGAGCCAGCAGTGGCCTTGGTCACTACAGAAATAAGTATAAGCAAGAGCCTTTCTGCATCCCAGTCCCAGGCAGTAACTGTAAACATCAGGTGTTAGCCCTGCCAGTAGCACACACTGTCTACAAAAACACGCTGCCGACTTCAGAAACTGCAGCCTTTTAGAAGACACTAAACTGGAAAGTACAAATCACTAAACAGGACTGGGGTTTTAGCTAAACCCAGGACAGCATCCCTGCCAGTTCTCTCAGCGCTCTAGGATGTAGCCCCTCCGGCCCCACCGATTTACGTACATCACTGTGGAGCAGCAGGTCACTGACCATCTCCTCCTGGATTGTGGCGGGGAAAACAGGCTGCGGGAAGAGGGCCTCGCGGGCTCGTAGGCTCATAGGATGGCTTGGGCTGCAAAGGACCTTGAAAGCTCACCCCGACCACCCCCGCGCCGGGGGCAAGGCCATCTTTCAGCAGACCAGCTTGCTCAAAGCCCCAGCCGGCCGGGCCTTGAGCCCTTCCTTCAAAGGAGGGGGCATCCACAACCTGCCCCAGGCTCTCACCACCCTCACGACCACAGGCAGTTCCCTCGGCCGCCCTCGCCTGCCCCGGCACCCCGCACCGTCCCGAAGGCAAGCGGCTGAGCCCGCAGCCCCGGCACCAGTGTCCTTCCGGGGCTGGGGAGACCGGGAGGCGACAGACGACTCCAGGCACAGCCCCCAAAGTACCAAAGAAAAGAGAGGCAAAGCGTGTCTGCACTGACTGTCTCGGGTCATTGGTTGGTTTTATTTAAAGTCGGTTGTGCCCGGTCGTGAAAAGAGCGAAGGAAGTAGCTCGAAGGGGCCTTGATGCTGAAGGCCAGCACTTCTGCCCAGCAGGCCGGTGGTCTTCTGCTTCTCCAGAGGCTGAATGGCTGCCTCTCTGCCATCTCTTGCTGATGCGTTGCTGTTCTTCTTGTGCTGCCACGGAGGGCCTGGCTTCCTCTGCACCCTGCCGTCGGAAAGCCTCCTCGTCGTGGGGCTGAAGAAAGGCCACCTGCAGGCGCCAGGGAGCTCGGCAGCCCTCGCAGGGGATGTCCCTCGGTGCCGCAGCCCGGCGGGAGCCACGTTGCCTCTTCCCCTCTTCTTGAGGCTCAGAGCACAGGAGCAGATCCCCCTTCTGAAGGGCTGGGGGTAGGGGAGAGGGTGGAGGTCGAGAAGCAAGGGCTCCCAAGACCCACGGCCATCAACCAATCCATGGCTGAACGCCGGGGAGATGGAGCGGGGGAGCCCACCGGCGGCCAGGCGCGGAGGGCAGGACGCCACACTAACACGGCCTGCGGCGGCCAGGCTGCCGCTAGGGCGCTGGGCTGGCCTACATACGCCTCCGCTTCGCTGGGGGTGGGGAGAGGGGCCATCCTGCCGGCGGATCCACATCCATCGGCTCCTCCACACCTTCAGGTGGGTCCACGTCCATGGGCTGCACGTCGTCGGCACTGGCCGCGGGTAGCACGAAGCGGAAGGACGCCAACAGTCTCTGCGCCTTCATGCGTGCTTCTGCCGCCGCCGCCTCGCTGGCTGCCACCAGCGGGCTCTGCCCCTTCGGACGGCCCGTCTCTGCCGCATAGCTGACGGCCGGCAGCGGCCTCTGCCTCCTCTCATACACCACCTCTTCCCTCTCCGCTTCTCGCCTGTACGGAGGTGGGCGACGACTCGCTCTGCTGGCTGCCACCAGCGGCCTCTGCCTCCTCTCATACACCACCTCCTCCCTCTCCGCTTCTCGCCTGTACTGAGGTGGCTGACGACTCGCTCTGCTGGCTGCCACCAGCGGGCTCTGCCTCCTAGGGCGTCTCGTCTCTGCCGCATAGCTGACTGGCGGCAGCGGCCTCTGCCTCCTCTCGTACGCATTCTCCTGTCTCTCCGCTTGTCGCCCACGCAGAGGTGGGCGACGACTCGCTGTGCCACGGTGGGTCCTCTTCCTGCCAGCCATGGTGGCGTTCGAGGGCCCGGACGCTCAGCGAATGAGCCAGCCACCTGCTGGGGCCCAGAAGAGGTTGCTGAGGTAGCCTGTGACATCACCAGGCCATTGTGATGTCACGAGGCCATGCAAATAGCCGCATGTGGCACCCTATCCAACCATGTGGCAGCTGGGAGGCCTGTGGCTTTCCAGGTTCCCTTCCTCCTGTGGGAGGAAGAAGAGGGTTGAGGGGCGTGCCAGTCAGGAGAAGAGAGAACAGGAGAATCATGGCATCACCGAACCATACAGCAGTTTCGGTTGGAAGAGTCCTTCAACATGGTCGAGTCCAACCTTTGTCCTAGCCCTATCAACGCCACTACATCATGTCCCGAAGCACAACATCTACCCCTCTCTTAAACTCCTCTGGGGACGGTGACAGAACCGCCTCCCTGGACAGGCTCTTCCAATGCCTGACAAGCCTTTCAGTAAAGAAATTCTTGCTAATATCCAACCTGAAACTCCCCTGGTGCAACTTAAAGCCATTTCTCCTTGTCCTGTCCCTTGCTACTGGGGACAATATGCCAACGCCCGTCTCACGATGACCTCCTTTCAGGTAGCTCTAGAGTACTGTGTTGAGTTTTGGGCCCCTCGCTACAAGAGGGACACTGAGGTGCTGCAGAGGGTACAGAGGCGGGCTTCCCTAATTTGGTGATTCTGAGCCCAAAAGTTCTCTAAATCACTATTCCTGAGCCCCACAGTTCCCTAATTTGGTGTTTCTGGGCCTAAAAGTTCCCTAACTTGGTTTTTCTGGGCATATAAGATCCCTAAATCGGTGTTTCTGAGCCCCAGCGTTCACTAAATCACTGCTTCTGAGGCCAAGAGTTCCCTAAATTGGTGTTTCCGAGCCCAAAAGTTCCCTAATTTGGTGTTTCTGAGTATCAAAGTTCCCAAAATCGCTGCTTCTGAGCCTCAAATTTGCCTAATTTGCTGCTTCTGAGTCCCAATGTTCCCTAAGTTTGTCTTTCTGAATCCAAAGGTTTGCAAATTTGGTGTTTCTGAGCCTCAAAGTTCCCTAAATCCCTGCTTCTGAGCCCAAACGATCACTAAATCGCGTTTTCTGAGCCCCAAAGTTCCCTAATTTGGTGTTTCTGGGCCTAAAAGTTCCCTCATTTAGTTTTTCTGGGCTTAAAGTTCCCTAAATCGGTGTTTCTTACCCAAACATTCTCTAAATCAGTGTTTCTGAGCACCAGATTTCCCTAATTTGGTGTTTCTGGGCCTAAAAGTTCCCTCATTTAGGTTTTTCTGGGCCTAAATGATCCCGAAAATGGTGCTTCTGAGCCCAAAATTTCGCTAATTTGGTGTTTCTGAGCCCCAAAGTTCCCTAATTAGGTTTTCGTGGGCCTAAATCACTATTCCTGAGACCCAAAGATCCCTAATTTGGTGTTTCTGGGCCTAAAAGTTCCCGAATTTAGTTTCTCTGGGCCTAAAATATCCCTAAATTGGTGTTTCTGAGGCCAAAGTTTCCTAAATCGCTGCTTCTGAGCCCAAAAGTTCCCTAAATCGCTGCTTCTGAGTCCCAAAGTTCTGTAATTAGGTGTTCCTGGGCCTAAAAGTTCTCTAAATCACTATTCCTGATCCCCAAAGTTCCTTAATTTGGTATTTCTGGGCCTAAAAGATCCCTAAATCGGAGTTTCTGAGCCCAATCGTTCACTAAATCACTGTTTCTGAGACCCAAAGTTCCCTAATTTGGTGTTTCTGAGCCCAAAAGTTCTCTAAATTGGTGTTTCTGAGCACAAAAGTTCGCTAATTTGGTGTTTCTGAGCCGAAAAGTTCTCTAAATCGGAGTTTCTGAGCCCAAATGTTCAATAAATCACTGTTTCAGAGGCCCAAAGGTCCCTAATTTGGTGTTTCTGGGCCTAAAAGTTCTCTAAATCACTATTCCTGAGCCCCACAGTTCCCTAATATGGTGTTTCTGGGCCTAAAATTTCCCTAACTTGGTATTTCTGGGCATATAAGATCCCTAAATTGGTGTTTCTGAGCCCCAAAGTTCACTAAATCACTTCTTCTGAGGCCAAGAGTTCCCTAAATTGGTGTTTCCGAGCCCAAAAGTTCCCTAATTTGGTGTTTCTGAGCCTCAAAGTTCCCTAAATCACTGCTTCTGAGTCTCAAAGTTGCCTAATTCGCTGCTTCTGAGCACCCAATGTTCCCTAAGTTGGTGTTTCTGGGCCTAAAAGTTCCCGAATTTAGTTTCTCTGGGCCTAAAAGATCCCTGAATTGGTGTTTCTGAGGCCAAAGTTACCTAAATCACTGCTTCTGAGCCCAAACGAACACTAAATCACTGTTTCTGAGCCCGAAAGTTCCCTAATTTGGTGATTCTGAGCCCAAAAGTTCTCTAAATTGGTGTTTCTGAGCCCAAAAGTTCGCTAATTTAGTGTTTCTAAGCCCCAAATTTCCCTAAATCGGTGTTTCTGAGCCCAAAAGTTCCCTTAATCGCTGCTTCTGAGTCCGAAAGTTTCCTACTTAGGTGTTCCTGGGCCTAAAAGTTCTGTAAATCACTATACCTGAGCCCCACAGTTTCCTAATTAGGTGTTTCTGGGCCTAAAAGTTCCCTCATTTAGTTTTTCTGGTCCTTAAAGTTCCCTAAATTGGTGCTTCTGAGCCCAAAAGTTCCCTAATTTGGTGTTTCTGAGCCGAAAAGTTCCCTAAATCGCTGCTTCTGAGCCCAACAGTTCCCTAAATCGCTGCTTCTGAGCCCAAAAGTTCCCGAATTAGGTGTCCCTGGGCCTAAAAGTTCTCTAAATCACTATTCCTGAACCCCACAGTCTCCTAATTTGATGTTTCTGGACCTAAAAGATCCCTAATTTAGTTTCTCTAGGCCTAAAATATCCCTAAATTGGTGCTTCTGAGCCCAAAAGTACCCTAAATCATTGTTTCTGGGACCCAAAGTTTTCTAATTTGGTGTTTCTGAACCCCAAAATTCCCTAATTTGGTGTTTCTGAGCCCCAAAGTTGCCTAATTCGCTGCTTCTGAGTCCTAAAGTTCCCTAAGCTGGTGTTTCTGGGCCTAAAAGATCCCTAAATCCGTGTTTCTGAGCACAAAATTTGCCAAATTCGCTGCTTCTGAGCCCATAAGTTCCCTAATTAGGTGTTCCTGGGCCTAAAAGTACTATAAATCACTATTCCTCAGCCCCAATGTTCCCTAATTTGGTGTTTCTGGGCCTAAAAGTTCCCTCATTTAGTTTTTCTGGGCCTTAAAGTTCCTTAAATTGGTGCTTCTGAGCCCAAAATTTCCCTAATTTGGTGTTTCTGAGCCCAAAAGTTCTCTAAATTGGTGTTTCTGAGCCCAAAAGTTCCATAATTTGGTGATTCTGAGCCCCAAAGTTCCCTAAATCGCTGAGTACGAAAGTTCCCTAATTAGGTGTTCCTGGGCCTAAAAGTTCTCTAAATCACTATTCCTGAGCCGCACAGTTCCCTAATTTGCTGTTTCTCGGCCTAAAAGTTCCCTCATTTAGTTTTTCTGGGCCTTAAAGTTCCCTAAATTGGTGCTTCTGAGCCCAAAAGTACCCTAAATCGCTGCTTCTGAGCCCAAAAGTTCCGGAATTTTCTGTTCCTAGGCCTAAAAGTTCTCTAAATCACTATTCCTGAGCCCCACAGTTCCCTAATTTGGTGTTTCTGGGCCTAAAAGTTCCCTCATTTAGTATTTCTGGGCCTTAAAGTTCCCTAAATTGGTGCTTCTGAGCCCAAAAGTTCCCTAATTTGGTGTTTCTGAGCCCAAAAGTTCCCTAAATCGCTGCTTCTGAGCCCAAAAGTTCCCTAAATCGCTGCTTCTGAGCCCAAAAGTTCCCGAATTAGGTGTTCCTGGGCCTAAAAGTTCTCTCAATCACTATTCCTGGGCCCCACAGTTCCCTAATTTGGTGCTTCTGAGCCCCACAGTTCCCTAATTTGGTGTTTCTGGGCCTAAAAGTTCCCTCTTTTAGTTTTTCTGTGCCTAAAACATCCCTAAATCGGTGTTTCTGAGCCCAAAAGTTCCCTAAATCGCTGCTTCTGAGCCCAAAAGTTCCCTAATTAGGTGTTCCTGGGTCTAAAAGATCCCTAATTTAGTTTTTCTGGGCCTTAAAATTCCCTAAATTGGTGCTTCTCAGCCCAAAATTTCACTAATTTCTTGTTTCTGAGCCCAAAAGTTCTCTAAATTGGTGTTTCTGAGTCCGAAAGTTCCCTAATTAGGGGATCCTGGGTCTAAAAGTTCTCTAAATCACTGCTTCTGGGCAACAAAGTTCCCTAATTTGGTGTTTCTGGGCCTAAAAGTTCCTTCATTTAGTTTTTCTGGGCCTTAAAGTTCCCTAAATCGGTGCTTCTGAGCCCAAAAGTTCCCTAATTTGGTGTTTCTGAGCCCAAACTTTCTCTAATTTGGTGTTTCTGAGCCCAAAAGTTCACTAAATTGGTGTTTCTGAGCCCAAAAGTTCGCGAATTTGGAGTTTCTGAGCCCAAAAGTTCCCTAAATCGCTGCTTCTGAGCCCAAAAGTTCCCGAATTAGGTGTTCCTGGGCCTAAAATTTCTCTAAATCACTATTCCTGAGCCGCACAGTTCCCTAATTTGGTGTTTCTGGGCATGAAAGTTCCCTCATTTAGTTTTTCTGGTCCTTAAAGTTCCCTAAATTGGTGCTTCTGAGCCCAAAAGTTCCCTAATTAGGTATTTCTGAGCCGAAAAGTTTCCTAAATCGCTGCTTCTGAGCCGAAAAGTACCCTAAATCGCTGCTTATGAGCACAAAAGTTCCCAAATTAGGTGTTCCTGGGCCTAAAAGTTCTCTAAATCAGTATTCCTGAGCCCCACAGTTCCCTAATTTGGTATTTCTGGGCCTAAAAGTTCCCTAATTTAGATTTTGTGGGCATAAAAGATCCCTAAATCGGCGTGTCTGAGTCCAAAAGTTCCCTAAATCACTGTTTCTGAGCCCAATAGTTCCCTAAATTTGTGTTCCTGAGCCCAAAATTTCCCTAAATTGGTGTTTCTGACACGGAAAGTTTCCTAAATCGGTACTTATCGGCCCCAAATTTCCCTAAATGGCTGCTTCTGAGCCGCAAAGTTCCCTAATTTGGTGTTTCTGGGCCTAAAAGTTCCCTAATTTAGATTTTGTGGGCATAAAAGATCCCTAAATCGGTGTTTCTGAGCCCAAAAGTTCCCTAATTCACTGTTTCTGAGCCCAAGAGTTCCCTAAATTGGTGTTTCTGAGCTAAAAGTTCCCTAATTCTCTGCTTTTGAGACCCAAAATTGCCTAATTCGCTGCTTCTCAGTCCCAATGTTCCTTAAGTTGGTGTTTCTGGGCCTAAAAATCCCTAAATCGGTGTTTATGAGACCAAACGTTCACTAAGTCAGTGTTTCGGAGACCCAAAGTTCCCTAATTTGGTGTTTCTGAGCCCAAAAGTTCTCTAAATTGGTGCTTCTGAGCACAAAAGTTCCCTAATTTGGTGTTTCTGAGCCCAAAAGTTCCCTAAATCGCTGCTTCTGAGCCCAACAGTTCCCTAAATCACTGTTTCAGAGCCCCAAAGGTCCCTAATTTGGTGTTTCTGGGCATAAAAGTTCTCTAAATCACTATTCCTGAGCCGCACAGTTCCCTAATTTGGTGTTTCTGAGCCTAAAATTCCATAATTTAGTTTTTCTGTGCCTAAATGATCCCTAAATTGGTGCTTCTGAGCCCAAAATTTCGATAATTTGGTGTTTCTGAGCCGAAAAGTTCCCTAAATCGCTGCTTCTGGGCCCAAAAGTTCCCGAAATCGCTGCTTCTGAGCACAAAAGTTCCCGAATTAGGTGTTCCTGGGCCTAAAAGTACTATAAATCACTATTCCTCAGCCCCAATGTTCCCTAATTTGGTGTTTCTGGGCCTAAAAGTTACCTCATTTAGTTTTTCTGGGCCTTAAATTTCCTTAAATTGGTACTTCTGAGCCCAAAAGTTCCCTAATTTGGTGTTTCTGAGCCCAAAAGTTCTCTAAATTGGTGTTTCTGAGCCCAAAAGTTCGCTAATTTGGTGTTTCTGAGCCCCAAAATTCCCTAAATCGCTGAGTACGAAAGTTCCCTAATTAGGTGTTCCTGGGCCTAAAAGTTCTCTAAATCACTATTCCTGAGCCGCACAGTTCCCTAATTTGGTGTTTCTGGGCCTAAAAGTTCCCTCATTTACTTTTTCTGGGCCTTAAAGTTCCCTAAATTGGTGCTTCTGAGCCCCAAACTTCCATATATACCTGCTTCTGAGCCCAAAAGTTCCCGAATTTGGTGTTCCTGGGCCTAAAAGTTCTCTAAATCACTATTCCTAAGCCCCCCAGTTCCCTAATTAGGTGTTCCTGGGCCTAAAACTTCCCTCATTTAGTATTTCTGGGCCTTAAAGTTCCCTAAATCGCTGCTTCTGAGCCCAAAAGTTCCCGAATTAGGTGTTCCTGGGCCTAAAAATTCTCTAAATCACTGTTTCTGAGCCCCACAGTTCCCTAATTGGGTGTTTCTGGGCCTAAAAGATCCCTAATTTAGTTTTTCTGGGCCTAAAATATCCCTAAATCGGTGTTTCTGAGCCCAAAAATTCCCTAAATCGCTGCATCTGAGCCCAAAAGCTCCCTAATTAGGTGTTCCTGGGCCTAAAAGTTCTCTAAATCTCTATTCCTGAGCCCCACAGTCTCCTAATTTGGTGTTTCTGGGCCTAAAAGATCCCTAATTTAGTTTCTCTAGGCCTAAAATATCCCTAAATTGGTGCTTCTGAGCCCAAAAGTACCCTAAATCATTGTTTCTGGGACCCAAAGTTTTCTAATTTGGTGTTTCTGAGCCCCAGAATTCCCTAATTTGGTGCTTCTGAGCCCCAAAGTTGCCTAATTCGCTGCTTCTGAGTCCTAAAGTTCCCTAAGCTGGTGTTTCTGGGCCTAAAAGATCCCTAAATCGGTGTTTCTGAGCCCAAAATTTGCCAAATTCGCTGCTTCTGAGCCCAAAAGTTCCCGAATTAGGTGTTCCTGGGCCTAAAAATTCTCTAAATCACTGTTTCTGAGCCCCACAGTTCCCTAATTTGGTGTTTCTGGGTCTAAAAGATCCCTAATTTAGTTTTTCTGTTCATAAATGATCCCTAAATCGGGGTTTCAGAGCCGAAAAGTTCCCTAAATCGCTGCATCAGAGCCCAAATCTCAGTAATTAGATGTTCCTGGGCCTACAAGTTCTCTAAATCACTGTTTCTGAGCCCCACAGTTCCCTAATTTGGTGTTTCTGCGCCTAAAAGTTCCCTCATTTAGTTTTTCTGTGCCTACATGATCCTTAAATCGGTGTTTCTGAGCCCAAAAGTTCCCTAAATCTCAGCTTCTGAGCCCAAAAGTTCCCTTATTAGGTGTTCCTGGGCCTGAAAATTCCCTAATTTATTTTTTCTGGTCCTTAAAGTTCCCTAAATTGGTGTTTCTGAGCCCAAAATTACCCTAAATCATTTTTTCTGGGACCCAAAGTTCCCTAATTTGGTATTTCTGGGCCTAAAAGTTCCCTCATTTAGTCTTTCTGGTCCTTAAAGTTCCCTAAATTGGTGTTTCTGAGCCCTAAAGTTCCATAATTTGGTGTTTCTGAGCCGAAAAGTTCCCTAAATCGCTGCTTCTGAACCGAAAAGTTCCCTAAATCGCTGCTTCTGAACCGAAAAGTTCCCTAAATCGCTGCTTCTGAGCCCAAACGTTCCCTAAATCGCTGCTTCTGAGCCCAAAAGTTCCCTAATTAGGTGTTCCTGGGCCTAAAAGTTCTCTCAATCACTATTCCTGAGCCCCACAGTTCCCTTATTTGGTGCTTCTGAGCCCCACAGTTACCTAATTTGGTGTTTCTGGGCCTAAAAGTTCCCTCTTTTAGTTTTTCTGTGCCTACATCATCCCTAAATCGGTGTTTCTGAGCCCAAAAGTTCCCTAAATCGCTGCTTCTGAGCCCAAAAGTTGCCGAATTTGGTGTTCCTGGGCCTAAAAGATCCCTAATTTAGTTTTTCTGGGCCTTAAAATTCCCTAAATTGGTGCTTCTCAGCCCAAAATTTCCCTAATTTCGTGTTTCTGAGCCCAAAAGTTCTCTAAATTGGTGTTTCTGAGCCCAAAAGTTCGCTAATTTGGTGTTTCTGAGCCCAAAAGTTCCCTAAATCGCTGCTTCTGAGCCCAAAAGTTCCCTAAATCGCTGCTTCTGAGCCCAAAAGTTCCCTAATTAGGTGATCCTGGGCCTAAAATTTCTCTAAATCACTATTCCTGGGCCCCACAGTTCCCTAATTGGGTGTTTCTGGGCCTAAAAGATCCCTAATTTAGTTTTTCTGGGCCTAAAATATCCCTAAATCGGTGTTTCTGAGCCCAAAAATTCCCTAAATCGCTGCATCTGAGCCCAAAAGCTCCCTAATTAGGTGTTCCTGGGCCTAAAAGTTCTCTAAATCACTATTCCTGAGCCCCACAGTTTCCTAATTTGGTGTTTCTGGGCCTAAAAGATCCCTAATTTAGTTTCTCTAGGCCTAAAATATCCCTAAATTGGTGCTTCTGAGCCCAAAAGTACCCTAAATCATTGTTTCTGGGACCCAAAGTTTTCTAATTTGGTGTTTCTGAGCCCCAAAATTCCCTAATTTGGTGCTTCTGAGCCCCAAAGTTGCCTAATTCGCTGCTTCTGAGTCCTAAAGTTCCCTAAGCTGGTGTTTCTGGGCCTAAAAGATCCCTAAATCGGTGTTTCTGAGCCCAAAATTTGCCAAATTCACTGCTTCTGAGCCCAAAAGTTCCCTAATTAGGTGTTCCTGGGCCTAAAAGTACTATAAATCACTATTCCTCAGCCCCACAGTTCCCTAATTTGGTGTTTCTGGGCCTAAAAGTTCCCTCATTTAGTATTTCTGGGCCTTAAAGTTCCCTAAATCGCTGCTTCTGAGCCCAAAATTTCACTAAATCGCTGCTTCTGAGCCCAAAAGTTCCCGAATTAGGTGTTCGGGGGCCTAAAAGATCTCTAAATCACTGTTTCTGAGCCCCACAGTTCCCTAATTTGGTGTTTCTGGGCCTAAAAGATCCCTAATTTAGTTTTTCTGTTCATAAATGATCCCTAAATCGGGGTTTCAGAGCCCAAAAGTTCCCTAAATCGCTGCATCTGAGACCAAATCTCAGTAATTAGGTGTTCCTGGGCCTACAAGTTCTCTAAATCACTGTTTCTGAGCCCCACAGTTCCCTAATTTGGTGTTTCTGCGCCTAAAAGATCCCCCATTTAGTTTTTCTGTGCCTACATGATCCTTAAATCGGTGTTTCTGAGCCCAAAAGTTCCCTAAATCTCAGCTTCTGAGCCCAAAAGTTCCCTTATTAGGTGTTCCTGGGCCTGAAAATTCCCTAATTTATTTTTTCTGGTCCTTAAAGTTCCCTAAATTGGTGTTTCTGAGCCCAAAATTACCCTAAATCATTGTTTCTGAGCCCCAAAGTTCCCTAATTTGGTGTTTCTAAGCCTGAAAGTTCCCTCATTTAGTTTTTCTGGTCCTTAAAGTTCCCTAAATTGGTGCTTCTGAGCCCTAAAGTTCCATAATTTGGTGTTTCTGAGCCCAAAAGTTCCCTAAATCGCTGCTTCTAAACCGAAAAGTTCCCTAAATCGCTGCTTCTGAGCCCAAACGTTCCCTAAATCGCTGCTTCTGAGCCCAAAAGTTCCCTAATTAGGTGTTCCTGGGCCTAAAAGTTCTCTCAATCACTATTCCTGAGCCCCACAGTTCCCTTATTTGGTGCTTCTGAGCCCCACAGTTACCTATTTTGGTGTTTCTGGGCCTAAAAGTTCCCTCTTTTAGTTTTTCTGTGCCTACATCATCCCTAAATCGGTGTTTCTGACCCCAAAAGTTCCCTAAATCGCTGCTTCTGAGCCCAAAAGTTCCATAATTAGGTGTTCCTGGGCCTAAAAGATCCCTAATTTAGTTTTTCTGGGCCTTAAAATTCCCTAAATTGGTGCTTCTCAGCCCAAAATTTCCCTAATTTCGTGTTTCTGAGCCCAAAAGTTCTCTAAATTGGTGTTTCTGAGCCCAAAAGTTCGCTAATTTGGTGTTTCTGAGCCCAAAAGTTCCCTAAATCGCTGCTTCTGAGCCCAAAAGTTCCCTAATTAGGTGATCCTGGGCCTAAAATTTCTCTAAATCACTATTCCTGGGCCCCACAGTTCCCTAATTTGGTGTTTCTGGGCCTAAAAGATCCCTAATTTAGTTTTTCTGGGCCTAAATACCCCTAAATCGGTGTTTCTGAGCCCAAAAGTTCCCTAATTAGGTGTTTCTGAGCCGAAAAGTTCCCTAAATCGCTGCTTCTGAGCCCAAAAGTTCCCGAATTAGGTGTTCCTGGGCCTAAAAGTTCTCTAAATCAGTATTCCTGAGCCCCACAGTTCCCTAATTTGGTATTTCTGGGCCTAAAAGATCCCTAATTTAGTTTTTCTGGGCCTAAAATATCCCTAAATCGGTGTTTCTGAGCCCAAAAATTCCCTAAATCGCTGCATCTGAGCCCAAAAGCTCCCTAATTAGGTGTTCCTGGGCCTAAAAGTTCTCTAAATCACTATTCCTGAGCCCCACACTCTCCTAATTTGGTGTTTCTGGGCCTAAAAGATAACTAATTTAGTTTCTCTAGGCCTAAAATATCCCTAAATTGGTGCTTCTGAGCCCAAAAGTACCCTAAATCATTGTTTCTGGGACCCAAAGTTTTCTAATTTGGTGTTTCTGAGCCCCAAAATTCCCTAATTTGGTGCTTCTGAACCCCAAAGTTGCCTAATTCGCTGCTTCTGAGTCCTAAAGTTCCCTAAGCTGGTGTTTCTGGGCCTAAAAGATCCCTAAATCGGTGTTTCTGAGCCCAAAATTTGCCAAATTCGCTGTTTCTGAGCCCAAAAGTTCCCTAAGTAGGTGTTCCTGGGCCTAAAAGTACTATAAATCACTATTCCTCAGCCCCACAGTTCCCTAATTTGGTGTTTCTGGGCCTAAAAGTTCCCTCATTTAGTTTTTCTGGGCCTTAAAGTTCCTTAAATTGGTGCTTCTGAGCCCAAAAGTTCCCTAATTTGGTGTTTCTGAGCCCAAAAGTTCTCTAAATTGGTGTTTCTGAGCCCAAAAGTTCGCTAATTTGGTGTTTCTGAGCCCCACAGTTCCCTAAATCGCTGAGTACGAAAGTTCCCTAATTAGGTGTTCCTGGGCCTAAAAGTTCTCTAAATCACTATTCCTGAGCCCCAAAGTTCCCTAATTTGGTGTTTCTGGGCCTAAAAGTTCCCTCATTTAGTTTTTCTGGGCCTTAAAGTTCCCTAAATTGGTGCTTCTGAGCCCAAAAGTTCCCTAAATCGCTGCTTCTGAGCCCAAAAGTTCCCTAATTTGGTGTTCCTGGGCCTAAAAGTTCTCTAAATCACTATTCCTGAGCCCCAAAGTTCCCTAATTTGGTGTTTCTGGGCCTAAAAGTTCCCTAATTTGTTTTTTCAGGCCCTAAAAGATCCCTAAATTGGTGTTTCTGAGCCCAGGAGTTCCCTAAATTGGTGTTTCTGATCCTCAAAGTTCTCTAAATCGGGGTTTCTGAGCCTAAACGTTCCCTAAATTCATGCTTCTGGGCCCCAAAGTTCCCTAAATTGGTGTTTCTTAAACCAAAAGATCTTAAATCAGTTTCGAAGCCCCAAATTTCCCTACTATCGTATTTCAGGACCTAAAAGTTCCCTAATTTTGTTTACTGGGCGAAAAGATCCCTAAATTGGTGCTTTTGAGCCCCAAAGCACCCTAAATCATTCCTTCTGGGCCCCAAAGATCCCTAATTTGGTGTTTCTAAGCCTGAAAGTTCCCTAAGTTGGTGTTTCTGAGTCCCAAATTCCCTAATTCCCTGCTTCTGAGACACAAAGTTGCCTAATTCCCTGCTTCTCAGTCCCAATGTTCCCTAAATTGGTGTTGCCGGGCATAAAAGTTCCCTAAATTGGTGTTTCTGAGCACAAACATTCACTAAATCACTGTTTCTGAGCCCCAAAGTTCCCTAATTTTGTGTTTCTGGGCCTAAAAGTTCCCTTATTTAGTATTTCTGGGCATAAAAGATCCTTAAATTGGTGTTCCTGAGCACAAAAGTTCCCTAATTTGGTTTTTCTGAGACTAAAAGTTCCATAATTTGGTGTTCCTGAGCCTGAAAGTTCCCTAAATTTGTGTTTCTGAGCCCCTAAGTTGCCTAATTCGTTGCTTCTGAGTCCCAATGTTCACTAATTTGGGGTTTCTGTGCCTAAAAGTTCCCTAAATCGGTGTTTCTGAGCCCAAACGTCCACTAAATCACTGTTTCTGAGCCCCAAAGTTCCCTAATTTGGTGTTTCTGGGCCTAAAAGTTCCCTAAATCGGTGTTTCTGAGCCCAAACGTTCCCTAAATCACTGTTTTGGAGCCCCAAAGTTCCCTAATTTGGTGTTTATGGGCCTGAAAGTTCCCTAATTTAATTGCTCTGGGCCTAAAAGATCCCTAAATTGGTGCTTCTGAGGCCAAAGTTCCCTAAATCGCTGCTTCTGAGACCAAAAGTTCCCTAATTAGGTGTTCCTGGGCCTAAAAGTTCTCAAAATCACTATTCCTGAGCCCAAAAGTTCCCTAAATTGGTGTTTCTGGGCATAAAAGTTCCCTCATTTGATGTTTCTGGGCCTAAAAGATCCCTAAATTGGTGTTTCTCAGTCCAAACATTACCTAAATCACTCTTTCTGAGCCCAAAAGTTTCCTAATTTGGTGTTTCTGGGCCTAAAATATCCCTTATTTACTATTTTGGGGCATAAAAGATCCCTAAATCATTGTTTCTGAGCCCTAGATTTCCCTAAATTGGTGTTCCTGAGCACAAAAGTTCCCTTATTTGGTGTTTCTGAGCCTGAAAGTTCCCTAAATTCGTGTTTCTGAGCCCCAAAGTTCCCTAATTCGCTGCTTCTGAGACCCAAAGTTGTCTAATTCGCTGCTTCTCAGTCCCAATGTTCCCTAAGTTGGTGTTTCTGGGCGTAAAAGATACCTGACTCGGTGTTTCTGAGCCCAAACGTTCACTAAATCACTGTTTCTGAGCCCCAAAGTTCCCTAATTTGGTGTTTATGGGCCTAAAATTTCCCTAATTTAAATTCTCTGAGCCTAAAAGATCCCTAAATTGGTGTTTCTGAGGCCAAAGTTCCCTAAATAACTGTTTCAGAGCCCCAAAGTTCCCTAATTTGGTGTTTCTGGGCATGAAAGGTATCTAATTTAATTTCTCTGGGCCTAAAAGATCCCTAAATTGGTGTTTCTGAGGCCAAAGTTCCCTAAATCGCTGCTTCTGAGCCCAAAAGTTCCCTAATTAGGTGTTCCTGGGCCTAAAAGTTCTCTAAATCACTATTACTGAGCCCCAAAGTTCCCTAATTTGGTGTTTCTGGGCCTAAAAGTTCCCTTCTTTAGTATTTCTGGGCATAAAAGATCCTTAAATTGGTGTTCCTGAGCACAAAAGTCCCCTAATTTGGTTTTTCTGAGACTAAAAGTTCTTTAATTTGGTGTTTCTGAGACTGAATGTTCCCTAATTGGGTAATTCTGGGCCCCAAAGTTCCCTAATTTGGTGTTCCTGAGCCTAAAAGTTCCCTAAATTTGTGTTTCTGAGCCCCAAAATTCCCTAATTCGCTGCTTCTCAGTCCCAATGTTCCCTAATTTGGTGTTTCTGGGCCTAAAAGTTCTCTAAATCACTATTCCTGAGCCCCAAAGTTCCCTAATTTGGTGTTTCTGGGCCTAAAAGTTCCCTCATTTGGTGTTTCAGGGCCTAAAAGATCCCTAAATTGGTGTTTCTGAGTCTAAAGCTCCCTAAATCGCTGCTTCGGAGGCCAAAAGTTCCCTAAATCGCTGCTTCTGAGCACCAAAGTTCCCTAATTAGGTGTTCCTGGGCCTAAAAGTTCTCTAAATACCTATTCCTGAGCCCCAAAGTTCCCTAATTTGGTGTTTCTGGGCACCAAAGTTCCCTAAATTGGTGTTTCTGAGTCCAAATATTCACTAAATCACTCCTTCTGAGCCCAAAAGTTCCCTAATTTGGTGTTTCTGGGCCTAAAAGTTCCCTTATTTAGTTTTTCATAGCATAAAAGATCCCTAAATCATTGTTTCTGAGCCCAAGAGTTCCCTAAATTGGTGTTCCTGAGCACAAAAGTTCCCTAATTTGGTTTTTCTGAGACTGAAAGTTCCCTAAATCGGTACTTCTGGGCACCAAAGTTCCCTAATTTGGTGTTTCTGAACCCCAAAGTTCTCTAAATCGGTGTTTCTGAGCCTAAACGTTCCCTAAATTCATGCTTCTGGGAACCAAAGTTCCCTAAATTGGAGTTTCTGAGCCTGAAAGTTCCCTAAGTTGGTGTTTCTGAGTCCCAAATTTCCCTAATTCCCTGCTTCTGAGACCCAAAGTTGCCTAATTCGCTGCTTCTCAGTCCCAATGTTCCCTAAGTTGGTGTTGCCGGGCCTAAAAGATCCCTAACTCGGTGTTTCTGAGCCCAAACGTTCCCTAAATCACTGTTTCAGCGCCCCAAAGTTCCCTCATTTAGTTTTTCTGGGCCTGAAAGTTCCCTAATTTAATTTCTCTGGGCCTAAAAATTCCCCAAATTGGTGCTTCTGAGGGCAAAGTTCCCTAAATCGCTGCTTCTGTGCCCAAAAGTTCCCTAATTAGGTGTTCCTGGGTCTAAAAGTTCTCTAAATCACTATTCCTGAGCCCCAAAGTTCCCTAATTTGGTGTTTCTGGGAGTAAATGTTCCCCCATTTCGTGTTTCCGGGCCTAAAAGATCCCTAAATCCGTGTTTCTGAGTCCAAACAGTCACTAAATCACTGTTTCGGAGCCCCAAAGTTCCCTAATTTGGTGTTTCTGTGCCTAAAAGTTCCCTAATCACGATTCCTTAGCCCCAAAGTTCCCTAATTTGGTGTTATTGAGCCTGAAAGTTCCCTAAATTTGTGTTTCTGAGCCCCAAAGTTCCCTAATTCGCTGTTTCTCAGCCCCAAAGTTCCCTAATTCGCTGCTTCTGAGACCCAAAGTTCCCTAATTCGCTGCTTCTCAGTCCCAATGTTTCCTAATTTGGTGTTTCTGGGCCTAAAAGTTCCCTAAATTCGTGTTTCTGAGCCCCAAATTTGCCTAATTCGCTACTTCTGAGCCCCAAATTTGCCTAATTCGCTGCTTCTGAGTCCCAATGTCACCTAAGTTGGTGTTTCTGGGCCTATAATATCCCTAAATCGGTGTTTCTGAGGCCAAACGATCACTAAATCACTGTTTCTGAGCCGCAAAGTTCCCTACTTTGGTGTTTCTGGACCTTAAAGTTCCCTAATTTAATTTTTCCGGGCCTAAAAGATCCCTAAATTGGTGTTTCAGAGGACAAAGTTCCCTAAATCTCGGCTTCTGAACTCAAAAGTTCCCTAATTAGGTGTTCCTGGGCCTAAAAGTTCTCTAAATCACTATTCCGGAGCCCCAAATTTCCCTAATTTGGTGTTTCAGGACCTAAAATATCCCTAAATTGGTGTTTCTGGGACCAAGAGTTCCCTAAATTGGTGTTTCTGATCCTCAAAATTCTCTAAATCGGTGTTTCTGAGCCTAAACGTTCCCTAAATTCATGCTTCTGGGCCCCAAAGTTCCCTAAGTTGGTGTTTCTGAAACCAAAAGATCTCTAAATCAGTTTCTGAGCCCCAAATTTCCCCAGTATCGTATTTCAGGGCCCAAAAGTTCCCTAATTTTGTTTTCTGGGCCTAAAAGATCCCTAAATTGGTGCTTCTGAGCCCAAAAGTACCCTAAATCATTGCTTCTGGGCCCCAAAGTTCCCTAATTTGGTGTTCCTGAGCCTGAAAGTTCCCTGAATTCGTGTTTCTGAGTCCCAAATTCCCTAATTCCCTGATTCCGAGACCCAAAGTTGCCTAATTCGCTGCTTCACAGTCCCAATGTTCCCTAAGTTGGTGTTTCTGGGCCTAAAAGTTCCCTAAATCGGTGTTTCTGAGCCCAAACGTTCCCTAAATCACTGTTTCTGAGCCCCAGAGTTCCCTACTTTGGTGTTTCTGGGCCTAAAAGTTCCCTAATTTAATTTCTCTGGGCATAAAAGATCCCTAAATTGGTGTTTCTGAGGCCAGAGTTCCCTAAATCGCTGCTTCTGAGCCCAAAAGTTCCCTAAATCGCTGCTTCTGAGACCAAAAGTTCCCTAATTAGGTGTTCCTGGGCCTAAAAGTTCTCTAAATACCTATTCCTGAGCCCCAAAGTTCCCTAATTTGGTGTTTCTGGGCACCAAAGTTCCCTAAATTGGTGTTTCTGAGTCCAAATATTCACTAAATCACAATTTCTGAGCCCAAAAGTTCCCTAATTTGGTGTTTCTGTGCCTAAAAGTTCCCTTATTTAGTTTTTCTTGGCATAAAAGATCCCTAAATCATTGTTTCTGAGCCCAAGAGTTCCCTAAATTGGTGTTCCTGAGCACAAAAGTTCCCTAATTTGGTTTTTCTGAGACTGAAAGTTCCCTAAGTTGGTGTTTCTGAGTCCCAAAGTTGGGTTTTTTTCTAACAACCATTGACCTGGTGGCAACCATAGTTAGCTCTACAATACAAAGACTCTCTGGAAAGCTGTGCACGGAATAGTTTACAAGTCTTTTAAGTACTTGCCTTTTAACAAAGACTTACCCTTCTAGGTCTCTCCTTCAGTGAACAGGGACTAGGTCCCTGCCCTCCCAAAGGATTCTTATACCCTGAGGGCACAGTTAACAGCTGATCACCATGTTTAAAATCGCCACGCCCCTGAGGGTGGCTCCGCCCACCCTATCTCGGGTGTCCGCCCTGGAGCTGTCGGTGCGGCCTCAGGTTTGGGTTCCCTAATTCCCTGCCTCTGAGCCCCAAAGTTGCCTAATTCGCTGCTTCTCAGTCCCAATGTGCCCTAAGTAGGTGTTTCTGGGCCTAAAAGATCCATAAATTGGTGTTTCTGAGCCCAAACGTTCTCTAAATCTCTGTTTCTGAGCACCAGATTTCCCTAAATTGGTGTTTCTGAGCCCGAAAGTTCACTAATTTGGTGATTCTGAGCCGAAAAGTTCCCTAAATCGGTGTTCCTGGGCATAAAAGTTCCCTAAATCACTGTTTCTGAGCCCAAGAGTTCCCTAAATTGGTGTTTCCGAGCCAAAAATTTCCCTAAATTGATGTTTCTGAGACTGAAAGTTCCCCAAATCGGTACTTCTGGGTTCCAAAGTTCCCTAAATTGGTGTTACTGAGCCCCAAAGTTCTCTAAATCGGTGTTTCTGAGCCTAAACGTTCCCTAAATTCATGCTTCTGGGCACCAAAGTTCCCTAAATTGGAGTTTCTGAAACCAAAAGATCTCTAAATCACTTTCTGAGCCCCATATTGCCCTAGTATCGTATTTCAGGGTCTAAAAGTTCCCTAATTTTGTTTTCTGGGCCTAAAAGGTCCCTAAATTGGTGCTTTTGAGCCCAAAAGTACGCTAAATCATTGCTTCTGGGCCCCAAAGTTCCCTAATTTGGTGTTTCTGAGCCTGAAATTTCCCTAAGTTGGTGTTTCTGAGTCCCAAATTCCCTAATTCCCTGCTTCTGAGACCCAAAGTTGCCTAATTCGCTGCTTCTCAGTCCCAATGTTCCCTAAGTTGGTGTTGCCGGGCCTAAAAGATCCCTAACTCGGTGTTTCTGAGCCCAACGTTCCCTAAAATCACTGCTTCGGAGCCCCAAAGTTCCCTCATTTGGTTTTTCTGGGCCTGAAAGTTCCCTAATTTAATTTCTCTGGGCCTAAAAATTCCCCAAATTGGTGTTTCTGAGGCCAAAGTTCCCTAAATCGCTGCTTCTGAGCCCAAAAGTTCCCTAATTAGGTGTTCCTGGGCCTAAAAGCTCTCTAAATCACTATTCCTGAGCCCCAAAGTTCCCTAATTTGGTGTTTCTGGGAGTAAAAGTTCCCTCATTTCGTGTTTCCGGGCCTAAAAGATCCCTAAATCCGTGTTTCTCAGCCCAAATGTTCACTAAATCACTGTTTCTGAGCCGCAAAGTTCCCTAATTTGGTGTTTCTGGGCCTAAAAGTTCCCTTATTTAATTTCTCTGGCCCTAAAAGATCCCTAAATTGCTGCTTCTGAGGCCAAAGTTCCCTAAATCGCTGCTTCTGAGCCCAAAAGTTCCCTAATTAGGTGTTCCTGGGCCTAAAAGTTCTCTAAATCACTATTCCTGAGCCCCAAAGTTCCCTAATTTGGTGTTTCTGGGCCTAAAAGTTCCATCACTTGGTGTTTCAGGGCCTAAAAGATCCCTAAATTGGTGTTTCTGAGCCCAGGAGTTCCCTAAATTGGTGTTTCTGAGCCCCAAAGCTCTCTAAATCGGTGTTTCTGAGCCTAAACGTTCTCTAAATTCATGCTTCTGGGCCCCAAAATTCCCTAATTTTGTGTTCCTGAGCCTGAAAGTTCCCTAAGTTCGTGTTTCTGAGCCCCAAAGTTCCCTAATACGCTGCTTCTGAGCCCCAAAGTTGCCTAATTCGCTGCTTCTGAGTCCCAATGTTCCCTAAGTTGGTGTTTCTGGGCCTAAAAATCCCTAAATCGGTGTTTCTGAGGCCAAACGATCACTAAATCACTGTTTCTGAGCCGCAAAGTTCCCTACTTTGGTGTTTCTGGACCTTAAAGTTCCCTAATTTAATTTCTCTGGGCCTAAAAGATCCCTAAATTGGTGTTTCAGAGGCCAAAGTTCCCTAGATCTCTGCTTCTGAGCTCAAAAGTTCCCTAATCAGGTGTTCCTGGGCCTAAAAGTTCTCTAAATCACTATTCCTGAGCCGCAAAGTTCCCTAATTTGGTGTTTCTGTGCCTAAAAGTTCCCTAAATCACGATTCCTGAGCCCCAAAGTTCCCTAATTTGGTGTTCCTGAGCCTGAAAGTTCCCTAAATTTGTGTTTCTGAGCCCCAAAGTTCCCTAATTTGCTGTTTCTCAGCCCCAAAGTTCCCTAAATCGCTGCTTCTGAGTCCCAATGTTCCCTAAATTGATGTTTCTAGGCCTAAAATATCCCTAAATCCGTGTTTCTGAGCCCAAATGTTCACTAAATCACTGTGTCTGAGCCGCAAAGTTCCCTAATTTGGTGTTTTTGGGCCTAAAAGTTCTCTAAATCACTATTCCTGAGCCCCAAATTTCCCTAAGCCGAAGTCATAACTCCTAAATCCCAAGCATAAATCCTAAGACCTAAGCCTAAAACAAAAATCCTAAGCCCTAAGGCTAATTCCAGAATCCTAAACTCTAAGCCTAAATCCTAAACCTAAATACTATGTCCTAAACCTAAATCCTATGTCCTAAATCCAAGTCCTAATCCCTGAGACTAAGTCCTAAACCCTAAGCCTAAATCCTAAATCCTAAGACTAAGCCCTAAACCCTAAATCCTAAATCCTAAGTTCTAAGTCCTAAGTCCCATGTCCTAAATCCAAGTACTAAACCCTAAGCCTAAATCCTAAATCCTAAGCCTAAATCCTATGTCCTAAGTCCTAAGCCTAATGTCCTAAATCGTAAATCCTAAACCCTAAGCCTAAATCCTAAGTCCTAAGCCTAAATCCTATGTCCTAAATCCTAAGCCTAATGTCCTAAATCGTAAATCCTAAACCCTAAGCCTAAATCCTAAATCCTAAGCCTAATTCCTTAGTTCTAAACCTGAAGTACTAAGTCCTAAATCCTAAGCCAAAGCCCTAAATCATAAGCCCTAAGCATAAATCCTAAGTGCTAAGTCCTAAGCCCTAAGTCCTAAGCCTAAATCCTAAACCCTAAACTCTAAGCCTAAACCCTAAATCCTAAATCCTAAGCCTAAATCCTTAGTCCTAAGCCTAAAGTCCTAAGTCCTAAGTCTTAAGCTAAAGTCCTAAATCCTAAGCCTAAATCCTAAATCCTAAACCGTAAGGCTAAATCCTACGCCTAAGTAATAAGCAGTAAACCTAAGTCGTAAGTCCTAAATCTGAACTCTTAAGCCCTAAGACCTAAGCCTAAATCCTAAATCTAAGTCCTAAGCCTAAGTCCAATGTCCTAAGTCCTAAATCCTAAATCCAAGTCCTAAACCCTAATCCCTAAGTCCTAAATCCTAAAACCTAAGACTAAAGTCCTAAGTCCTAAGTCTAAGTCCTAACTCCTGAGTCCTAAATCCTATACCCTAAGCCTAAACCTCAGTAATAAGGCCTAACCCCCTAAGCCTAAGACCTAAGTCCTAAGCCTAAACCCTAAATACTAAGCCTAAATCCTAAACCCAAGTCCTAAACCCTAAGCCTAAACCCTAAACCTCAGTCCTAAGTCTTAAATCCTAAGACCTAAACCTAAAGTCCTAAATCCTAAAACTAAGTCCTAATGTCTAATGCCTAATCCCTAAATCCTAAATCCTAAATCCAACTCCTAATCCCTAATCACTAAATCCTAAATCTAAGTCCAAAGCCTAAAGTCCTAAGCCCTAAGACTAAAATCCTAAGACCTAAGCCCTAAACCAAAATACTAAGCCTAAGCCCAAGTCCTAAGGCTAAGACCAAGACCTAAGCCTAAGTCTAAATCCCAAATCCTAAATACTAAAGCCTAAATATTAATCCCTAATCCAAAAGTCTTAAAACCAAGCCCTAAGCCTAAATCCTAAAACATAAGCCTAATACCTAAGACCTAAGTCCTAAGCCTAAAGTCCTAAGTCCTAAACCCGAAGCCAAAGTCCTAAATCCTAAACCTGAAGCCTAAATCCTAAGCCCTAAACCCAAGTCCTAAGCCCTAAACCCAAGTCCTAAATTCTAAGCCCTAAGCCTTCCTATCTCCTAAGTCCCATCTCCTAAGTCCCATGTCCTAAATCCATTTTCTAATCCCTGAGCCTAAGCCCTAAATCCAAAGTCCTAAATCCTAAACCTAAGTCCTAAGCCTAAGCCCTAAATCCTAAGCTTAAATCCTAAGACCTAAGTCCTAAACCTAAGTCTAAATCCTACAGCCAGGCCAAGTCCTAAGCCATAAGCCTAAATCCTAAGTCCGAAGTCCTAAGCCTAAAGTCCTAAATCATAAACCCTAAGCCTAAATCCTAAATCCTAAACCCTAAGCCTAAATCCTATGTTCTAAATCCAAGTCCTAATCCCTGAGCCTAAACCCTAAATACGAAGTCCTAAATCCTAAACCTAAGACATAAGACTTAATTGCTAAGTCCTAAACCTAAATCCTAAATCCTAAACCTAAGCCCTAAATCCTAAGGCCAAGCCCTAAATCCTAAACCCAAGCCCTAAATGCTAAACCCTAAGCCTAAATCCTAAATCGTAAACCCTAAACCCTAAGCCTAAATCCTAAATCCTAAGCATAAAGCCTAAACCCAAGTCCTAAGCCTAAGTCCTAAGCCTAAATCCTAAAACCTAAGTCCTAAACCTAAGTCTAAATCCTAATGCCAAGCCCAACTCCTAAACCCTAAGCCTAAACCCAAAACCTGAGTCCTAAGTCTTAAATCCTAAAACCTAAACCTAAGTCCTAAATCCTAAGACTAAGTCCTAATGCCTAATGCCTAATCCCTAAATCCTAAACTCCTAAGTACTAACTCCTAAACCTAAGCCCTAATCACTAAACCCTAACTCCTAAACCTAAGTACTTAGACCTAAATCCTAAGCAAAACTCCTAAATCCTAAGACCTAAGCCTAAAGTCCTAAGTCCTAAGCCTAAGTGCTAAACCCTAAGCCTAAAACTGAAATCCTAAGACTTAAGCCCTAAGCCTAAATACTAAGCCTAAACCCAAGTTCTAAGCCTAAACCCAAGACCTAAGCCTAAGCCTAAATCCCAAATCCTAAATCCTAAAGCCTAATCCCTAATCCAAAAGTCCTAAAACCAAGCCCTAAGCCTAAAACCTAAACTTAACACCTAAGCCTAACATCCAAATCCTAAATACTAAGCCTAAATCCTAAATCCTAATCCTAAAGTCCTAAGCCCTAAATCCCAAGCCTAAACCCGAAACCTAAGTCATATGTCCTAAGTCCTAAATCCTAAGTCCTAACACCTAAGGCCTAAACCCTAACCCCTAAGCCTAAAACATAAGTCCTGAGCCTAAAACCTAAATCCTAAGCCTAAATCCTAAACCCAAGGCCCTACGCCTAAGCTCTAAGACCTAAGTCCTAAAACTAAAGTCCTAAGACCTAAGACGAAATTCTAAATCCTAAACTTGGGTCCTAAGCCATAAATCCTAAGCGTATGTAATAAATCCTAAGGCCTAAGCCTAAGCCCTAAGCATAAGTCCTAAACCTAAGCCCTAAGTCCTAAACCGAAGCCCTAAGGCCTAAGCCTAAGTCCTAAACCCAAGTCCTGAGCCTAAGACCTAAGTCCTAAGCCTAAATCCTAAAACCTAAGACCTAAACCTAAGTCCAAATCCTTATGCCAAGCCCAACTCCTAAGCCCTAAGCCTAAAACCTAAACCTCAGTACTAAGTCCTTTAGTCTTAAATCCTAAAACCTAAACCTAAGTCCTAAATCCTAAGACTAAATCCTAATGGCTAATGCCTAATCCCTAATCCCTAAATCCTAAATCCTAAACTCCTAAATACTAACTCCTAAACCTAAGTCCTAATCCCTAAGACCTAACTCCTAAACCCTAAGCCTAAAACCTAAGTCCTAAACCCTAAGTCCTAAGACCTAAGCCAAAGACCTAAGTCCTAAGGCTAAGTCCTAAGCCCAAGCACTAAGCCTAAAACCTAAGTCCTAAGCCTAAATCCTAAGACCTAAGTCCTAAGCCTAAAGTCCTAAACCCTAAGCCCGAAGCCTAAGTCCTAAGCCCTAAACCCAAGTCCTAAACTCTAAACCCAAGTCCTAAATCCTAAACCCTAAGCCTAAATCCTATCTCCTAAATCCTATGTTTTAAATCCAAGTCCTAATCCCTGAGCCTAAGCCCTAAATTCGAAGTCCCAAATCCTAAGGCTAAATCCTAAACATAAACCCTAAATCCTAAGCCTAAATCCTAAGACCTAAGTCCTAAACCTAAGTCTAAATCCTAGAGTCAAGCCCAAATCCTAAAGCCAAATCCTAAGCCTAAATCCTAAGACCTAAATCCTAAGCCTAAAGTCCTAAATCCTAAGCCTAAATCCTAAGCCTAAATCCTATGTCCTAAATCCAAGTCCTAATACCTGAGCCTAAACCCTAAATCCAAAGTCCTAAATCCTAAGCCTAAGACCTAAGACCTAATTGCTAAGTCTAAATCCTAAATCCTAAGCCTAAGCCCTAAATCCTAAACCCTAAGACTAAATCCTAAGTCTTAAACCCTAAACCCTAAACCTAAAGCCTAAATCCTAAGACCAAGTCCTAAGCCTAAAACCTAAGTCCTAAGCCTAACTCCTAAGACCTATGTCCTAAACCCTAAACCTGAGTCCTAAATCCTAAGTCTTAAATCCTAAGACCTAAGTCCTAAGCCTAAACCCTAAGCCTAACACCTAAATCCAAAGTACTAAGCCTAAATCCTAAATCCTAAGCCTAAATCCTAAATCCTAAAACCTAAGCCTAAGTCCTAAGCCCTAAACCCAAGTCCTAAATCCTAAGTCCTAAATCCTAAACCGAAGCCTCAGTCCTAAGCCCTAACCCCTAAGGACTAAGACTAAGTCGTAAACCCAAGCCCTATGCCTAAGCCCTAAATCCTAAGCACTAAGTCCTAAGCCATAAACCTATGTCCTAAACCCAAGCCCTAAGCCTAAAACCTAAGTCCTAAGCCCTAAATCCTAATCCTAAACCCTAAACCTAACACCTAAGCCCTAAATCCTAGGCCCAAATCCTAAACCCTTAGCCAAAATCCTAAATCCTAAAACCTAAGCCTAAATCCTAAATCCTAAGCCCTAAACCTCAGCCTCAATCCTAGAGCCCTAACCCCTAAGGACTAAGCCTAAGTCATAAACCCAAGCCTTAAGCCTAAGCCCTAAATGCTAAGACTGAAGTCCTAAACCCTAAACCTAAATCCTAAGCCTATGTCCTAAACTGTAAATACAAAGCCTAAGTCCTAAATCCTAAACCCTAAACCTAAGACCTAAGTCCTAAGCCCTAAATCCTAAACCCTAAGCCTAAGACCTAAGTCCTAAACCCTAAATCCTACGCCCTAAGCCTAAGACCTAAGTACTAAGCCTAAAGTCCTAAGCCATAAGCCCGAAGCCTAAGTCCTAAGCCCTAAACCCATGTCCTAAGACCTAAAGCCAAGTCCTAAATCCTAAACCCTAAGCCTAAATCATAAGCCTAAGTCCTATCTCGTAAATCCTAGGTTTTAAATCCAAGTCCTAATCCCTGAGCCTAAACCTTAAATCTGAAGTCCCAAATCCTAAGGCTAAGTCCTAAACCTAAGCCCTAAAACCTAATTCCTAAATCCTAAACCTAAGTCCTTAGTCCTAAGCCTAGAGTCCTAAATCCTAAACCCTAAACCTGAGTCCTAAATCCTAAACCCTAGGCTTAAATCTTAAATCCTAAACCCTAAGCCTAAATCCTATCTCCTAAATATTATGTCCTAAATCCCAGTCCTAATCCCTGAGCCTAAGACCTAAATCCAAAGTCCTAAATCCTAAGTCTAAGTCTAAGTCCTAAGTCCTAAGCCTTATCCCTAAATCCTAAGCCCTAAGTCTAAGCCCTAAGTCCTAAGCCTAAATCCTAAACCCAAACCCTAAACCTAAGACCTAAGTCCTAAGCCTAAATCATAAGACCTAAGTCCTAAGCCTAAAGTCCTAAATCCTAAGCCCGAAGTCTAAGTCCTAAATACTAAACTGAAGCCTAAATCCTAAACCATAAGCCCGAAGCCTAAGTCCTAAGACCTAAACCCAAGTCCTAAGCCCTAAACCCAAGTTCTAAATCCTAAATCCTAAGCCTAAATCCTATGTCCTAAGTCCAAGTCCTAATCCCTGAGCCTAAGCCCTAAATCCAAAGTCCTATATCCTAAGCCTAAATCCTAAACCTAAGCCCTAAGCCCTAAGTATTAAGCCTAAATCCTAAAATATAAGTCCTAAACCTAAGTCTAACTCCTACGGACAAGCCCAAGTCCTAAGCCCGAAGCCTAAATCCTAAGACCTAAGTCCTAAGCCTAAAGTCCTAAATCCTAAACCCTAAGCCTAAATCCTAAATCCTAAGCCCTAAACCTAAATCCTATCTCCTAAGTCCTATGTCCTAAATCCCTGAGTCCGAATCCCTGAGCCTAAGCCCTAAATCCAAAGTCCTAAATCCTAAACCTAAGCCCTAATTCCTAAGCCCTAAACCTAAATCATAAATCCTAAAACCTAAGCCTGAATCCTAAATCCTAAACCCTAAGCCTAACTCCTAACTCCTAAATCCTAATTCCTAAATCCTAAATCCTAAACCCTAAGGCTAAGACCTAAATTCTGAGCCTAAATCCTAAACCCAAATCCTAAACCTAAACCCTAAGTCCTAAGACCTAATTCGTAAATCCTAAACCTAAATCCTTAGTCCTAAGCCTAGAGTCCTAAATCCTAAACCCTAAACCTGAGTCCTAAATCCTAAGTCCTAAGTCCTAAACCCTAAGCCTAAACCTTAAATCCTTAGCCCTAAACCGAAGTCCTATCTCCTAAGTCTTGTGTCCTAAATCCCAGTCCTAATCCCTGAGTCTAAGACCTAAGTCCAAAGTCCTAAATCCTAAATCTAAGTCCTAAACCTTATCCCTAAATCCTAAAACCTAAGCCTAATTCCTAAATCCTAATTCCTAAATCCTAAGGCCTAAATCGTAAGCCTAAATCCTAAATCCTAAATCCTAAGCCCTAAACCCTAAGCCCTAAATCCTAAACCCTAAGCCTAAACCCTAAGCCTAAACTCAAGCCCTAAGCCCAAACACAAGACCTAAGCCTAAAACTAAATCACAAAAACAAAATCCTAAAGCCTAAATCCTAATTCCTAATCCCAAATCCCTAAATCCTAAATCCTAAGCCTAAACCCTAAGGCTAAATCCTAAATCCTAAACCCTAAATCCTAAGCCTAAAGTCTTAAACCCAAAGTCCTAAGCCTAAATACTAAGCCCTAAGCCTAAATCCTAAATCCTAAGACCTAAGCATGAATCCCAAATCCTAAACCTAAATTCCTAGGTCCTAAGACCGAAGCCTAACTCCTAAGACCTAAGCCCGAAGACTAAGTCCTAAATTCTAAGCCCTAAACCCAAGTCCTAAGTCCTAAGCCTAAATCCTAAGACCTAAGTTCTAAACCTAAGTCTAAATCCTACGGCCAAGCCCAAGTCCTAAGCAATAAGCCTAAACCCTAAACCTGAGTCCTAAATCCTAAGACCTAAGCCCTAAATCCTGAGCCCTAAATCCTAAGCCCTAAGCCTAAATCCTAAGTAGTAAACCGTAAACCCTAAGCCTAAATCCTAAATCCTAAGTCTAAGTCCTAAACATAAATCCTATGTCCTAAATCCTACATCCTAAATCCAAGTCCAAATCCATGAGCCTAATCCCTAAATCCTAAACCCTAAGGCAAAGTCCTAAATATAAGCACTATGTGCTGAGCCTAAATACTAAGCACAAGTCCTAAACCTAAGCCCTAAGTCCTAAGACCTAATTCCTAAATCCTAAGCCTAAATCCTTAGTCCTAAGCCTAGAGTCCAAAATCCTAAATCCTAAACCTTAATCCTAAATCCTAAGGCTAAGTCCTAAGTAGTAAACCTAAGTCGTAAATCCTAAATCCGAACTCTTAAGCCTAAACCCTAAGCCTAAATACTAAGTCCTAAACCTAAATCCTAAATCTAAGTCCTAAGCCTAAATCCTATGTCCTAAATCCTAGAGTCCTAAATCCAAGTCCTAATCCCTAAAACCTAAATCCTAAAACCTAAGGCTAAAATCCTAAGTCTTAAGCCTAAATCCTAAGATCTAAGCCTAAAACTGAAATCCTTCGACCTAAGACCTAAGCCTAAAACCTAATCCTAAATCCTAAAACCTAAGGCTAAAATCCTAAGTCTTAAGCCTAAATCCTAAGATCTAAGCCTAAAACTGAAATCCTTCGACCTAAGACCTAAGCCTAAAACCTAATCCTAAACCCTAAACCCTAAGGACTAAGCCTAAAACCTAAATCGTAATCCCAAGTAATAATTCCTAAGTCCTAAGCCTAAATCCTAAACCCTAAATCCTAAGGTCTAAAGCTAAGCCCTAAACCCAAAGCCTAAATCATAAGCCCAAACCCTAAACCTAAATCCTAAATCCTAAGCCCTAAATCCTAAATTCTAAGTCGTAAGTCCCATGTCTTAAGTCCTAAATCGTAAATCCTAAGCCCTAAGCCTAAGTACTAAGTCCTATGTCCTAAACCCTAAGCCTAAGTCCTAAATCCTAAAACCTAAGCCTAAATCTTAGTCCTAAATCCTAATCCCTATGGACTAAGCCTAAATCGTAAGACCAAGTCCTAAGCCTAAGCCCTAAGACTAAAATCCTCGGCCCTAAACCTAAATCCTAAACCCTAAGCCTAAATCCTAAATCCTAAGCACTAAGTCCTAAGCCCTAAGCCTTTGTACTAAACCCAAACCCTAAGCCTAAAACCTAAGTCCTAAGCCTAAATCCTAAAACCTAAGACTTAAGTCCTAAGTCCTAAGCAATAAGCCTAAATCCTAAGTAATAAGCCCTAAACCTAAGTCCAAAATCCTAAGCCCTAACCCTAAGTACAAAATCCTAAACCCTAAGTCTAAATCCTAAATCCTAAACGCTAAGCCCTAAACCCTAAGCCTAAATCCTAAATCGTAAGCCTAAATCATATCTCCTAAATCCTATGTCCTAAATCCAAGTCCTAATCCCTGAGTCTAAGCCCTAAATCCTAAAACCTAAGCTTAAGTGCTAAATCGTAAGCGCTAAACCCTAAGCCTAAGCCCTAAGTGCTAAATTGTAATTCCTAAATCCTAAACCCTAAGCCAAAATCCTAAATCCTAAACCCTAAGACCTAATCCTAAACCCTAAGCACCAAGTCCTAAATCCTAAGCCTAAAACCAAGTCCTGAGCCTAAATCCTAAACCCAAGTCCTAAGCCTAAGCCCTGAATCCTAAAACCTAATTCCTAAATCCTAAGCCTAAATCCTTAGTCCTAAGCCTAAAGTCCTAAATCCTAAGGCTTAAACCCAAGTCCTAAATCCTAAGCCTAAATCCTAAATCCTAACGCCTAAGTCATAAATCCTAAACCCTATACCCTAAACATAAACCTCAGTAATAAGCCCTAATCCCTAAGGCCCAAGGACTAACCCCTAAGCCTAAAACGTAAATCCTAAGCCTAAATCCTAAGGCCAAGGCCCTAAGCCTAAATCCTAAAACCTAAGTCTAAGCCCTAAGCCTAAGACCCAAGTCCTAAGCCTAAGCCCTAAATCCTAAACCTAAATCCTAAACCCAAGTCCTAAGCCCTGAGCATAAACCCTAAACCTCAGTCCTAAATCTTAAATCCTAAGACTAAACCTAAGTCCTAAATCCTAAGACTAAGTCTTAATGCCTAATGCCAAATCCCTAATCCCTAAATCTTAAATCCTAAATCCTAAAGTCCTAAGTACTAACTCCTAGGCCTAATCCCTAAGACCTAACTCCTAAGACTAAGTCCTAAGACCTAAGTCCTAAATCCAAAACCCTAAGCCAAAGTCCTAAATCCTACGCCCTAAGCCTAAAACTGAAATCCTAAAACCTAAGCCCTAAGCCTAAATCCTAAACCTAAATGCTATGTCCTAAATCTAAGTCCTAACTCCCAAGCCTAAATCCTAAACCTAAATACTAAGCATAAGCCCAAGTCCTAAACCTAAACCCAAGACCTAAGCCTAAAACTAAATCCCAAATATTAAATCCTAAAGCCTAAATCCTAATCCCAAATCCCAAAGTCCAAAATCCTAAAACCAAGCCCTAAGCCTAAACCCTAAACATAAAGTCCTAAATCCTAAAACCTAAGTCCTAAACTTAAAGTCCTAAGTCCTAAACCCTAAGCCTAAATCCTAAATCCTAAACCTAAATCCTATTTCCTAAATCCTATGTCCTAAATCCAAGTCCTAATCCCTGAGCCTAAGCCCTAAATCCAAAGTCCGAAATCCTAAACCTAAGACCTAAGACCTAATTGCTAAGTCCTAAGCCTAAATCCTAAATCCTAAATCCTAAATCCTAAGCCCTAAGCCTAAGTCGTAAAGCCTAAGCCCTAAGCCTAAAGCCTAAGTCCTAAGGCCAAGTCCTAAGCCTAAAACCTAAATCCTAAGCCTAAGTCCTAAACCCAAGCCCTAAGCCTAAAACCTAAGTCCTAAGCCCAAATCCTACGACCTAAGTCCTAAGCCTAAATCCTAAATTATAAACTGAAGCCTGAAGTCCTAAGTCCTAAGGGTTAAGCCTAAATCCTAAATCCTAAACCCAGAGTCTAAATCCTATCTCCTAAATCCTATGTCCTAAGTCCAAGTCCTAATCTCTGAGCCTAAACCCTAAATCCAAAATCCTAAATCCTAAACCTAAGACCTAATTACTAAGTCCTAAGCCTTATCAATGAAGCTAAACCCTAAGCCTAAGTCATAAATCCTAAGACCTAAGCCTGAATCCTAAATCCTAAACCTAAAGCCTAAGTCCTAACCCCTAAGACCAAAGCCTAAGTCCAAAGTCCTAAGCCCTAAGCCCAAGTCCTAAACCCTAAACCCAAGTCCTAAGCCCTAAACCTAAATCTTAAGTCCTAAGTCCTAAGCCTAAATCCTAAGACCTAAGTCCTAAGCCTAAATCCTAAGACCTAAGGCTAAATCCTAAATCGTAAACCCTAAACCCTAAGTCTAAATCCTAAATCCTAAGCCTAAACCCTAACCCTAAATCCTGTGTCCTGAGCCAAAATCCTAAAACCAAGTCCTAAACCTAAGCCCTAAATCCTAAAACCTAATTCCTAAGTCCTAAGCCTAAGTCCTTAGTCCTAAACCTAGAGTCCTAAATCCTGAATACTAAGTAGTAAGTCCTAAATCCTAAATCTGAATCCTAAATCCTAAACCCTAATCCTAAATCCTAAACCTAAATCCTAAGCAGTAAACCTAAGTCGTAAGTCCTAAATCCGAACTCTTATGCCTAAACCCTAAGCGTAAATCCTAAGTCCTAAGCCTAAATCCTAAATCTAAATCCTATGCCTAAATCCTATGTCCTAAATCCTAGAGTCCTAAATCCAAGTCCTAATCCCTAATACCTAATCCCTAAGACCTAAATCCTAAAACCTAAGCCTAAAATCCTAAATCTTAAGCCTAAATCCTAAACCCTAAGCCTAAAACTGAAATCCTACAACCTAAGCCCTTAGCCTAAATCCTAATCCTAAAACCTAAACCCTAAGGACTAAGCCTAAACCCTAAATCCTAAGTCTAAATCGTAATCCCAAACCCTAAATCCTAAATCCTAAATCCTAAACCCTAAACCTAAATCCTAAGACCTAAGTCCTAAGGATAAGCCCTAAATCCTAAATCGTAAACCCTAAACCCTAAGTCTAAATCCTAAATCCTAAGCCTAAACCCTAACCCTAAATCCTGTGTCCTGAGCCAAAATCCTAAGACCAAGTCCTAAACCTAAGCCCTAAGTCCTAAAACTTAATTCCTAAGTCCTAAGCCTAAGTCCTTAGTCCTAAACCTAGAGTCCTAAATCCTGAATACTAAGTAGTAAGTCCTAAATCCTAAATCTGAATCCTAAATCCTAAACCCTAATCCTAAACCTAAATCCTAAGCAGTAAACCTAAGTCATAAGTCCTAAATCCAAACTCTTATGCCTAAACCCTAAGCGTAAATCCTAAGTCCTAAGCCTAAATCCTAAATCTAAATCCTATGCCTAAATCCTATGTCCTAAATCCTAGAGTCCTAAATCCAAGTCCTAATCCCTAATACCTAATCCCTAAGACCTAAATCCTAAAACCTAAGCCTAAAATCCTAAATCTTAAGCCTAAATCCTAAACCCTAAGCCTAAAACTGAAATCCTACAACCTAAGCCCTTAGCCTAAATCCTAATCCTAAAACCTAAACCCTAAGGACTAAGCCTAAACCCTAAATCCTAAATCTAAATCGTAATCCCAAACCCTAAATCCTAAATCCTAAATCCTAAACCCTAAACCTAAATCCTAAGACCTAAGTCCTAAGGATAAGCCCTAAACCCAAAGCCTAAATCGTAAACCCAAGCCCTAAACCTAAATCCTAAGACCTAAGCCTAAATCCTAAACCTAATGTCCTAAATCCTAAATCCTAAACCCTAAACCCAAGTCCTAAATCCTAAGCCCAAATCCTAAGCCTCTGTCCTAAACCCTAACGCGTAACAACTAAGCCTAAAACCTAAGTCCTAAGCCTAAATTGTAAGCCCAAACCCTAAGCCTAAGCCCTAAACCTAAAGTTCTAAATCCTAAAACCTAAATCTTAAGCCCAAAGTCCTAAGCCTAAATACTAAACCCTAAGCCTAAATCCTAAATCCTAAGACCTAAGCCTGAATCCTAAATCGTAAGCCTAAATTCCTAGGTCCTAAGCCTGAAGCCTAAATCCTAAATCCTAAACCTGAAGCCTAAATCCTAAGCCCTAAACCCGAAGACTAAGTCCTAAATCCAAAGCCCTAAACCCAACTCCTAAGCCCTAAGCCTAAACCCTAAACCTCAGTCCTAAATCCTAAGCCCTAAGCCCTAAATCCTGAGCCCTAAATCCTAAGCCCTAAGCCTAAATCCTAAATCGTAAACCGTAAACCCTAAGTCTAAATCCTAAGTCCTAAACCTAAATCCTAAACCTAAATCCTAAACCTAAATCCTATGTCCTGAGCCAAAATCCTAAACCCAAATCCTAAACCTAAGCCCTAAATCCTAAGACCTAATTCCTAAATCCTAAACCTAAGTCTTTAGTCCTAAGCCTAGAGTCCTAAATACTAAATACTAAGCCCAAATCCTAAATCCTAAGTCTGAATCCTAAATCCTAAATCCTAATCCTAAATCCTAAGCCTAAATCCTAAGCAGTAAACCTAAGTCGTAAGTCCTAAATCCAAACTCTTAAGACTAAACCCTAAGCCTAAATCCTAAATCCTAAGCCTAAATCCTAAATCTAAGTCCTAAACCTAAGTCCTATGTCCTAAATCGTTGAGTCCTAAATTCAAATCCTAATCCCTAATACCTAATCCCTAAATCCTAAATCCTAAACCCTAAGCCTAAAACTGAAATCCTACAACCTAAGCCCTAAACCTAAATCCTAATCCTAAAACCTAAACCCTAAGGACTAAGCCTAAAACCTAAATCCTAAGCCTAAATCGTAATCCCAAGCCCTAAATCCTAGAGTCCTAAATCCTAAGCCCTAAGCCTAAATCCTAAAACCTAAATCCTAAGGATAAGCCCTAAGCCCAAAGCCTAAATCCTAAACCCAAGCCCTAAGCCTAAATCCTAAAACCTAAGCCTAAATCCTAAATCCTAAACCTAATGTCCTAAATCCTAAATCCTAAACCCTCAGCCTAAGCCCTAAGCCTAAATCCTAAATCCTAAGCCTAAATCCTAAATCCTAAACCCAAGTCCTAAATCCTAAATCGTAAACCAAAAGCCTAAGCCTCAGTCCTAAGCCCTAACCCATAACAACTAAGCCTAAAACATAAGTCCTAAGCCTAAAACCTAAGTCCTAAGCCTAAATTGTAAACCCAAGCCCTAAACCTAAGACCTAAGTTCTAAATCCTAAAACCTAAGTGTTAAACCCAAAGTCCTAACCCTAAATACTAAGCCCTAAGCCTAAATCCTAAGACCTAAGCCTGAATCCTAAATCCTAAGCCTAAATTCCTAGGTCCTAAGCCCGAAGCATAGAGTCCTAAATCCTAAACCTGAAGCCTAAGTCCTAAGCCCTAAGTACTGAGCCTAAGTCCTGAGCCTAATTACTAAATCCTAAATCCTAAGCCTAAGTCCTTAGTCCTAAACCTGAAGTACTAAGTCCTAAATCCTAATCCTAAACCCTAAACCTAAGTCCTAAATCGTAAACCCTAAGCGCTAAACCTAAATCCTAAATCCTAAGCCTAAATCCTATGTCCTAAATCGTAAACCCTAAATCCAAGTTCCAATCCCTGAGCCTAAGCCCTAAATCCTAAATCCTAAGTCCTAAATCCTAAATCCTAAATCATAAGTCCTACGTCCTAATTCCTAAATCCTAAACCCTAAGCCTAAATCCTAAACCCTAAGCCCTAAATCCTAAATCTAAACTCTAAGCAATAAATTCTAAGCCTAAAACATAAGTCCTGAGTCTAAATACTAAGACCTAGTCCTAAACCTAAGCCCTAAGTCCTAAACATAATTCCTTAGTCCTAAACCTAGAGTCCTAAATCCTAAACTCAAGTCCTAAATCCTAAACTAAATCCTAAATCCTAAACCCTAAGCCTAAAGTCCTAAGCAGTAAACCTAAGTCGTAAATCCTAAATCTGAACTGTTAAGCCTAAGCCCTAAGCCCTGAGCCTAAGTAGTAAATCCTAAACCTAAATCCTAAAAGGAAGTCCTAAGCCTAAGTCCTATGTCCTAAATCCTAAATCCAAGTCCTAATCCCTAATGCCTAAGTCCTAAAACCTAAGCCTAAAATCCTAAGTCCTAAGCCTAAATCCTAAACCCTAAGCCTAAAACTGAAATCCCAAAACCTAAGACCTAAGCCTAAATCCTAATCCTAAACCCTAACCCCTAAAGACTAAGCCTAAATCCTAAAACCAAGCCCTAGCCTAAGACTAAATCCTAATCCTAAATCCTAAGACCTAAGTCCTAAACCTAAATCGTAAATTCTAAACCTGAAGCCTAAAGTCCTAAGCCCGAAGCCTAAACCTAAGACCTAAATCCTCATTCCTAAGCCCTAAGCCCTAAATCCTAAGACTAAGACCTAAGTCCTGAGCCTAAATCCTAAAATCAAGTCCTAAATCCTAAGCATAAATCCTAAACCCTAAGCCTAAATCCTAAGCAGTAAACCTAAGTCGTAAATACTAAATCCGAACTCTTAAGCCTAAACCCTAAACCCTAAGCCTAAGTAGTAAGTCCTAAGCCTAAATCCTAAATCTAAGTCCTAGGCCTAAATCCAAGTCCTAATCCCTAATCCCTAAATCCTAAAACCTAAGCCTAAAATCCTAAATCCTAAACCTAAGTCCTAAGCCTAAATCCTAAACCCTAAACCTAAGACTGAAATCCTAATCCAAAACCCTAACCCCTAAAGATTAAGCGTAAAACCTAAGTCCCAAGCCTAAATCCTAAAACCTTAGTACTAAGCCTAAATCCTAAATTCTAAACCTGAAGAATAAAGTCCTAAACCCGAAGCCTAAATCCTAAATCCTAAGCCTAAATCCTAAAACCTAAATCCTAAACCTAAATCTAAATCCTAAGGCCAAGCCCCAGTCCTAAGCCCTAAGACTAAGTCCTAAACCAGAGTCCTAAATCCTAAATCCTAAACCTAATCCCTAATCCCTAAATCCTAAAGTCCTAAATCCTAAATCCTAACTCCTAAGCCTAAACCCTAAGCCTAAATACTAAGCCTAAGCCCAAGACCTAAGCCTAAAACTAAATCCCAAATCCTAAATCCTAAAGCCTAAATCCTAATCCCTAATCCTTAAATCCTAGAGTCCTAAACCCAAAGCCTAAGATTAAGCCCTAAACCGTAAGACCTAAATCTAAGACCAAAGTCCTAAGTACTAAGCCTAAAGTCCTAAGTCCTAAAGTCCTAAGCCCTAAATCTTAAGTCTAAATCCTAAACGTAAATCCGAAGGCCTAAGCCTAAATCCTAAGCCTAAATCCTAAATCCTAAGCCTAAATCCTAAATCGTAAACCCTAAGCCCTAAGACTAAATCCTAATTCCTAAGCCTATGTCCTAAATCCTGTCATAAATCCAAGTCCTAATGCCTGAGCCTAAGCCCTAAACCCAAGTCCTAAATCCTAAGCCCTAAACCCTAAACCCTAAGCCTAAATCCTAAGCGCAAGCCCTAAGCCTAAACCCTAACTCCTAAGGCTAAATCCTAAATCTAAACCTAAGACCTAAATTCTATGTATAAATCCTAAGCCCAAGACCTAAGGCCAAGTACAAAGCCCTAAATCCTAAGTCCTAAGCCCTAAATCCAAGTCCTAAATCCTAAATCCTAAGTCCTACGTCCTAAGACCTAAGCCTAAATCCTATATCCTAAATCCTAAACCCTAATCCCTAAACCCTAATCCCTAAACCCTAATCCCTAAATCCTAAATCCTAAACCCTGAACCTAAATCCTAAACCTAGAGTCCTAAACAGTAAACCTAAGTCATAAACCCTAAATCCTAACTCTTAAACCTAAGCCCTAATCCTAAATCCTAAAACCTAAGCCCAAATCCTAAATCTAAGTCCGAAGCCTAAATCCTAAACCTAAAACCTAAATCCTAAAACCTAATCCTAAAAACTAAGCCTAAACCCTAAGTCCTAAGCCAAAGCCCTAAATCCTAAGCCAAAGTCCTAAGCCCTAAACCCAAGTCTTAAGCCCTAAACCCAAGTCCTAAGCCTTAAACCCAAGTCCTAAACCCTAAACCCAAGAGCTAAGCCCTAAACCCAAGTCCTAAGGCCTAAGCCCTAAATCCTGACTCCTAAACCCTAAGTCCTAAGCCTAAATCCTAAATCCTAAGCCTAAACCCAAGACCTAAGCCTAAAACTAAATCCCAAATCCTAAATCCTAAAGCCTAATCCCAAATCCCTAAATCCTAAATCCTAAAACCAAACCCTAAGCCTAAGTCCTAAGCATAAGTCCTAAATACTAAGACCTATGTCGTTAACCCTAAATCCTAAGACTAAACCCTAAACCTAACACCGAAATCCTAAGTCCTAAATCCTAAACCCAAGCCCTAAACCCTAAATCCTAAGACTAAAGTCCTAAGCCCTAAGCCTAAATCCTAAATCCTAAGCCTAGGTCCTAAGCCGTAGGTCCTAAGCCTAAGTTTTAAATCCCAAGCCCTAAAATCAAATCCTAAGTCTAAATCCCAAAACCAGAGCCGGAAGCCTAAAGTCCTAATTCCTAAGCCCTAAAACCAAGTCCTAAATCCTAAGTCTAAATCCTAAATCCTAAGCCTAGGTCCTAAGCCCTAAATCCTAAAACCTAATTCCAAGTCCTAAACCCTAAACCCAAGTCCTAAGCCCTAAACCCAAGTCCTAAGACCTAAACCCAAGTCCTAAACCCTAAACCCTAAGGCTAAATCCTAAATCCTAAACCCAAGACCTAAGCCTAAAACTAAATCCCAAATCCTAAAGCCTAACGGCTAAATCCTAATCCCTAATCCCAAATCCCTAAATTCTAAATCCTAAAACCAAACCCTAAGCCTAAGCCCTAAGCATAAGTCCTAAATCCTAAAATGTAAGTCCTAAGCCCTAGGTCCTAAACCTAAATCCTAATCCTAACACCTAAGTCCTAAGCCTAAATCCTAAATCCTAAAATGAAAGTCCTAAATCCTAAAACCAAGCCCAAGTCCTAAGCCCTAAATCTAAACCCTAAACCTGAGTCCTAAGTCCTAAGTCCTAAATACTAAACCCTAAGCCTAAATCCTAAACCTAAATCCTAAACCCTAAGTCTTAAACCTAAGCCCTAATCACTAAGCCTAAGCCTAAATCCTAAATCCTAAGCCTGTCCTAAGACCTAAGTCCTAAGACCTAAGTCCTAAGACTAAGTCTAAATCCAAAGCCCAAGACCAAGTCCTAAGGCCTAAACCTAAGTCCTAAACCTGAGTCCTAATTCCTAAAGTCCTAAATCCAAGTCCTAATCCCTAAGACTAAGCCTAAATCCTAAATCCTAAACCCTAAACCTAATTCCTAAATCCTAAACCCTAAGCCAAAATCCAAAATCCTAAACCCTAAGCCTAAGTCTAAAATCCTAAGCCCTAAGATCTAAGTCCTAAACCTAAGTCCTAAGGCGGAAGCCTAAGTCCTAAACCCGAAGCCTAAGACCTAAACCCTCAGCCTAAGTCCTAAACCCTAAGCCTAAATCCTAAATCCTAAATCCTATGTCCTAAATCCAAGTACTAATCCCTGAGCCTATGCCCTAAATCCAAAGTCCTAAATCCTAAATCCTATGTCCTAAGTCCTAAATCCTAAGCCTAAATCCTAAATCCTATGTCCTAAATCCAAGTCCTAATCCCTGAGCCTATGCCCTAAATCCAAAGTCCTAAATCCTAAATCCTAAATCCTAAATCCTATGTCCTAAGTCCTAAATCCTAAACCTAAAGTCCTAAACCCAAGTCCTAAATCCTAAATCCTAAATCCTAAATCTTAAATCCTGAGCCTAAATCCTAAATCCTAACTCGTAACTCCTAAGCCTAAGCCCTAAGACCTGAGTCCAAAGTCCTAAGTCCCAAGCTCTAAGCCCTAAACCCTAACTCCTAAGCCTAAGGCCTAAGCCTAAGTGCTAAGTCCTAAGCCTAAATTCAAAATCCTAAACCCTAAGCCTAAGTAGTAAGCCCTAAGCCTAAATCCTAAATCCTAAATCTAAGTCCTAAATCTTAAATCCTAAATCCTAAACCTAAATCCTAAACCCTAAATCCTAAATCCTAAGCCTAAAACCTAAGTCCTAAGGCCAAGCCCTAAGTCCTAAACCTAATGTCCTAAATTCTAAATCCTAAAACCCTAAGACTAAATCACAAGCCTAAATCCTAATCCCTAAGCCCTAAAACCCAAACCCTAAACCCTAAGTCCTAACTCCTAAACCTAAGCCCTAAGCCTAAATCATAAGTCCCAAGTCCTAAATCCTAAACCTAAATCCTAAATCTAAATCCTAACTCCTAAACCCAAGTCCTAAGCCTAAGCCCAAGACCTAAGCTTAAGTATAAATCCCAAATCCTAAATCCTAAAACTAACACCTAAGTCCTAAATCCTAAGGCTAAGCCCTAAGCCCGAAGTCCTAAGCCTAAATTCTAAGCCCTAAGTCTAAATCCTAAATCCTAAACCCAAACCCTAAGTCCTAAATCCTAAGCCTAAACCCTAAATCTAACACCTAAGTCCTAAATCCTAAACCCTAAATCCTAAATCCTAAGCCCTTAACCTAAGTCCTAAATCGTAAACCCTAAGCCTAAATCATAAACCCTAAGCCTAAATCCTAAATCCTAAGCCTAAATCCTAAAACCTAAATCCTAAACCTAAACCCTAATCCCTAAATCTTAAATCTTAATCCTTAAATTGTAATCCCTAAATCCTAAATCCTAAAACCTAAATCCTAAGACTTAAATCCTAAGTCTAAAGTCCTAAGTCCTAAACCTAAGTCCTAAATCCTAAAACCTAAGCCTAAATCCAAAAACCTAAGCCTAAATCCAAAATCCTAAACCCTAAATCCTAAACCTAAGTCCTAAGGTCGAAGCCTAAGCCCTAAGCCCCAAGCCCTAAAGCCAGCCCCAAGCCCTAAAGCCAAGCCCCAAGCCCTAAAGCCAAGCCCCAAGCCCTAAACCCCCTGTCCTAAGCCCCCTGTCCTAAGTCCCAAATCCTAAGACTTAAATCCTAAATCTAAATACTAAGCCCAAGACCAAGTCCTAAGACCTAAGCCTAAGCCCTAAACCTGAGTCCTAAATCCTAAATCCTAAACCCTAAGCCTAAGCCCTAAACCTGAGTCCTAAATCCTAAATCCTAAACCCTAAGCCTAAATCCTAAACCTAAATCCTAAACCCTAAGTCTTAAACCTAAGCCCTAATCACTAAGCCTAAGACTTAAGTCCTAAGTCCTAAATCCTAAAACCTAAGGCTAAATCCTATGTCCTAAGCCTAAATCTAAATCCTAAACCCAAACCCAAGTCCTAAATCCTAAAGCCTAAATCCTAAACCCTAAATCCTAAATCCAAGCCCTAAACCCTAAATCCTAAGGCCTAAACCTAAATCCTAAACCCTAAATCCGAAGCCTAAATCCTAAATCTAAAACTTAAATCCTAATCCATAAACCTAATCCCTAAACCTAGTCCCTAATCCTAATTCCTAAACCCTAATACTAAGCCTAAATCCTAAATCCTAAAGCCTAAGACCTGAGTCCTAAGCCTATGTCCTAAATCCTAAACCTAATCCCAAATCCTAAACCCTAAATCCTAAACCTAAGCCCTAAAATCTAAGACCAAGTCCTAAACCCAAGCCCCAGGCCCTAAACCCAAGCCTCAAGCCCTAAACCCAAGCCCCAAGCCCCAAGCCCAAGCCTTAAACCCAAGCCCCAAGTCCCAAGCCCTAAACCCAAGCCCTAAACCCCAAGTCCTAAGCCTAAATCCTAAACCCTAAACCTGAGTCCTAAATCCTAAGCCCTAAACCTAAATCCTAAGCCTAAACCCTAATCCCTAAACCTTAATCCCTAATCCCTAAAACTTAATCCCTATGCCTAAACCCTAAAACTAAACCCTAATCCCTAAACCTAAAACATAATCCCTAAACCCAAACCCTAATCCCTAAACCCTAATTCCTAAGCCTGTCCTAAGTCCTAAACCTGTCCTAAATCCTAAATCCTAAACCTGTCCTAAGCCCTAAACCCTAAATCTAAGTCCTAAACCCCAAGCCTAATTCCTAAATCCTAAACCCTAAAACCTAAGCCCAAACCTAAATCCTAAACCTAAATCCTAAACCCTAAGCGTAAATCCTAAATCCTAAACCCTCAATCCTAAATCCTAATCCCTAAACCTAAATCTAAATCCTAAGACCAAACCCAAGTCCTAAGCCCTAAGCCTAAACCCTAAACCTGAGTCCTAAATCCTAATTCCTAAATTCAAATCCTAATCCCTAAACCTAAATCCTAAATCCTAATCTCTAAGCCTAAACCCTAAATCCTAAACCCTAAGGCTAAGGCAAAGTCTTAAGCCTAAATCCTGAGTCCGGAGTCACTTTGGAGCCGAGCAACCACAATGGCGTACGATCGAGTTTTGCTGCAAGAGCAAAGGGGGCAGCAAGACAAACTGGTGCTGCTCTGCATCCACCCATGTCACCCTCGCCACAGAACCTTGAACCACTCAGATCAGGTCTCAGGCACCCAAGATATCCTCGATGGAACCCACCCAACTTAAGCTGAGCCATTTTGGAGCCGAGCCACCGCAGGAGCGAACAATTGAGTTTTGCTCCAAGAGCGAAGGGGGCAGCAAGACAAACTGGTGCTGCTCTGCATCCAACCATGACGCCCTCGCCACAGAACCTTCGACTGTAAAGTTTGGGGCTCACGTGGTTGAGATATCCTTAATGGAATCCACCCAACTTAAGCTGAGTCATTTTGGAGCCGAGCCCCGGGAGAAGCAAATGACTGAGTTTTGCTCCAAGTACAAAGGGGACAGCAAGACAAACTGGTGCTGCTCTGCATCCACACATGACACCCTCACCACAGAATCTTGAACTGTAAACCTCGGGGTTCAGGCGCCCGAGATCTCCTTGACGGAGCCCACCCAACTTGAGTCATTTTGTAGCCGATCCCCCTGAAGAGCGAAGTCCAATGCCCCTGCCAGAGCAGGAACGCCTCAGTAATGCTACACAGGAACGTGTCCAGGCAGGTCTTGAACGTCTCCAGAGAAGGAGACTCCACAACCTCTCTGGGCAGCCTGTTCCAGGGCTCTGTCACCCTCACTGAGAAGAAGTTTCTTCTCGAGTTTAAGCGGAACCTCTTATGTTCCAGTTTCAGCCCATTACCCCTTGTCCTATCAGTGGTTGTCACCGAGAAGAGCCTGGCTCCATCCTCGGGACACTCACCCTTGATATATTTGTAAACATTAATGAGGTCACCCCTCAGTCTCCTCTTCTCCAAACTAAGGAGCCCCAGCTCCCTCAGCCTTTCCTCATAAGGGAGATGCTCCACTCCCTTCATCATCCTAGTTGCCCTGTGCTGGACTCTCTCCAGCAGTTCCCTGTCTTTCTTGAACTGAGGGGCCCAGAACTGCACACAATATTCCAGATGGGGTCTCACCAGGGCAGAGTAGAGGAGAAGGAGAACCTCTCTCGACCTGCTAACCCCCCCTCTTCTAATACACCCCAGGATGCCATTGGCCTTCCTGGCCACAAGGGCACACCTGCTGGCTCATGGCCATCCTGCTGTCCACCAAGACTCCCAGGTCCCTTTCCCCTACACTGCTCTCTAGTAAGTCATTCCCCATCTTATACTGGAACCTGGGGTTGTTCCTACCCAGATGCAAGACCCTACATTTATCCTTGTTATTTCATTAAATTTTTACCCGCCCAACCCTCCAGCCTGTCCAGGTCTTGCTGGATGGCAGCACAGCCTTCTGGTGTGTCAGCCACTCCTCCCAGCTTGGTGTCATCAGTAAACTTGCTGATAATACTCTCTAGTCCCTCATCCAAGTCACTGATGAATATATTGAATAATACTGGTCCCAGTACCGACCCTTGAGGGACTCCACTGGATACAGGCCTCCAATCAGACTCCGCCCCCAATCGTTCGCTCTTCCAGGGGCTCAGCTCCAAAATGACTCTGCTTAAGTTGGGTGGGTTCCGTCGAGGATATCTCGGGTGCCTGAGTCCCGACCTTTACAGCTCAAGTAATGTTTCGCTAAACGAAATCTCCTGCACTACTCACAAAAATCAAGCCTGAGACAAGCTAGCTAAGTTTTCAGCTTAGCTTCAAAGGTGCGAACATTTAGCCTTTGCTCTAAGAGAAACTGGCACCAAGGAAAACTGGTGCTTTCCTGGATTTGCCAGCCTCAAAAGCACTAATCTTAAGGATCTTAGCTGTCTGACACGAAATATCCTTGATTAAAGTCACAAAGTTTTTGCTACCTCCTTTAGAGGCCTATTTTGAGAAGAGTAAACTTTTAGTTTTAGCTCACAGAGAGAAGGTGACATGAAGTAAAACTCATGCTTTTCTTCAAATTTCTTTGATTGACCTGCCACAGCACCACTAACCTGAAGGAGCTGAGCTATCCTTGATTGAATCACAAAAATTTTGCTGTTTGAGTTTAGCCCGTATCCTCAAAAGAGCGAATTGTTAGCTTTTGCTGACATCTACTGGTGGTAGCAAAGTGGTGCTGGCCTGCACCTCTCCTGGATTGCTCTTCCCCAGAAGCGCTATCCTTAAGGATCTGAGCTATCTGACACGAAATCTCCTGCACTGCTCACAAAAATCAAGCCTGAGACAAGCTGGCTAAGTTTTCAGCTTAGCTTCTGTTGTGGTTTAAGCCAAGTGACCGGCCGGGAGGGACAAAGAACCATGTGGTCGCTCTCTCACTCGCTCACCCCTGCCGGGAGTGAGGGGAAGAGCCCAGAGAGAGCAGGAGGCGGAGGCTCGTAGGGTTGAGATAAAAACAGTTTGTTTTAATAGTGAACATAAATGGTAACGATAACAGTGAAATAACAGTAACATTTAACCAGATATAACGCGAGTAACATGTAACATGGATCTCACCACCCAGAAACCAGCGGAGCCGGAAAGCGAGAGCCCCCGGCCCCCACCAGCCCCCTATATATATACCCCAGCATGACATCACGAAGGTATCGAATATCCCTTTGACTAGCGATTAGTTTGGTTCAGCAATTTCCGACTAGCCCCTCCCCCATTTAAAATTAACCCTATCCTAGCTGAACCCAGTACATTATCCACCCCTTATTCTATACCATCTACGTCATGCTCCGATCTTACACTTCACAATTATCATTAGCTTTCTTGTAATATATATATGCACATATACAAAGATATCATTCTGTTAATCTATACACTCCCTCCAGTATATCCCCTGAGTTCGTGGCTTTGAGATTCGATTCATTGTAACAGTTTTTTAGGGTAGGAGAGAATGGTGCTTGATGGCGGTATACTTCATCCAGAACTCACACTGTATTTGGCACGATCTGTGTCCATGGTCTGAAGCTCGAAAAAAAAACAACCTTGTCTTAGGGATGTCACTGGGCACCACCTCAGGTTCTTTTATCACTGTCCTTCCCTCGTTTTCATCATAGTCTATCCTTTGCTGGTCTGGGTCGTTCTTACTGTAATATTAATCGACATGACACATAACAGTAGCAGTGATGACATACATTGGCAGGGTAATTTATGAGTTAATATCACATGATTTAGTCCACTGGCTATTCTCTCCCAAAGTTAAATCCCCTTGGGGTACACACCAAACATCCCCATCCTTCTGCATCACCCACCAAGTACACCCAGGTCCCTGAGCAAAAGCAACCCCACGGATGGGTTTGCCTTTGCCTGAGGCAGGGCTAGCCCACACTGTCTTCCCCAACATGTTCCTCATACGCACAACAGGGACTTTATCTCCATCCACAGTAGGTGGGAGTTTTGACTGGGCAGGTCTGGCTTGATTGGAAGATCCTCTATTATTTACTAACCATGTGGCTTTTGCTAAATTGGTGTCCCAGTGTTTGAAAGTTCCATCACTCCTTGCTCTCAACATACTCTTTAGCAGTCCATTGTGCCGTTCAACCTTTCCAGAGGCTGGTGCATGATATGGGATGTGATACACCCACTCAATGCTGTACTCTTTGGCCCAGGTGTCAATGAGGCTGTTCCGGAAATGAGTCCCATTATCCGATTCAATCCTCTCCGGAGTGCCGTGTCGTCACAGTACCTGCTTTTTCAAGGCCCAAGATGGCGTTCCGAGCAGTGGCATGGGGCACAGCATATGTCTCCAGCCATCCGGTGGTTGTCTCCACCATTGTGAGTACAGGGTGTTTGCCTTGACGTGTTAGTGGGAGCGTAATATAGTCAACCTGCCACGCCTCCCCATCTCTGTATTTCATCCATCGCCCTCCATACCACAAAGGCTTTACCCGCTTGGCCTGCTTGATTGTAGCACATGTTTCACATTCATGGATAACCTGTGCGATAGCATCCATGGCCAGGTCCACCCCTCGATCACAAGACCATCTGTGTGTCGCATCCCTTCACTGATGGCCGGAGGAGTCATGGGCCCACCGAGCTACGAACAATTCATCCTTGTGCTGCCAGTCCAAGTCCACCTGAGACACCTGGATCTTAGCAGCCCGATCTACCTGCTGGTTGTTCAGGCACTCTTCTGTGGCTCGATTCTTGGGTATGTGGACATCTACATGACGTACTTTCACAACCAAGTTCTCCACCCAGGCAGCAATATCCCGCCACAGTTCGGCAGCCCACATAGGCCTGCCCCTGTGTTGCCAGTTATTCTGCTTCCATTGCTGTAACCACGCCCACAGAGTATTTGCCACCATCCACGAGTCAGTGTAGAGATAGAGCGCTGGCCACTTTTCCCACTCAGCAATATCTAAAGCCAGTTGAATGGCTTTTACCTCTGCAAATTGACTCGATTCACTCCCCCCTTCAGTGGCTTCAGTAACTTGCCGGGTGGGGCTCCACACAGCAGCCTTCCATCTTCGATGCTTTCCCACAATGCGACAGGACCCACCAGTGAACAGAGCGTACTGCTTCTAATTCTCCGGTAATTCGTTATAACGTGGGGCCTCCTGCACATTTCACTTCCTCCTGCCGTGACACTTCAAAGTCCTTGCTTTCTGGCCAGTTTGTAATTGCCTCCAGAATTCCTGGTCGATGAGGGTTCCCCATTCGGGCCCGTTGTGTGAGCAGTGCCATCCATTTACTCCACATGGCATCAGTTGCATGATGTGTAGATGAGGCCCTCCCTCTGAACATCCAACCCAAAACTGGAAATCGGGGTACTAAAAGGAGCGGTGCCTCAGTACCAACTACTTCTGAGGCAGCTCAGACTCCTTCATACGCTGCCAGTATCTCCTTCTCAGTGAGAGTGTAGTGGGACTCAGATCCTCTGTACGCCCGACTCCAAAACCCTAAGGGTCGGCCTCGGGTTTCCCCTGGTGCCCTCTGCCAGAAACTCCAGTCAGGGCCATTCTGTCCAGCTGCAGTATAAAGCACATTTTGAACATCTAGTCCTGTCCGGACTGGCCCAAGAGATAAAACAAGAGATTGTTCGTGCAGTATCCTCCAAAACCCCACTGCGCCTAAGAATGCCTGTGTCTCCTTTTTACTAGTTGGTGGGGACATCGCTGCTATCTTGTTAATCACATCCATGGGAATCTGGCGGCGCCCATCTTGCCACTTTACTCCCAAAAACTGGATCTCCTGCGCAGGCCCTTTTACCTTACTATGTTTTATGGCACATCCGGCTTTCAGAAGGATTTGAATTATCTTCCTCCCTTTCTCAAAAACTTCTGCTGTATTGCCCCATACAATAATGTCATCAATGTACTGTAGGTGTTCTGGAGCTTCCCCCTGTTCCAGTGCAGCACGGATTAGCCCGTGGCAAATGGTGGGGTTATGTTTCCATCCCTGGGGCAGTCGATGCCAAGTGTACTGGATGCCCCTCCAAGTAAAAGCAAACTGTGGCCTGCACTCTGCTGCCAGAGGGATTGAGAAAAACGCATTGGTGATACCAATGGTGGTAGACCATTTGGCAGCCTTCGATTCTAGCTCATAGTGAAGCTCGAGCATGTCTGGCATGGCAGCACTCAATGGCTGCATAACTTCATTCAAGCCACGATAATCCAGTGTTAGTCTCCATTCCCCGTTAGACTTTCGCACTGGCCATATGGGGCTGTTAAAGGGTGAGCGAGTTTTGCTAATAACCCCTTGGTTCTCCAGCTGACAGATCAGCTTATGGATGGGAACCAGGGAGTCTCAGTTGGTGCGGTATTGCTGCCGATGCACCATCAAGTTAGCAATTGGTAGCTGTTGTTCTTCAGCTCTCAATAAATGCACCACAGAAGGGTCCTCTGAGAGACCAGGCAACATGGACAACTGTTTAATTTCCTCTGCCTCCAAAGCAGCTATGCCAAAGGCCCACCAGTACCCTTTTGGATCTTTGAAGTACCCGCTCCTGAGGAAGTCTATACCAAGAATGCACGGAGCATCTGGGCCAGTCACAACAGGGTGTTTATACCACTCATTTCCAGTCAGACTTACTTCAGCTTCCAATACAGTCAGTTTCTGGGACCCCCCTGTCACCCCAGAAATACAGACGGGTTCTACCCCTCTATATCCTGACGGCATCAAGGTACATTGTGCGCCTGTGTCTATTAGAGCCTTGTATTCCCGTGGAGCTGACGTGCCAGGCCATCGGATCCACACAGTCCAGTAGACCCGATTGTCCCTCTCCTCCACCTGGCTGGAGGCAGGGCGCCTCTATTCTCGATAGGAGTCACTCACTTCTTGTGAGTATGACTTAGAGGTTCCTTCAAGAGCATCAGAGTCAAAATCTGTTTTCTTGTTTCGTTTGGAGGGCTTTCCACCAGAAACTGGGGCAATACTTTTCTTATGATGATCCTTCTTCTTTACTGTTTCCTTTCACAACTCACATACTCGTTCATCTAGGACTGAAGCCGGTTCTCCATCCCACTTCCTCATGTTCCCTCCACGATCACATAGGTAAAACCACAGAGTATTCCGGTGTGTTTGTTTTCCATGTTCTCTCTCTTGATCGGAGGAGTGTCTAGTCCCAACTGCTGAGACACATGCCCATGTAGGTGTAGAGCAGGACATATCCACTTTGAGCTGCTGGAACTCCCAGGACAGTTCTTCCACAGCAGAAACACAAGCCTGTAGTTATGAAGACACACTTCCTTCATAATGTCGGAGCCAGCGAGCCAGTTCATCCACAGTTTGTCCCTCACCTTCTCTCCAGGATATCACTGCCAACGAGTTTGCGTATGTTTGCGGTGCACTTTGTAGGAACTTCTGCCACATACCTTGTGTGCATCTGACTTCGTCTGGATCAGTGGGTGACTGCTCGTTATCTGGATTATTGTAAATTACCTCCAGCACAGCCAGTTCCCTCAGGTACTGGATAGCCGTCTCCATTGAGGTCCATTTACCTGGGTGGCATGCAATATCTTCCTTGAGGAGGTAACTTTCCCTCATGCCTGACAGAAGGCGCTTCCAGAGGCTGAGGGTTTGCGTCTGCCTCCCAAGCACTTTGTCAATGCCCCCTTCCCTAGAGAGGGATCCCAGCTGTTTGGCTTGTTTACCCTCCAGTTCCAGGCTACCGGCTCCACTGTCCCAGCACCAGAGCAGCCAGGTAATAATGTGCTCACCTGGATGGCGGCCAAAGTCCTTTCGCATGTCTCACAGCTCACTGAGGGACAAAGACCGGGTGATTATCTCTGGCTCTACCTCCTCTTCTTGTTCTTGTGATGGCCCTGCTTCATTTTCATCCCTCACCAAGCGAGCTGATTTCTTCGTGTACTTCTTCTTCTGTACTGGAGCAACTGATACTCACACAGTCTGGTTTTCTGGTTCAGCCGCAGCGCCTGCCACAGGGGTCGGAGCAGCTGCAGCGCCTGCCACAGGGGTCGGAGCAGCCGCAGCGCCTGCCACAGGGGTCGGAGCAGCCGCAGCGCCTGCCACAGGGGTCGGAGCAGCCGCAGCGCCTGCCACAGGGGTCGGAGCAGCCGCAGCGTTCGTTGCAGAGACTGGAACAGCCACACCATCTACTGGTTTGTCTTCAGGTCCAGAGGCCTCCTCTTTCCCTTGGGAATAATGGGTGACATTGAAAATGGCTCAGTAGGCATGGGCCAGGCCCCAGCACACAGCAGTGATTTGGGCTTCTTTGGAGTGGCCAGGCTGACAACATACTTTCTCCAGATACTCTGCTAGTTTTCTAGGATTCTGTATATGTTCAGGGGTGAAATTCCAAAACACTGGAGATGACCATTGTCCTAGGAGTTTGCCCATCTTCTCCCACACACCTTGCCACTCATAGTTATCTGGCTTCAGGACAGGCCTCTGGGTGATATCCTTAGAAAATTTTGGTGTGACCCCGAGCAAGATCTGGCACACATTCAGGAGACACAGGACGAAAACCAGGAGACACAGGACAAGAACCATGCTGGATTGGCTATTCCAAGAATATTCAAAGTTTTCAAAAACTGTTGTGATCAGTTTGAAGGACAAACGGGAGAGAATATTCTCCTCCACTTCCCCCATGGGTTCGGTGCCATTACTAATGAATTCAGAGAGGAGGTGCCCAAGGCATGGGAATAACAATAGTGCCTCATACAAATACCAGCTTACCCTCATGGCCAGTGATACAATCATGTTATAAGCTGTCAGCACCCCGTACAAAAGAATCACACTTTTGATCCCTTTTCCACAGTTGATAAATAATATCGCAGCAAATATATAGGATACATAAGGATTCAGCCAATGCCACAGTGTAAATAAATAAACCAACATTATGACCACCAATTACTTGACTAATGTGCAAAAATCCATCTAACAAAATTATGTATTGAACACCCCTTTGTTAAATCTACTGTTATCTCAAACCCCTGGCCCCACGTTGGGCGCCAAAGATGTTGTGGTTTAAGCCGAGTGACCAGCTGGGAGAGACAAAGAACCACGTGGCCGCTCTCTCACTCACTCACCCCTGCCGGGAGTGAGGGGAAGAGCACGGAGAGAGCAATAGGCTCCAGGGGTTGAGATAAAAACAGTTTGTTTTAACGGTGAACATAAATCTTAACGATAACAGTGAAATAATAGTAACATCTAACCAGATATAATGCGAGTAACATGTAAAGCGCATCTCACCAACCCGGACGCGCCCGGACCCAGGAACTGGAAAAGAGAGAGCCCCCCCACCGCAACCAGCCCCCCTCTATATACCCCGAGCATGATGTCAGGATGGTATCGAATATCCCTTTGACTAGCGACTAGTTTTGCTCAGCTATTTCCCGACTAGCCTTTTTTACTGAGAATTAACCCTATCCCAGCTGAACCCAGTACAACGCCGACAGCCACGGCTACACGCCGACAGCCACGGCTACACGCCGACAGCCACGGCTACACGCCGACAGCCACGGCTACACGCCGACAGCCACGGCTACACGCCGACAGCCACGGCTACACGCCGACAGCCACGGCTACACGCCGACAGCCACGGCTACACGCCGACCCTGGATGCCACAATATGATATATGACAGGAGGCAACTATACGTTTTAATACGCAACAAGAGGTGAATGCTACGGGACAATTGGTAGGGCTACACAACACTATGCGCTGAATGCAGGGAGCAGGGAGAGTAGCCCTCTGTGTGACACAAGACCCAGAAACAATGTTGCTGAATACAGCAACAAGTGTCACCCAGAGCTCTTCATGCTCCTCACATCTGGCACTGACGGTCTGCATAATGTATTATCTCTTCAAACAGCATACATAGCCTGCATAAAGGTACTGGTAATTTAAAAAATGCAGCCTCTCAGAAGACACTGAGCTCAAAGGTAAAGAACACTGAACACAACTGAGTCCATTTAGTTGACAACATGACATTACAGCACTTACACCATATCATGACTTAAGACACAACATAACCTTCTAAATATTCTTATAGAGAGAACACATTAACTACCTGGGCTCATCACCATGGGTTCTATCGATCGCAGCACTCTCTAAAGGCACAGTAGAAGATGCACAGACATGAAACCTCACAACAGAGCATTATCAACCACCAAACACTGCCGGGTGCTTGAGAACAAGCAAACCCACAGCGAGCTTGATCTTTGACAGAAGCAACAAGTACCCACCCAGTGTTTCCCACAAATTCTTACACACCACAGGGACTCGATCCTCTTCGACTGGATGGGAAGGCTCCGACTGAGCAGGACCAGCACGACTTGACAGCCTCAGGACACTCCAAGAGAAACAGAAAAGAAGCTGGGCCGCTGCCACCAGGGTACGGGGGAAGAGAAACACAGTACCTGTCTCGTCGTGCGGGTCCCCTCTGCAGCGTGGGAACATAGGGCAGCAACTCCAGTGGCACGGGTGAGATGAGGAACAGTCCGCGGCGATACTCCCGGCACGGCAGCCACCAAAAGGCCCCTGGGGCTCTTGCCAGGGGCCCTTATATCCAGAGCACAGTGGGAGGGGAATACCACAATTAGTCCATTGGCATCACCTGACCCACCCTCCTCTCCCCACGGGCACAGCTGCCCCCATGCACCACCTGGGCAATCAAGTAACACATTTAGGGAAAACAACAAGCATACTACACTCTAGTTTTAAGCAGCAAAGAAAATAAACTGGTTAATGCACCCAAGCATTACTAGAAAATGTCGGGGCAGGGATTAAAACAGATCCATCCCCAGCCGCCCTAGCACTCGACCGGACCCACAGTCCCTGGGGAGCACCGGTTGCGGCAAGGGCTTGGAGCGCCTCTCCGGGCAATCGCCAGGTCCTAACAAGGTGTGCCCGCTCCAAAGTCGCCGCAAGAGGGTCCAGCTTTTACACTGGTGAGGAAACCAGCTTACAGCGCTTCAACCACAGGAACATCTACTGTCACTCTCCCTGCTGGATGCCACATGAAGCCTGGCCGGGGCTAAAGTCGGTATTTGTCCGAGCTTTAACTTCTGCAACTCCCACACCCCTAGCGCGGGTGCCGCCGCTGCTCAGGGACATGCTGTGTGTCCCCCCTCTTTGCTGACGTTACCCGCTTCTTTTGAAAAGAAGCCTGTCATTTAACGAGCTACTGCTTTTGCCTTATCCGCCTGGCACATGGCTTCCGTCGGGCGGTGAGCGGTCTGGCCGCTCCAGATCTTCCTGGTGTTCCTCGGGCCCGTAGCAGAGGGAGTACGGCGTTTTCCACTTCCTCTGGTACCTCCTGCGACACGGCTTGCATCTGCAACGTAAGAACTTGGGCATCCAGATCTTTACTTTCCAGAATACGAACCTGAATGTTTCCTTTTTCAACAGGAATTGGCGCATTCGGTTTGCTCAATGGCAACGCAGGGCAGTCTGGTACATGTAGAAATCGATGGGGTAACACACCTCTAAATACCAGCTGAAAAGGGTTATTCCCCTTTGCATCCATCCCTTTTCTTGGGTTCTACTAGCTGTTTCAGTTGTCAGGAGTACTCGGAAGGGTTGTTCCCAGGCACAAGTCAGAGACTCCTTCCCTCCACGGCACAAATGTTGTAGGACACGACAATCGCTTCGTCCGTCTCCGGCCGCACCCCTCACGGGGTAACGGAATCGCGGATCAGAACTCCACATTCGCTTCACGGCTGTGCCGCGTCTCAGTCGCTTGGTCTACCCGCACAAGCATCAAATCCCAACCACTTTTCCACAAACAGTTCCTTTTCAGCGCACTCAAGTTCAATAGCACCACAAGCACGTTACTGCAGAGGTACGTAGCTCAACCCATGTCCGTACCAGCGTAATAAATACCTGTTGGATACCCTCGGGCACCGGCAGCCTGCTCTATGGCACCCTGCAGAGGATGCCTCCTACGACTTACAGGGACTCCCCTTATGACCGGTCCCAGATACCAAAGTGCACACACACAGTTCCGGAGCAGAAACACAGACAGTCCCAGAAGTTCCACAACAGAAAATATTAAAGAATACCTTTTCCCATTAGATAGTCCTTGTCTGCTTCCGCAGCGAGCCAATGGAGGCGAGGAGACCCTTTGCAAAGTCCTGGGGGTACTGAAGGCTGTCCTGTTCTCAGCAGGCCCTGCAGCCGAGCTGAACAGGCCCCCTCTGCGGTGCCAAACGGATGCTGTGGAAAGCCGAAATAAGGACTCAATAGTCACGGTGACTATCAAGTAGGTATCCTTTATTGGAGCCCTGGACGCACGAGGGATCACACTGCAAAAAGTATCTGCCATAGAGATTCAGATGCACAGCTTAGAAGCAGTGTACTCTCGCACACTCACAGTATTTTTGACAAATTATTAACAGATTCCCTATTTTCTGAGAAATTACTAACAGACTCCCTGTTTTCTGAGAACTCATTATCATAGGGTACCACCCACTCCTGCATGCATATTACAACCTCTGGCTGAGCCTCAGAGTTATCTGGTGGTCATCTACATAATACTCCTCTTCACCACCACCATGTGCTTTTGGTTAATTATCACCTGTACTCCCTTGTCCATGCCAATAAGCAAAGTCTTCAGTCTTGAGGGACCCTGTGCCTGTCTCACAGTAGCCTTGCATTCCATTCTCAGAGATGAGTCCCACTCAAAGCATTACAGTGTGTGTACAGAGCCATCTCACAGTTCATTGCTGCTGCTTCTTAAAAGCCTTGTAGCTAGAGGCTCTCGGTTTGGGAGGAATGCGAGGGAGTCCCTCTACCTACATTGGTCCAAGGAAGTCCAGCTATTTAAGCTTTAACTACATATTGCTCAACAAGGCCAGAGACGCCACTCCGTGTGCCATACCATTTATGTCATATTCATCATGAGCTCATTCTTAGTAGTATTAGTAGTAGCATTAAATATAGAAAAGTGTACTTACCCGAGTTCGTTACATGGAGTTGCATCTATCATAGCAGTCTCTCAGGGCAGGAAAGACGATACGAGAAATGTTGCAGCTACACACGGACAAAGTTTTTCCTACAAATTCTTAACACACACCACAGGGACTTGATCCCCATCTACTGGATGACAAGGCTCTGACTGAGCAGGACCAGCATGACTGATAGCCCTAGGACACCCCAAAAGAAACAGAAAAGAAGTTGTGCCACTGCCACCAGGGTACGGTCAAAGAGAAACACAACCTGTCCTGTTGTGCGGGGCCCCGCTGTAGCACGGGAAAATGAGGCAGCAACTCCAACCGCATGACCAAGAAAAGGAAAAGCCCATAGCAATCCCCCCAACACAGCAGAAACTAAAAGGTCTCCAGGGTTCTTCCAAGGGGCCCTTATATACTGAGCACCATGGGAGGGGGGGGGAAAAACAGAACTAGTCCATTGGAAACACCTGACCCACCCTTCACTCCCCACAGGCACAGGTGCACCCGTGCACCACCTGGGTGCATCAACTGAAGGTTCTGTGGTGACGGCGTCACAAGTGGGTGCAGAGCAGCACCAGTTTGTCTTCCTGCGTCCTTCCCTCTTGCAGTAAAACTCAATTGTTCGCCCTTCAGAGGGTCTTGGATTCAAAATCAGGCAGCTGGCGTTGCGTGGCTTCCGTCGGGGATATTTCGAGCAAACGAGCCTGGAGCCCTACGGATCAGGGTTCTGTGGTGAGAGTGTCATGGGTGGATTCAGAGCAGCACCAGTTTGTCTTGCTGCCCCTTTCGCTCTTGGAGCAAAACTCAACCTTTCAATCTTCCAGGGGGGCTCAGCTCAAAGGTGACCCAGCTTGGGTTGCATGCCTTCCAAAGAGGATATCTTGGGCTCATGAGCCCCGAGCCCTGCGGTTCAAGGTTCTGTGGTGAGGGCGTCATGGGTGGATCCAGAGCAGCACCAGTTTGTCTTGCTGCCACCTTCCCTCTCGGAGTAAAACTCAATCGTTCGCTCTTCCGGGGGCTCGGCTCCAAATTCAGGCAGGTGGTGTTGCCTCCATTCCCTCGAGGATATCTTGGGCGCTTGAGCCCGGACTCCTGCGGTTCAAGGTTCTGTGGCAAGGACGTCATCGGCGGATTCAGAGCAGCACCAGTTTGTCTTGCTGCCACCTTCCCTCTTGGAGCAAAACTAACCCTAACTGCTAACCTAACCCTAAACCCCTTACCCTAAAACCCTAACCCTAACTCCTAACCTTACCCTACCCTAACCTTAACCCTTAACCTAACCCTAACCCTAAACACTAACCCCTAAACGTAACTCTAAACCCTAACCATAACCCCTAAACTAACCCGAACCCTAACCCCCTAACCCTAAACCTTAACCGTAACCCCTAAACTAACCCAAACCCTAACCCCCTAACCCTAAACCTTAACCGTAACCCCTAAACCTAACCACTACCCTACTACCCTACCCTAAACCCACCCTAACCCAGTAACCCTGAACATGTTACAGAAACCCAGACCCACTGCACCAAACAACCCGTACCCCTTGCCACACACAGCTGCTATGGTTTCCAATCCTACCTATACTTGCTATCCACATCCAGTTACCAAACCTGTAAAGCTAGCCGCACCCAGTAGCCACGGTGACCCACTACACCCGTCAATCCTAGCCGCCCTTCCTAGCCACGCCCATCTAACGTATCTCAAAATCTAGCCACACCCTGCACCCTATCCCATACCCTCCTTCCCCCTGGGCCCCCTTACCCCTCTAACCCCCATACCCCCCTGACCCCCTTACCTCCCTAACTCCCTGTCCCTTATCCCCCTTCCCCCTGGGCCCCCTTACCCCTCTAACCCCCATACCCCCCGACCCCCTTACCTCCCTAACTCCTTGTCCCTTATCCCCCTACCCACTGGGCCCCCTTAACCCCCTGACTCCCTAACACCCCCCCAACCCTCTGCCCCCATCCACCCTACCACCTGGACCCCCTTACCCCCCTAACCCCCTTTCCACCCTACCCCCTTCAACCCCCAATCCCCCCACACCCCCCTTACCTCCCTAGCTCCTAGTTTCTAGGAAATTTCATAATCCAGCTCACATTGCATAACTTAAAATGAATTTCTGCTTTCTGGGAAAACTAATGGCCAAAGTCACTGATAAATCTTGTGTAACACCTTGAAGTAACTAGGTATCTCTCTTTGAGATAGGATACCACACTTCCGTGACTCAGATTTCTCATTATTTGAACAAAATCCCGCACGCTAGCGACTTCGATATGCGTCCCTCTGCTCTGGAGAATCCCGGAAGCAAACTTTCCGTCCTTGCAGTTAATAGATGTGCAAACATTTAAAGTCAAAACAAGAAGGAAGAGGTAAAGTCGAATGTGGAATATAAATGAATGATTCTGCACTTCCTATTTTGTATTATTGACTCATTAAACTGCCTAAGAGCATGAATTTTTATAGCCGTGTAGGGAGTTAAGTAACACGACATTAAGAAAAAATAAACGATTTGCTGTTGCTTTGGTTTTGTACTAGATAGTGGGGTAGTATGAATAGTTGTATTGTCTGTATTAATACAAACATGCTTGGTGTGTAACCATAAAGATGAAAGTAAGCTACTTAATGTTTTTAGCGATATAGATTTTGATACTTTTAGTAATTATTTCAGAAACATAAAATATTAATATATATATATTTTATTCACCCGGAACAAAAAGTGAAGGGAGCGATTCCACTTACTATTGAGTTAGATAGGATCTGCCAGCCCGGCAAAAACCTGTTGGCGTATTCAATTCGCTCCCTAAGACTTTTAAGTTGAGGTATGATGTGTCCTAAATCGCTTTCCGTCCGATGATCTCGGACACCGAATGATTCTAATATGAAGGCACAGGTTAAGAATGCTTATACTATACTCTGTCTCTGATCTACTGAACATCTGCCAGACAGTACCTCTCCCGCTACAATTACCAAAAACATTTCAAAAGCCTCCTTTGTATTTGCATTAGTAACATCTTTCACATCAGGTGTTATATTTATTTGCTTTTTGTAATTTATGTGCATGTGACATTTACAAAGTCTAGGATTTATTTCTGAAGTTTTTTTTATGGTACAAGGAAAACCCCGTATAATTTTTGGCATATTCCCTCCAGAAGTTTTTATAGGTCTGGAATAAGCTAAACAGATTGCCCGTTTCTTCAGAAACCCGTAATTCTTAATAGGAGTCAATTGAATGAAGAAAATGTATTTCTAGTGATTATACGAGGACAAATGGTGAGTATTCAACTGTTATTGCCATGTCAGCTATACTGCATTAGTCTTAATACGCTCACAAAGAGGTGTTCGGTTCATCTAAAAGCGTGGAAACAGATGGCTTGATTTTAGTGGAGAATCACCTACAGAAGTAAAAATGCTATGTAAATGACTCTGCTAGCACGTATCCTAGAATCCTAGAATATCAGGTTGGAAGAGTCCTCAAGGATCCTCTAGTTCAATCCTTTAAGGTAAAGAAATACAGTTTAAAAGAGATGGCCCAGCACCCTGTCAAATTGATTGGCGCCGAGTGGTACGATGATGATGATGTAGTTCCTTATTCTGTGGGGAAAAACGTAAAAGGAGGTCTAAGGAGTGACTGATGAAACTAGATTAATTCTGATTAAAGTTATGATCTAAATTCTTGGGAAAAATAGAGTCTTCATGGTTTACGGTCTTCAAATGAAGACAAGATACTGTAATTTATGTGTATTTGTAGTCTCGGCATAAAATAAATGAGAGAGGTTCTTCATGTGGGAGGCTCAGTGAAAATTGCCACAGAATTGTGCTTAGATATTAAACTTTTGTTTTTCAAAAGGGTTCAGAAACAGTGGATACAATACATAACAAGCTATCACCGAGCATTGACTACGTGAAGTGCCAGCCCACTCCTGCAAATACCGCTGATACCTTGAAACCGATGAGTTTCTTTTTACCTAACTTTCTGTTAGAGTGCCCCGGTTTTTCACTTTAAGTGCTTGTCGTATCGGCTTCATTGTTTTCCCTTAAATAACACAAATATGACCTTCCTAATTTGAACACATTCTTAATTTGTCTGATGTTTTCTATAGTGAGCTTTATCATTACGTAAGCCGGTAGTTCAGAGCTACAGGGTGAGCTTTGTACTTACCGCTGGCTTTCTGTAGGATGCTAGGCAAGAACCTAACTTGTTGGTTATGTATCTGAATAGTTTAGGAACCGGGCTGGAGTTGGAGCTGTAAAATTGGGGTAACATTACTTCCCCAACTCAGTGGAGGGCGGTGAGGAGGTGGTGTCATGATCAGCACTGAATAAGGTAACTGGGAGCCTAAAAATTCAACGTACAAAGGAGTAGATGTCTTTTGTGGATCCACATTTACTAGCATATGTGTATACATCTCTTATTTCAAAGAAATGCTTACGAAGAGAATGGAACCGAAAAGACCAGCTTGGACCAAGCTGTAATCTACTACTTGCAAATGACATGTAAAAGAACACAGATGGAAAAAAAATGTGGCATTTATTTGTGATTTTTGAATCTAGTGAGGCTGATGTTACTGTCTAATGGTAAGTTGAAGAACTTGAAAAGAAATGAATCCGTGAAAAAGCAAAGGGCCAGAGAATGTGGATTATCTTTTTGCTGTCTGTTAAATGATTTACAGACCATGTGTCTTAGTTCTCATCAGAGGCAGTAAAGAAATCCCCAGAGGACTAGCAAAATATAAATCGATTTTTAAACATCAGCTCTAACCTCGATTAAGAAAACTCACTGCTTTTTTTGCAATATGAGAAATGACAGGCTTAGTTTTTAGCCTTTCCTCCTGCCTCTGCTTTGATCTTAAAGGACCTTTAAAGTAATGACCAGATTACACTAGCGAAACAAGCAACCGGTGAGTTGCCCTGAGCAGGGAGTTTCAGAGGGTTTCTGTAACTGGCTCCCGGTGTGCGCCGAGGTGCCGAGCGCTTCGGCGCTGTCACGGGCACCCCTAAACTGGAGGCGCTGGCAGATCACGAATGCTTATAGGGCGGTTCACGAATGCTTGTAGGGCAGTTCATTAGCGCGCTGCTCCCACTTTACACCGGCGAGCCGGGCGTACAGCGCCGGTGCCCGCGCCGGAGCCGCTCGGCGGGGCCCGGGGCAGGCCGGGCGGGGGCCCAGCCGCCTTCGCTCCGGCCGCGGCTCTAGGGACCGCTGTACCTTCCTTGCCGCCCTCCGGGACCTCACCCCGTCCCGTCCGCCCCCGCCCTGGCTGGCCCGGGGCCGGGCGGGCGGACGGCTGCCCCCTGCCGGGCGCGCGGCGGCCGGCTCCTCCCCGCCCAGTCCCCGCCCGCCCGTTGCCCGGGGAACGCGGGCTGGGAGCAGCCGGGCGGCCGCCGCCTCCATCTCCTCCTTCCTTGCCTGCCGCCGCCCGCAGGGGAAAGTCACCCGCGCCTGGACGCCCTGCCGCCATGCCCCGGTCCGCCCTGCTCCTCCTCCTGATGCTGCTTGCCCTAGCCCAGCGCCGCGCCTGCCTTCCCGGGCCGGCCACCGCTGCGCCCCCTGGCCGGGACCCCTGCCTCAGCCAGCCCTGCCGCAACAACGGCACCTGCTCGCCGGCGCCGGCCCGGGGCCCCGGCGCGCCACGCCGCCTCCAGCTGCTCCTGCCCCAGCCTCCGGCCGCCTTCAGCTGCGCCTGCCCCGCGGGGGTCACCGGCACCTCCTGCCAGGTACGGGGGGCGCCCGCGCCTCGGCGCCCGCCTCTCTCCCTGCGTCCTTGTGCCCGTCCCTGCCCTTGGGTGTCCCCGCTGGGTCTGCGGCGGGCTCCCCTCCCGTCCTCGGTCCGCCTCGCCCCTGTCTCGCCTGCGGGCGGCTCTACCCGCCCTGCCTCCTGGCGCGACGAGCCGCGCCGGTGCCCGTTTGGCGCCGCGGAGGTGCGCGGCAGCGAGGCTGCCCCCTTCCCGGGCGGGCGGCGCCCCCCCCCCCCCGCTCCCCGCGCGACCGCTGCCTCCCGCCGCCCCCTAGCGCGGCGGCCGTGGGCGCCGGTAACCCTCGCGGCGGGCCCCCGGGCTCTCCGCAGGGCCGGCCGGGGCGGGCTGCGGCTGGCTCCCGAGCCGAGGGCAGAGCCGTTACCCGGGGCGGGAGGTGGACCGACGGCGCGTGAGGGGCTCGGGCGGAGGTGGATGAGGACGGGGCTGAGCTCCGCCGGCGTTTTCCAGCTTAATCTCGGTACAGTTGCCACCCGTCACCATCCAGCCCTCCCGTTTTACTTTGCATTGGCCTTTTTTTTTTTTTGTTAAGGTGAAAAGGAGAGTCGCTGGAAGTGGATGCTGTATTGCGTTGAATACCGATCGTGAAATCGGTTCTGCAGTGGTCGTTGTCATAGGTTAGGAGTGCTTGCTTCTGTGCTTTGGGTGCTTCGTGGGTTGATTTTGAATTCTGTAAGGCCATAATGCTCAGATTAGGGTTGAGGATCTAATATACAGAGTGTCGGTAAGCAGTACCTTTATGACGTGCCCGGTCGGATTGAGATTCAATGTAATAATGCGATAGAGGATTGGATTTTTATTTTTTTTTTTGTTTCTGCTCTTAAGGATGAAAATCTTTGCTGTCATGTTCAGAAATTCACAAAAACGTAATCTTCTGTATCTACAGATAAGGAAAAGCAGGCACAGGGATGAAAAGGTTTGTTTCCTGCATGTGTATATCGTGGGTTACTTTCTGTGACTTCACTGCACAAAAGGCTATATGGATTGGCTGCCACTTGTTTTATCAATGCTCTCTGTTTTAAATGAATTTAACATAGAAGCAAATGCATTCGAGTAAATTCAGTCTGCTTTTTAAGTGTTTTATTTAATGTTCCTTGGTCATGTAGTATCTGAACTGTGCTTTTGAATAGATGAAGGGGATAATATATTTACTGAAGACTTAATGTATAGATGAGTATAAAAGTCACTGCATAGTAGGAGCGCTTGTGCCTGCCTTGAAGTGTCTCTGCTGATTCAGTGTAAAAAGGGAAGTGAAAATATTTACACTAATGAGATTCTGTAGAATCGGAAAGATGAGATGAAAGTGGATTAAATACCTTTATCTTTGGCTAATTTTATCTCTTGTCCTCTTAAGAGTTTACTATGTTTCTATCGCTACAGAGTGCTGCCCATTTGCTTCTTGTTGCTGTTAGACTTAAGTGCCTGAGAACCATGACTGTAAGATTAATGACCCTTTTAAAGACTTCCTAAAACGTAACCTGCCATCGTACCTCCTGTGAAGCGTTGTATCTGGGGAAATGGATTTTTTTTTTTTTTAATAGAAGAGATAGGCAATATTTTCGTAACAGTTGTTCTTTTCATTAATTAGTAAGAGGAGGCTAACAGTATCATACGTTCTGTTTCCTTTTATAAAATACCGTGTGATCACTGTTGCAAGGAAAACTGATAAGCAAATGAATGCCACTTCTAGCTATCGCATCAGCAGTTGAAATGGATGCTAGTTAGCTATGAAAAGTTAATATGGTTTTGGAATGTAACTTTGACTAGAGAGCAGGCAGGCTCTTTTAAAGGTATAATATAAACACAATAGATACGTAGCTCAGGTTTTACTTGTTTTATTGAAATAATAAATAATTGCTGTACAAAGTGCATTAATTCATGGATTGCTCTTTTGTTCAGATGCCTAACAGCTTAACGTTCTACAAAGAAAGGTAAAAGCGGTCATGTTGTCTAATTCTACGATAATAAATACCTACGAAGATTTTTTTTCTATTTGTCACTGAAGGGTTATGAGAAAACTAAATCGGGGATTGTTGGGATATATCTAGACAGGGGGCTTTCAGTGGACACAGTGAATTCAATCATTGAATCATAGAATCATAGAATGTTAGGGATTGGAAGGGACCTCGAAAGATCATCAAGTCCAATCCCCCTGCCAGAGCAGGAACGCCTAGATTATGCTACACAGGAACGTGTCCAGGCAGGTCTTGAATGTCTCCAGAGAAGGAGACTCCACAACTTCTCTGGGCAGCCTGTTCCAGTGTTCCGTCACCCTCACTGAGAAGAAGTTTCTTCTCGAGTTTAAGCGGAACCTCTTATGTTCCAGTTTCAGCCCATTACCCCTTGTCCTATCAGTGGTTGTCACCGAGAAGAGCCTGGCTCCATCCTCGGGACACTCACCCTTGATATATTTGTAAACATTAATGAGGTCACCCCTCAGCCTCCTCTTCTCCAAATTAAAGAGCCCCAGCTCCCTCAGTCTTTTCTCATAAGGGAGATGCTCCACTCCCTTCATCATCCTAGTTGCCCTGTGCTGGACTCTCTCCAGCAGTTCCCTGTCTTTCTTGAACTGAGGGGCCCAGAACTGCACACAATATTCCAGATGGGGTCTCACCAGGGCAGAGTAGAGGGGAAGGAGAACCTCTCTTGACCTACTAACCACCCCCCTTCTAATACACCCCAGGATGCCATTGGCCTTCCTGGCCACAAGGGCACAGTGCTAGGATTGCTAACGGTCAAACTTAGAGATTGCTCACAAATTTTGTTGTTGAAGTTTCTACTGTAACTGGTTTTGATGCACTTCGTGATGCTGGTGCTGTCATGGGAAAAGAAGAAAACTGCCATCACGTACACGTGAGATACTTCTAAAAGTCTTTCTGATCAGCAAGTGACGTATTTAACTTGGACTTTAGCCAATTCCATGCTCTTAAGTTATAATTGTTTTATTTATTATTTAACAGCAATATTATTTATTTAGCAACAGAAATTACAGGTTCTCTTGGTATATCTCTTCCATGAATTATGCACGTGTATGTGTCTTACGTGACTTACCATTTGAATATACCTTGTTTTGCAAACTCCTGGTTTGTTTTGTAACGGATTGCTTGGTTTCACATTGCAGGACTTTGCTCCAATTTAAGTCCATGTGGTTGTGAATTTTTTCCCACTTCTGTTTGCAATACATGTAGTCTCTGTAAAGAAGAATTAGGATTAATGTGTTGAAATATTTTAAACTTTAGTCTGAGCAAAGAAATCATATGTATTGCCAAGGAGATTGTTCAAAAAAATAGAGCGAATTCAACTGTCTTTCTGCAGGAATTTGAAATTGTCCAATTTTCAGATTTACACTGAGAGAAATTGATGAAAAGAATTAAAATGAACCAAGTAATAGATATTCAAGTTCCATAAACTTTAGGTTTCCTAATTTTCTTCCTCACGTTTTACCTTGAAAATTAATCTTTAACTGTTATTTCTAACAACTAGTTTAATAACTCTGTTATTTCCAGTTACATGTGTAGTCCAGTAAAATTGTTTTCCTTGATCGGGTAAGCTTTATGTAAAGACTGATCGATGTTAATGTGTTATGAAACAATTTGAGACACAAAGTGCAAAATAACTAAATAGAAAATGATCAATTTTGTGAGAGACTTGGTAATTTCCTTGAAAATACAGCATCTGAACTTCACTAATTCTATTAAATTGCATGATGTTTGTTTGGTTCCATGCTAGTGCTTATTTCATTGGAAGACTATCGTGTGAAGAAACATTTATTTATTAAGGTGTTTTAAGTGACTGTTATATGCTCTTCATTTGTTTCAGTCACTTCTCTTGGTTTTGTTTGTGCGTAGTTGTTTTTTTTTCTCCTTCCCTTTGGTGGATAGTTTTCACTCATTCTTGTACTTTGGTGCTTTTTAATTAGTTCTCTTATAGATTGTGTCAGTAATGGAAACTAGAAAACAATTAGTATCCAAGCAGACTGAACCAGAATTCTGACTTTAGAGCTGTTCTCTTCTATATAGTCTTGCTTAGTGATGGCTGGATGTTCCACTTCTGAGTGTGATGGGGTAGCCACTGATTTAAAAGCATTTTTGAGTTGGTGTTGAAATTATTTTAGTAGCAAAAAGAACTCTTTGTTCCTGGGGAGGATTTGTTGTGTTTACTCTAATGGCTATATTTCCATGCATATAGTGGAAAATATTTTTTTTAAACGTAATTGTGGACAGCTTACTTAAAATGGAATTTTAGAAGGGTGTAACTGACTTAAAGCCAATGAAGGAACTGATATTATAAAAACTAATACAGATGGTCTGTAGATAATATTTTAAATTTTATTCTTAGAATGATTTTTTTTTTTTCCCCTTCCAGAATTTCTACCCGGTTATGTTTTTCTTTTTCCTAATTGTTTGGGGTTTTTTTAATTTATTTTTTTTTATGGCTTTGAATGTAGGGGAATTTATTCTCGTCTTTGATCGTGACATTTGTATGTTTGTAGACTATACTGCAGTGGTTTCGGCTTTTTGCTGTGTGCCCTGTTTCTACTTTTTAATTCTGTGCTGAGTTTTTGTTTGAGGTTGTTTGGGGTTTTTAAAAATTTATTTATATTCTCAATAAGTTTCTGCTAGTGCTGAATGGAGAAATCGAGGGTTAGCAAACTGCTACGCAAAGAAGGTGTATTGTTTCTTGACTTACTGGCCTAATAGTTTGGAGTAAGTGGCACAAAATTTCATTGGCCGGGTTGTTTCAGGTTGCGCTGGACGGTGCTGTGTAAAAGGACATCCTTTAATCTAGCTGCCAAATCGCCTTCATGTCAGTATCCCGATTAATTCTTTATGAGATCCCGTTTTCGATTAAATGCTGACATCCTGAATCACAGACTGTCAGGAATTGGAAGGGACCTCGAAAGATCATCAAGTCCAATCCCCCTGCCAGAGCAGGAACGCCTCGATAATGCTACACAGGAACGTGTCCAGGCGGGTCTTGAATGTCTCCAGAGAAGGAGACTCCACAACCTCCCTGGGCAGCCTGTTCCAGTGCCCCATCACCCTCACTGAGAAGAAGTTTCTTCTCGAAAAGAATGATCAATGATCCTTGAATTCATAATGAAATCTCTAGCACATTTAGAATGCTACTTTTCCTATTCTGTACTCATTGTTGAAAGGGCATATACTTAGATTATGTGCTTATTGTGATGCAAGTGTTTAGTTATGTGACCACTCTGTTTGCTCTTTTATCATTAATAAGATTAAATTGTATAGTTAGCAGATGCCCTGGGCTTTTCTTATTTTGTCTGGATGTAGTTTAGCTTGAGTTCTGAGGCACCTGTTGACTAAGTCTGCTAACTCTTGCTGTGCTTTTGAGTTGCAGAATTTAAATATTTGCATCGATACATATACAGTGTGTGATACGAGGCTGCAAGAGCTCGCTTTCTTTTTGTTGGGGAAGAGGAGGCTGGGGGGGAACTAAGTGCCATTCTCAGCTACCTAGTAGGTGGCCATAGAGAAGATGCAGCAAGGCTTTTTGCAGGCGTGGTCTATGGAAGGACAAGAGCTGACGCGCATGTTATGGTAGGGGAAGTTCCATCTGAATCTAAGGGAAAAAAATTCCTCACAATGATGGTGGTCAAACGCTGGAACTTAGTGCAGTTGTGTTGTCCCCGTGTTTGGAGATTCAGGGCTCAAATGGCCAAGACCCAGAGTACCTTGGCCTGGCATTAGCCGTGGTCTCGGTAGAGGTTGGACTGAGAGACCTCCCTCAGGTCCCGTGCAGCCTGTACCATTCTATTATTATTTTTCAGTGATTCTCTATATACACACACCCCCTTTTTTTGTTTTCTTAGATTTTGCATTTGAGTATTCCTCTTGTCCTTTTCCTTTCTCCCCTTTGCTGAATACTTAGATTATTTTCAGGTTATTATACATAGATGTTTTACATCATCTAGACTGTACCCGGAAGCTGACAAACTTTTGTTCAGTGCAAGCAGGAATTCTAGGATGGCAATACTACTCTTAGATATCTGAAAAAGTCTCTAGGATTAACTTCAAGCCATTTTCTTTACAGCTTCTTTTGTTACAAATTAGTATACTCACATCTCATAGTCATTGTTGATTTTTTTTTTTTTTTTCTTCAAATAACCGTAGGACTGATGGATGGTACTTGTTCTCTGTGAGTTTTCTGTGATCTGTAAGTGAAATGTTGCTCAGGTACCACATGCACTTTGGTTTCCATGGTTGCAATGGAACTGGTGTTCTGCAGTATGGTGATGTGAGGTATCAATACAGAGAACATTATTCTTCACATTCATTTACTCTGTGCTGGTTTCTCCACCCAGTTTCTTTTAGCTATTACAACATCTGTGTTCTTTAAGTGCCCTAGAAATATATTCCCAGTCAGAAATTTAAGCTTTTGGAATTATCATCTTGCCTTGAAGCATATCATGTGAAAATGTGTGAACGAGAGAACTATAATACAGCAGTTTCCAAAGCAAGTCGATAAAGAATTGTACTGTCATGTTTGCCATGGGATCTAACCAAACTTATTCCAAATTTCTGTTGAATAAAACTGGGATACTAAAATAACCCAAGGTGTCTCAATTATAGAAGTGGTTATTATTTGGATATTATCTGCACCCTAACCTTTGTGAATGTATTGAAATACTCCCTTTAAATCTGTTCAAAATAGTTCTTTTAAAATGCTAGTCAGCTCATTACATGGTGTAACTTACTTGGTTCTGAAAAATTCCACCATATAAATTAAATCTTTGAGTGTTTTCATATTTTACTGTGATTACAGATTGCAAAAAGACATAGGGGGTGTAAAGTGATTGAATAATAGTAGAAGACATGCTAAGCTAAGATGCTCTAGCTTTTTCACATGTATTTCATTGCAGTTTATGTTCTTTGATCTGAGACAATTCCTTTTTGGTTTAAAACTAGCGTTATTTTACTTTCCTTGGAAATACCTTGATTTTTGTCACTTATGTATATGTAGCTCTGGAAATACTCTCCTCTTTTGGGGGGCTCTCGTAGAATCTTCTACATATTACCTGCCTGTGAAGTACTTGCTTGAGATCAATCTTTTCATAAGTGATATTTAACAGGATTTCAGCTTGGTCATGGGAATCATACAATGTGTTGGGCTGGAAGGGACCTTTAAAGCTCATCTAGTCCAACCCTTCTGCAGTGAGCAGGGACGTCTTCAACTAGATAAGGTTGCTCAGAGCCCCATCAAGCCTGACCTTGGATGTCTCCAGGGATGAGACCTCTGCCCCGTCTCCGGGCAACCTGTTTCCAGTATTTCACCACCTTCATAGTGAACTACTTCTTCCCAATATCTAGTCTAAATGTACCCTGCTCCGGTTTAAAACCGTTGCCCCTCCTCCTGTTGCTACGCGCCCTTGTAAGCAGTCCCTCCTCCATTTTCCTGTAGCCCCTTCAGGTACCAGATGGACTCTATAAGGGCTCCCTGGAGCCTTCTCGTCTCCAGGCTGAGCAACGCCAACTCTCTCAGCCGGTCCTCACGGCAGAGGTGGAATGAGTAGACCATACGAGTACGCCATTCATAGTGCCTTTATACCTCATGAAATAAGTGGAATGAAGAAGCGTGTAGAATATGCTGGTATGTGTTTGTATTTCTTTACTTAAGACATACAGACAGTGTCAGGAAAAAAAGAAGAAAAAAGTTAAACTTTATGGGTTGAATATTAAGCTTGTGCAACAGATAAGCTTAAATTTTTGCCATAGATATTCATAACAAAGAAGAAATCGATACATTCGGGCTTAATCACAGAGCTCTTGTGGCGGTGTTCTCGATTTTGGCAGTTATAGAAACTTTGATTTAAGGTACAAAATATACTCTGAGCAAGGGAAGTGTGAATTGCTGTGTTGGCTAGTTTGGAAAGAACAAGGTGGGCTGATGCCCTAGTCTGTCTGTTTGGTGGTTTATTCCTGTCGTTGTAAGAACAACATCTGTTCAATTCCCAGGTCATTCAATGCTTAAGCATCTGTTCAATGCCTAAGATTTTTTTCACTGTAGTTGCAGGAATGCAATTGTTGATGTCTGTTAATTCTGAGTTGCATGAATAAAGTTAATTTCTAAAAATAATTTTAATTTTCTTTTTAGAAAAAGAGGATTCAGATGCTGAAAAAGCCTGGTAGTTTCTTTTCTTGCTTGAATTGCATACCAATGGCATTTAGGGGTTTTCATTTTGGTACTGATAGTTTTTAGGTATAAGTAAAATGATGGTTTGAATTTTCTGTCTCTCAGTTAGGTGAATTCACATAAAGTATCTCAGAATTTGACTGTTTGCCTTTTCTTCAGCATCTGCCTGTATTCCAGGCCCAAATAATGCATTAATGATGCTGCATAGTGCTCCAGGTGTTTTTTCTCACTCTCATGGGTATGAAAGGATTGTGAATTTCTGCATTCCTATTACGTTATGTACCATTCTTAAGTGGATTCAGCAACCCGAATTATTTTTAGTCATCTATATGATTTTCCAAATTTTACTTCCTCTTAAAATGGCTTTGATCTCTAATAGAGAAATGGACACAGTTAGACATCTGCCATAGGATTTCAGAAGAATAGAAGTAGAAAGAACTGATTTTTGGCGTCAAAGTATGAATTGAAGTATACAAGAAGCACATAGTTTAGAGGATAAAAATAGTTAATTGTCATTGCTGCTGATTTTCCAAATATAGTAAAGATATTTTATTCTCCTTTTCTTTTTCCTGTAGCAAATTGGATTTGCTTTTTTGTAGGTAGCGCTAGAGAACTAACCAGCGAGAAAAGTTGTGGACTTCTCATAGGTAAAGTATTACTGCACAGCATTAATAATTACAGCAGTGGCTTAACGCCATTAGAAATATCTGCAAACTTTTCAGTTCTGAAGAATTTAGTAGAACTTGCTAAGCACTTGACAATCTTAGTAGACCCTGCCCAATTTTAAGTAACGCTATAATTTCAGAATGCTGTTTAGATCTTTTATCTTCTTTCCGCTTTGGCCGCTAATGCTGAAGTTGCATACTTTTTCGGTAAGGTCATAGTGCGCAGTACCAGTTTGGAAGAGGGAGCGAATAGCATCTATTTTTATTCCAGATCGTATGAGATGATTCTTCTAGAAAACAAGTTGTTTCTCTAAAATTCTTTTCTGTGAAGTATACTGGGGTTCAGTCTTTATCATTCTTCACTGCCAATAATTTTTAGTTTTATCGATCGGATTGAGTTTCTGAGGGACTTTAATGAGTTTTTCCAGATGCGGTAATTGATCTGATGTTTCTGTTTTCTTCTGGAAAAGTATTTCTGGAGCACACAGATGGCTTATATGACCAAGTTGGCTGAGGAAGATGGCACACACAGGAGAGTGGGAATTGTACCTGCAAATTCTGTGAAGCACAGAGGCGTCGTTGTGAACAAGTCTATTTTCAATATTTTAGTGTTAAAGTAAAAATGTGTTGTGGGAAATTACATGACAAAAGTACTGTGCATCTCATACTAGTGTGACAATTCAGCTTCTTGCTCTGTTTTAACTAGCTAGACCATAGAGCAACTTCATTCTATTTTTGTGTTTGAGATAACTTAGTGCACCTCAGTAGTGCAAGTAAAATCTGAGATTCAATTTTTATATGGTTTTTGGAATACATTTTGAACAGTCCATTGTTGAAGCTATATAACGGCAACTTCTCCCTAGCAACATTTTAAATAATTGTTTATAGTGATACATTTGAGCTTAATGGTTTTACCAGACTCCCATCTTTAATGTCCATATATAAATGCACCAAAAATGGTGAGCCAGCTGTGACTTAATTTTTTTTTTTTTTTTTGATAGTGGATAGTGGTGCTGCTGACACGCTTGAAGAAGTTTATGTCTCATTAGCAATCAGTTATGCCCAGATTGTCCACATTCTCTGAAATGGCTTGTTTTCAGCAGTACGGCTCAGAGGCCTTGCTTTGCTGGAGTGATTTGCTGTCCTGTGTAGATGTGGTAGGCACAGTTTGTCCTAGCTACCATTGTCTTCTATGCTTTCACTGTGCATTGCTATAGGGTGAGTTCTACGTCTGATTCTATGTGAAGATAAAAGATTTTATATGATTCAAGATGTGCGGAATGACAGAAGAGAGAAATAAGAATTTGTTTTGCAGGTGTATTTAAATTCATAACTAAAGACTATTTCTGTTGCTTTCACCTGATTGCAGACTGGATCAATAGTCTGCAATAGTAATCAGTATCTGCAAGATCACATTATTGGTCAATTGATATAAAATAGCTCTGGCTACAAATAATGAACAGGTGTAGGGGAAAAAAAATATTACTCCTGCTCTACTTTTTTTTCCTTGCCTCCTGCCTGGTCTGTTAACATTGCCTTTTTGATCTAAAGGTCTGGAAAACCGGTACCGCAGTGCTTGGCTTGTAATCTGCCCCTAGAAATTTTCTCAAAATTTTCTTCGACCTCAAAAGTTTCTGTATCTCTCTAATGTTGGGGAGGGAAAAAAGTTCACATTTCGCTCTGCAGATCTCCTGATATTATGAGAAAAATGTCGGTCTTCAGACAACAAAATGGGCTCTGTAATTTTCATTTCAAATACCGTACAAACTTTTTTGCACAATCTAACAGTACGGGGACCTTTTAGAGCTCATAGAGGTGCTCTTCAGAGCTGATAACCCTTGCCAATACTAATTTACTTTCATTATAGTCCATTTCTAGAAGCTTTTTAGTGTATGATCTGTCAATCTGGTGGATTTTGATACTATTTTTAGTCATAGTGAGGTCTTAATTTGATCCTCCTTCTATTGTTACTTTTCCCAGTTTAGCTTGTCATAGAGTGTTGTTCTGCTGAATTGTTTATCTAGTTTGTCTTAATCTCTGTGGAATGGTTCTGTGTCCCTGGAAATGTTCCCTTCTGTAGGCTATGGATTTCTGGAATGCTAGGTAACAACTTAAACTCTTCTCATTACAATAAAACATTTTCCCTCTACAGTAACAAGAACACCAAATACACATTTTATTGTTTTGGTTTTTTTATTAGGGGTCTTTGTGCACCAGTGACAATGCAAAGGGTCTGCTTGCTATGACATGTTAATTTGTTTAACCTTCTCCTTTCCTTGTATGTATTTTGGAGAAAGGGAAGTGTGTACAGAGGGCTGCAACTGGAGCAGGACATCTCTGGGCAAAATCTTTCTTCTGTTAGTAGTCACTTTCCATCTTTATTATTGAGAAAATAGCATACCCCACACGTAAGAAAACTCCAGGGTACTGATGAGGATCATGTGGAGTCACCTACATTTGTCTGTGTAGAGCTGAGCTTTATTTAGAATGGTTAATGCTGATGCAGCTACAAAGCTCCTGACTCCCTGCCAGCTGCATGCACAATTACTCTGGTCCCTGGAGTGTGGTGCTGAGGCACTGCAGCTGACTAGTAATGCAGCATCATGCTAGAATTAACCCTGCTGAACCAGCTCAAAATGTTTTCCCCATCTGTAGTCTGTTTATTTTCCACCTTGAAAAATCTGAACTGAAAGCTGAATGTAGTCATCAAATTGTGCACATGAAACTCCTCTTGCTTTGTGTGAATACTAACCAGTTCTAATTTTGTGTCCTAGGATATTTCAGAGAATGCTCTTTACTAATTACGACAACCTACAGATGTAGAAATCTTTTTATGCTTATTGAAATTTTTTTACACAGAGAGTTGTGAAATACTGGAACAGGTTGCCCAGAGAGGAAGTGGAGGCTCCATCCCTGGATGTGATCAAGATCAGGCTTGATGTGGCTCTGAGCAACCTGATCTAGTTAAAGATGTCCCTGCTCACTGCAGGGGGGTTGGACTAGATGACCTCTAAAGGTCCCTTCCATCGCAAAACTATGATTCCGTGATTTCCTGGCTGCCAGGTCAGCTTACCACATTGTTTGATCCACATCCAGCTTTCTCCCAGCTAATTGCCTACAAATTACAAAAGTCACTACTTGAATGTCAGCAATTTGAATGTCATCTTTTCTGGACTTGATTGAGGTCAAGAAATTTTTCTTTGGAGCTGGGTTTTGCAAATAGGAAATTGAATTTTTGGAAATAAAAATCTGTATTGGCATCTGCTTCTCCTTGGTCCCCTGGATCCCTGTGCCGTCATTGACTTCTGTAACTTGGTCTGACACAGAGAATGAACCCTCTGCCGGAAGAATCTCCTTGCAGATCTTGTCTGTGTCAGCTGAAGATAAGTCAATCTTGGTGTATGACTGCTTTAACAGCTTCACTGTTGGTAGATCAGAGACATGGTGTTCATGGAAAAGGTAGACAGCCTTGGTGCTGTGAGAGCGCTGCCCTGCAGTAGCCAAAACACTGAGGTGTTATCAACACCCTTCTTGCCACAAAACACAGTACTAGGAGAGATGCTAAGATGCTATGGGGAAAATTAACTGCATCTCAACAAACCAAATACATTCTTGCTAACAGAGCATGCAGATTCTATTAGGAAAAGTGTGTCTTCAGTTACCCCTTCTATCAGGCTATCGGGATTTGATTTCTCCTACATGTATGGGTTCATATATCCACTTCAACTAATTATCTGAAGGGTCTAAAAATGGAAAACAAAGCCGTCAAAGCAGTACTCACCAACCGTGGCCAAAGTTGTGGTTGTTACCACATGTCACTTGAAAAGTAGCAAAAGGAGGGGATATTTTGTGAACTTTCGGCCCTAAAAAAAAAAAAAGAGAGAAAATGTAAGTTATAATATAAAAGAACTAAACGTGACGGAAAAACTTGTGAACATGGTTTTTTTTTTGCCAGTGTGCATTAACATTCATCTCTACCTTTGTCTCTTTCTGTCAACTGGCTGTTAATTTTGGATATCCCTCTAAGAGGTAAACACTGTTAAAAGTCAATGGAGAAATAATTTTAATTAGGTAAAATATTGGCTATAGAAAAGCTGACTTTTAACTGCTTGGTTACTTCTGCTTTTCATGTAGGCTGCAAGAATATTTGGTTTCAAAATGGGACTTATTTTTATTTTGCCTCCACAGCCACTAACTTTTTTTTCTGCTGCAGACTTTTTGTAGGTTACCTGAGGTAATTCTTGAGACATTTAAGCTCCAAATATAGAATGACCACAATAGAATTCCAAATGATAGCCTTGAGTGTGTTCCTACATGTTTTATTTAACAGCTTCTCAATTTAGGGTCACATGTTTTGGATTCCAGATAGTTAAATTTTTAGCAGTCTTTCAGGATATAATATAACATACAAAGTTCTTGCATTTAGACTTTCCTATGGTAGATATTCTTGGGTATAATTGCTGAAAAGCAAAACGTAATTTTTTTCAAAGCTACTTTGACATAGAACTTTTAAGTTACCGAACTGTTTCTCTTGGATGTAGACTCCCTGCCAGATAACAATAACCAGTGAAGCATGTTCTTCTTGGGCCAGATAGTTTTATCCAGATGCTATAAAATACGCTCAAAAACTCTTATGCTCATGTTCATAGCTGTTCAAGTTGATTTACCTTGTGAAGGGGTGGAGTTTGCATAGCTTGTCATATTTGGTCTTTTCAGCTCACTGCAGTAACCTCCCAATTCAGATTCTGAACTTGCAGCCGTTGCATCAACCAAGGCCATCATTTTCTAGTAATCCTACTTGTAATAGTTCATATACGTTGTTGTTGCACCTAGAAAATAAGCTGTGAAGGAAGATCCTGGTGTACTCTTATAAATGCAGAAGGAGAGAATGATTCCTGTGTGTCACAAAAGAAAATAATCGGTGTGATGTGGAGACCCAGCAGCATTTGCTCCATGGCTGATTTATCATGGCAGTGCAAAAAACCTGCCTTCCCAAGTTACTGGGAAAGCTGCCTGTCTCCAGGCAGTCCTCTTGCCATATCTCTGTCTCTACCCCGTCGCTAAAAGCATAGAAGTTCGAAGGCAAACGTTCTCTTTAGTAGGATTGTGTAAAAATCATGTACAGTGAGAATGACACAACTTTGCAAACACAATTTGAAATAACAGTTTGAAAGTTGTTGTAGAAGAGTCCTTGCACAAAGAATGTGTTAGCTTAACAAAACTTGCCGTAGTTAACCTGTCGTGCTTCTGAGTATGGCTAGTAACCGGATTCCAGGGGAGTTGTGTGCATTCTGCTAGCCCTGTGTCAGTGATTCATGGTCGCTGTGTAAACATTTTTCTAGGTAGTGTATTTTTGCTTCTCAAGCTCAAAGTTGAAGTTGCTGGTTTTGGTCCTGCTCAGCGCTGAGGCTCATGTTTACTCCTGACTGTCTGACATGTCCTCACGCAGATGTGTGCCATAGCCCTTTGTATTTGCTTTCTCTTTTTACCCTTTTCCTGCAGTGAAAAAGCACTCAATTCCACCTCTTAGTTCAGGCAAGTGTCACTCTTTATTTCCCCAGTGTCTTCTCTTTATTGTCTTATCTGACCTATAAGTACGTCTCCACAACTACCTGAAGTGAGGTCGTAGCAAGGTGGGGGTTAGTCTCTTCTCCCACTTATCAAATGGTAGGACAAGAGGAAATTGCCGTCAAGTTGCTCCAGGAAGGTTTAGATTGGACCTTAGGAAAAATTTCTTCACTGAAAGGGTTGTGAAGCACTGGAATAGGCTGCCCAGGGAAGTGGTGGGGTCACCAGTCCTGGAGGTGTTAAAAAGACACATAGATGTAGTTTAATGGTGGTTGTGGCAGTGCTGGGTTAATGGTTGAGCTTGATGATTTTAAACGTTTTTTTTCCAATTTAAATCAATCTATGATGCTGTGTTTTCTGGTTATATAGTACTTCATATGTTCTAGGTTTTATTTGGACCCTAAAATTTATTCTAAAGAAGAATAGGATGCAGTGTCCCAAGCTACGTGTTTTCCAAAGAGTAGCAGTCTGGCTTGTGCTATGTAACTAAAACGCAAGACTGAGTGAGGGATTATATGTTAAGAAAGCATGGAGTGAGGGAGGCTTTCCACTGCATGAGAGTGTGTTGAAACAACAGATCTCCAAAATGTGTCATGAACACAGGGAAATGGGAGAAAAAAAGGAAAATATTAAAATTACTGAAATACAGTAGAGAAGATAAAACTGTTATTCAAATCCAAATACAACTAGAGAAATATGACTTGCGGAGTTGAAATCAGTCTGCATGTTGTCAGTAAGATTGGGAAATAAAGCATGGTTGGTAGTAATGAACTGAACTTAGAGCATCTGCCATCTTATATCCATTTCCCGCTGTCAGTTAAAAGATGATGTGGAGCTCTAAAAGAATTAATTTACAACTACTGGTTTTAATTTTGAGCTGTTGTGTTTTCCACTTTCCGCATGGGAACCTAATGAACTGCATGGAAACTGCAGTATTGTGCATTAAATTTGGGAGTGTTAATTTCTTATGATAAGTATCATCATAGAATCCTAGAATGGCCTAGACTGCAAGGGACCTTAGAGATCATTTAATCCAACCTCCCTGTCACAGGCAGAAGTACATGTATTTGTAGTAAGTAGTTCCTTGTTTATAATACAAGACAGTGTCATCCTCAATATAATATTATAAGGCTACATGGAACTGAGCAGTTGATATCCTGAAAACACAAAAATCTATTAAGAGTGTCTTCTATGGATATGGCTGTTTCTGTTGCTATATGGTTTAGGCCTTGTAGGAAAAGCAGTGAAGAATGTATTTGCTGTTGAAATCAGTGCAATTAGAGCATGTACCAAAAAAGGTACATGCATTTTTTCCTTTTTTCCTGAATTAGGGTTTCGACGTTTGTGTCTAAGCAGGCCATTTTTAATTAAAAAAAACAAAAACAAAAAAAAGGTGGGTGCATACTCCAGTCCTGAAAAAAAATTCTTTCTGCATTACACTTAAGTATTATAATTTTATATCTACATATGAGTTTGGAGGCATTGGTGTATAAATGTATCTTTCAGAAGGGATGCATTTCTGAGAATTATATATACAGAGGCAGAAGTGTTACAGTTGTAACTACATTTACTTATAAAATATATGTACTATGTTCTATAAATATTTTTTTAAGTGTATCTTCTAAGGAACAAGTTAAAACTCTTCCCACGTATTTTTTGGTGGGGCTTTTTTTTTTTTATTTTAATAAATGCTTACTAGTGATATGAAGGGGCTTTTACTGTGGTGCAGCAAAAATAAGGAACAAACAGTGTTCTGGATCAAGATAATGAGTTAGCTGAGGTTAATTGCTGCAATCTAAGATGCTGACCAAGTGGATTCCAGGAGGATTTTTTAAAATATTTATAGCAATTGGAAATTTCAGTGTGAGATGCAGAAATACCACTCTCTTGTTTAAGCATTCTTTTCTTACTCTGAAACTAGTGAGTCATTGTAATCCAAATTTTTTTCAAGGGTTTTATACTTCTAAGAACATTATTAGTAGAAAAAAATCACTTCTTATTCACAGCAAGAAAAAACTTTATTCCTGTATTAAAATGAATTTTTGAAAGGTTATTTTTCTGGACCAAGTTTTTATACCTGGCAGTTACTTGTAGCTGTATCGAGGACTATTCTTCTAGGATTGTTTTCTAAAAAAAAATTATTATAGGACATGTTACGAAACCTCCGCTTTGACATGACACATGCAGTTTAAAATGGATCATGGTTTTTGTAGGCCAGCTTACCAATATTTTATAAGCCAAACAGCTTCTAAGTGGGGAAAATATCTAAATTAGATTAACTTTATATTTTTTGAGGCCCAAAAGCTTGACTTTTTGATGTTTTGTGACAGCACACATGCAGGTGACATTTGTATTATATGGTATCAGGCATGTATGAAGCAAAATATGTATCAAGTGCCTGTTTTGGCTGAAGTTTGACATTTTTAGGTTGTTGCTGCCGCTACTGTTTTGTTCTAAAATAGTGAACATGTCCTTCAAGTAGGTTTTTTTTTTCTTTTAATGCTGGTGTTTTTTTCAGATATTTTTTAGAAAGAATGGAAAAGATATGAAACATGCATTTCATATGCTTGTATAAGGTGAGGATGTGGCCCTCTAATGGCTAAGGGTTCTACCTAAGTCAATGTTAGATAACAAAAATCCGGCTATTTTACTTTACTTTACTTTACAAAGCTCAAGTGTTTTGACGTGGGTGAGCTTTGTGCTGGTTTCTGGATGGAAATGCTTGGAGTTGGAGATTCTATTGTCAGGTGCAGTCAATTCGTATTGAATAAGAAAGCTCGTGTGTATAGACACTTAAAATATTGGTAGGTAATCTGAGAAATTCTGACGAATCGATCGTGCTGTAGCTAGTCAAAGCCCTGAAGGTCCATTAGAATTGCCAGTACTGGGACTGGCAGTAGACTCTGAAACTGCGAAAGCCAATTCTAGGGATACCTCTTTCTGTGCTAAAGTTATGTTGCTGTTCTCTTGTCAACACAAAAATACCAGGGGTGTGTGTAGGGAACAATGTTCCATTTAAAATAGAGCTGTGAAGAAGTACAGTTCTTAGTGTCTTTTACACAAAACTAAGAAGCTTAGCCTAGGACTGTAAATTTGGAGAAATTGACTATTAAGACTAAGTATTCCTGAAAGCAAAGTGGGGCAAAAACAACAACAAAAAAGGATATAAGAATGGGAAGACGTGTATTGATCCTTTTCATTTTACATCAGATATGCTTAGAAATGAGAAGTTTGGAGAGGTTCGTAAATTCTCTTCGCTGAATTACACACGGAGGAAAATTATCTTTGGGGTGGCCTATCGTAGAACTCTTCATATTGAAATTCTGTCAGGGTGGGGAGAAAATGTAGGCACCAAGGCTGGGTGGTTGTGCTGTCATAAACCCTTGAAGATCAACATGTTAAATGTATCCAAGAAAGTAGTTTATGCACAATCCAGGTCCCGAGGGCGCTCCACATTTCAAGAGAATGAGTGAGGATGACTGAAGTATCATCGTTCTACTTTTCTTTCAGTTCATAAGGTGAAAGTAACACATAGAGTTTTCAGTCTTGATGAAATTTTCAGTGCGCTCAGACTGAAAATATTTTGCATTGTGCTTTCCTTGTTCTGCTGACCACTGTTGGGCCACTAGAATATAACCTCTTCTTGGAGGTTATGTGAAGCAGTTAGACGATTTGTTAGCTATTGGTTTTTTGGATGTCTGTGTGTGTCCTTTCTAGAGTTCTAGGAATTCCATGTATTTCCCATGACCAAACTTACTCACTAGTTATTTATAAGATGTAAATAACCAATTCACAATTCACAATAACCTATATTCACAACGTCACCAGAAGTTACTTTTCCCTGTCCCCCACCTTTGAAACATATGAAATCTATGAGAAATGAAGCTCCTGAATGACTGACTGGACTTTAAGTGGTTTTTTGACATTTGTGTACACAGAAGAGATTAGGAGGATAAAGATATATCCTCCTTATTTCTGTGTAATAGAGCTTCACATTTTTCACCAACCTCTGTTTCCAAAGCCCTGGTGAGGACAGCTCATTTCTGTCTTACTTCAAAGCAGTGCTTTTGTGCTTGGCTTTAAAACTACAGGCTCTTTTTACAGCTGTGGCTTCAGTTCATCAGTTACAGCCAGTTCTGGGTGCTGCAGAGTTCTGATAATGAGACTGTCATTTTGTACAGGTCACCACAAGGCCCCAAGAACAGAAATCAGATAACAGGAAGCAATTGGAAAGAAAATGTGGAAACCCAGTAAGTATGTCTTTTAACAAGGAGCTAATTAGGTAAATATTTTATTCCAGAAGTTTGGCTAGCAAAGTCTCAATTACAATTTAAGACATTTAAGGCTCCATGGCCTTCCATTTCTGGATGGAGGATGTTTTGTGAGGTTTGTAGATTCAGGCACTTTCATTGGAGGAATACAAGTTCTTAAAAATGCAGAGGTTCGCTGAACATGGCAGTTTATTTTCCATATAATCCAGGTAAAACACATGTTAGTAAATATGTAATATTTTTGTAGGGATAATCACTATGCAGAAGGCTGCATATTTTAAAGACTCTCTCTTCTTCCTCCTAATTTTAAGCCTCTGCTGGGGGACTTAGAAATGTAGTATTTAGCTGCCAGCAATATCCTGCAGTATATGAAATATCTCTGGAGGAACAAGTTGGGGTTTTTTTCATAGCAAATAGATTAGTATCATTTATTTGTAAAGTTTTCTTTGAGAAATTCCAAAATTATGATGATCCACTTAACAGAATCCAAATGTAATCCAGCAGATCATTAGTAAAATAAGTGTCGGTGGTAGCACTAAAAGGCCAAGTCAGGTTTGGATTAAACTATGATTTAGTGTTATATGAATACAAAAAGAGATTTAGAGCTTAGTTCAGAAACTTAGTTTAGTGTAAATTATAACCATTTGATACACTAACAGTAAGACAGGAATTCTGCTAAGTGCATACCTTTGAATAAAACTCAGAATTAAATGTTTGTTTGCATTCATTGAAAACAAACGGGTCTGAAGAAAGCACGAGAAGGAAATGATGGGGGTGTGTTGTCGTTGTAGAGACGGACACGACACATCTGTATGGTGATCAAAGTGGCTCAAAAAATGGCTCCTTTATTAGACAAAGGGTGTGCCTTTTATACATAGCTGTAGGTAGTAGAAGAAGGTAGCGTGGCCTTTGCCTATAGGTTAAACACTTGTTGTTCAAGTTCTAATTGGTTAATACTGAGCAGCTTCCAGCTGGGCTCATCCCCCCGGATCTTGAGGGAGAAGGTTCCGCAAACATGTCCAAACTCAGTACACACAACCGCCCATCTCAAGGTTACACTGGGAATTTGTCAAGGTCAATGTCTTCAACCCATGCCAGGTTTTCAGCAGTCCAGCTGCCATCCCCCACAATTCCCCCTTTTTGTTTTTGAGCTACAAACGCTGCCTCAACAGTCTGATGCAGGGCCCTTCGCATCAGAGTGATCAAGCAGGGTAGCATTAAGAGCACGATTACAACCACGAGCACTATTAAAAATCCTGTTTTAACCAAAGACATTAAAGACCCTGACAAACCCCATTGCCCAAACAACTTTTCAATGCCAAAAAACCCTGTGTCTTCTTGAATCTGATGAGTCATGATTTGTAGATCTTGTATTTTCTTGTGGATGGATTCCGAATGATCTTCCAGGTTCATGCAACACATTCCGTCAAACTCTTCGCATCCATGCCCATGCGCCAGGAGCAAGAAATCAATTGCTGCACGGTTCTGCAAGGTAGCATGCCTTATTGAGCTTACATCGTTAGCCAATTGTGACAAAACTTCAGAGGTTAAATTAGCATTCTTTTCTATCCAGCAAGCCATTTTATTTAAAGTTGTTAGTGCATTTGCAACTGCTACACCAGGGGCAAAAATAGAAGCAAAAATACGTTCTGCAGTATTCCAAAGTTGCGCATTGCTATCACAATTTTTCAGCAGTGTCACTGATATTTTCGCACGCCCCCGAGAAAAGGCATGCAAATCACTGTGATTTAATAGCATTGTCATAGGTGGTGTCATCATGGCCAAGCGACCAAAAGTACAAGGACCTCCTACAGCCATGGTTGGTATGCCGGCCCAAGCTCGCTCCCCACACAGTAAGAACAACCCTTTTGGCAGTCGTGACGCAGATCCGATTCCCGTTACTGAGTGGCTCTTGTTTCCAGCAACATGCTGACACCATTGAGAGGCATTCTGCCAAAAGGGGGACAAAGGTGTAACGTCAGATACTTCGATATCACTGTTCACTGTCAGGGGTAACCCATTGGAGGTATGCCAACAAGTGCTATTAACATACAGGCATGATCGTGCGGTCAAAGTTCTCAGAATCTCTAATTCTTCCGGCTCCCTGCTTTCTGGTAATTTGGTGGCCCAGTCAAAAAACCCAAGGGTGCAATTTTGCATACTGCCATTACATTTCTTTGTAACAGATAATCCTTCCATACCACGCTGAGCTACTAATAAATGCGCTTCTGAATCATTCAATGGCACACCTATTAAGCAGGTATGAAAAGGCTGATAAGGCTGAGCAAGAGAAACACAAAAGCTGCTCTGGTTAAGTTGGTGCATTAAAGTCACCCAAACGTTGGTCCCATGCCAGGCTGGTGGGATATCATGGGGTCTTCCGGGAATCCAGAACAGGCCGCACGCAACGAGCAGGACACCAACGAGGACCATTATCTGTAGAGACACAAGCATAACCCCTTCCCCAGGTTATCAAATCAAATGGCCCCTGCCATTGGCCTGTTGCCAAGTCCTTCATTTGGACTTTGGCACCTTTTTGAACTTGCGATTTTGAGAAAAGAGAAGAGAAATGTCGGAAGATAGGAGAAGTATCAAAGTCATCACTGTACTGTAAAAAGTTAAGAACATAAAGAACTTTGTCCAGACATGCCTGTGGTGGTTCCCTCACCATTCCCCCTTTTTGTTTTTGAAGCATACGCTTCACTGTGCCGTGAGCACGTTCAATAATAGCTTGGCCTGTTGGTGAGTGAGGAATACCGGTAAGATGTGTGACTCCCCACATATCAAGAAATGTTTTAACTTTCTTTGAGGTGTAAGCCGGACCATTATCTGTTTTTATTTGCTTTGGTACTCCTAAAATAGAAAAGGATTTTTTTGAAATGCCTAATGACATCTTTGCCTGTTTCTCCAGTGTGAGCTGTGGCAACCATGGCATGCGAATAAGTGTCAATAGTAACGTGAACATATTTTAGGCATCCAAACTCATCTATGTGAGTGACATCAGTTTGTCAAATCTGTAAGGCTTGTAACCCACGTGGGTTGGTGCCAAAAAACACGGGTGCATGAGTTCCCTGACAATCAGGACAAGTGGCTATAATGGAACGTGCTTCAGAGTGAGACAGGCCAAATTGTCGTCGCAATGCTCGGGATCCCTGATGAAAAAACTGATGCGACAAAACAGCTTGTTGCTTAACATTAGGCACCGGGCCTAAAGCAAGAGCAGAAACAAGGGCATCAGCCCTGGCGTTACCTTCTGTATAAAATCCGGGCAATGATGTATGACTACGAATATGTAGTATAAAATACGGTTCTTTGCGGTGCTGAATAGTTTTCCACAGTGTTAGTAAAACATCAAATAACAATGGATTGTCTGAAGTAGTAAGGACAACTTTGTCCAAGCGCACCACCAAATTGGTAGCATATGCCGAATCTGTAATAATGTTGACGGGACCAGGGAATAAGGTAAAAGCTAAAGCTATTGCTCTCAATTCAGTTACTTGCGGGGAACCGTTTTGCAAAACTACTTGCGACTTCCATTGACCAGCATCCAGCCAAACAACTGCTGCTTTGCCCGTTTTTCCGGATCCATCCGTAAAAACAGTAGGACCCTCTACCGGTTCAGGTTGACTAAGGATTTTTTGTCCAAAAGGGACTTCTTTGGCAAACTTTAACAAGGGATGTGAGGGCAAATGATAAGAGATTTGGCCTGAGAACCCAGCTAAAGCAGCCTGTAGTTCATACTGATTTGCTAGGCACCATTCAAAATACCAGCTTTGTACGGGGAGTACAATAGTCATAGGGTCACGCCCGGTTAATTCTAAACACCTCTTTCGAGTCTTGATAATAACATCAGCAATCAGTTCAAACAACGTGGGAGCAGTTTTACGTGACCGAAAAGGTAAAAATAACCACTCTAAAATATGCAAGGGGTCATGCCATTCAGGGTTCCATTGGACTATAGCACCAAAAGGCACTACGTTATCAATCAAAATAAAAACTTGAACATTCTGGGAAAAATCGATCCGATCTATAAATTTATCATGCAATGCTCGTTCTACCAAGAGCAATGCTGCTTTTGCTTCTGGAGTTAAGGTCCTGGGTTCCAAGGGATCATGTGAATGCTTTAAAAGTTCCAACAGGGGTTGCAATTGTGAGTTAGTCAAGCCCAAATACGGCCTGATCCAATTCAAAGAGCCCATTATTTTTTGCACATCATTAAGAGTTTGAATTTGCACATCCAATTTTACTGGCTGAGGCATAACTTGCGTATTTGTAACAATCATGCCTAAGTATTTCCATGGTGCTACAGGTTGAATTTTTTCAGGTGCTATGACCAATCCAAACTGTTGCAAGCAATGAGTGGCCATTTTTTCCATTTTACTTAACCGGCTTTTGTCAGAGGCAACCAACAAGATATCGTCCATGTAATGGTAACAATAGTCTTCCGGAAATGCTTTCCGAACAGGTGACAATGCTTGTGCAACAAACCACTGACAAATTGTTGGTGAATTTTTCATGCCTTGTGGCAGAACTTTCCACTGATATCTTTGTGAAGGTGCCTCATGATTGACAGAAGGCACAGAAAATGCAAATTTCTCTTTGTCTTGCTCTGCCAATGGTATTGTGAAAAAACAGTCTTTTAAGTCCATTACAATTATGTCCCACTCCAAGGGGATCATGGCTGGAGAGGGAAGACCTGGCTGTAAGGCTCCCATGGTAGTCATTACAGCATTCACCTGCCTCAGGTCATGTAAAAGTCGCCACTTACCAGATTTCTTTTTAATGACAAGCACTGGAGTATTCCAAGGACTGTGAGAGGGTTCGATATGTCCCGCAGCTAATTGTTCTTGTACTAAATCCTGCAGGGCCTGTAATTTTTCAGAATTCAGGGGCCACTGATCCACCCACACAGGTTTGTCAGTGAGCCAAGTCAAGGCAAGGGTGGGCTGTTGAACGCCCTGCAGCACAGTGACCCCCGTCAAAAGTCCGTGGTAATTTTAACTCCCCACTGGGAAAGACAATCTCTACCCCATAAGTTCAACGGGGCGTATGTCACATAAGGCCGAATTGTAGCCGTCTGGCCCTCTGGGTTAGTAACAAGAACTGTATTAGCTGACATTACAGTCTGAGTACCACCACCCAAGCCAACCACCCCCATTCCCATGTTACCGACAGGCCAGGTGGATGGCCATGAGTGTTGAGATATAATGGTTACATCTGCTCCGGTGTCCAACAGTCCTGACAGCTGCACCGATGATGGAGAATGTCCTTTCATTGTCACTGTACAAAGCAGCTGTGGCCGTTGAGAGGTAACTGTCTGAGACCAAAACACTTGAGGCAAGCCAGTCGATCCGAAGCCTCCGTCTCGTCGTTCTTTTTGCTCTGTATTAGGAACAGAACTCAAAAAAGGAACAAGTTGAGCAATTCGTGTCCCCTTTGGGATAGTCACAGGGGGATGTGATGTTGAAACCATAGCACAAATTTGTCCAGTATAATCAGCGTCAATAACACCAACATGTACAATAATGCCATTGACTGTACTACTTGAGCGTCCAATTAGTAAAGCACTTAATCCTCTTCCTATGGGGCCAAAGGCATCCATAGGAACTTTCATAACTTCTTTAGTCACAATAGTTACTGTGTCGGCGGTGGATATATCCATCCCTGCCGATCCACTGGTTTTTCCGGTGAGGCGGTCGCAGAGGGGAAGGTTTGCTGACCCATCCCGAGAAATGGCTTGGTGAGAGGCACTTGTGTCTGTGCGCGCCCCCTCGCGCTCCTCTTCCCGTTTCCCGAGAGGGGCTGTCCATTCACATGATATTTTGATCTGCATTGTTTTGCCAAATGACCAGCTTTACCGCAACGATTGCAAGTCACTCCCTTTGTGTTAGCATTGGGACTATTTGTTTTCAATGGTCGTTGTGGGCAATTACTTTTGAGGTGTCCTTCTTGACCACACCCAAAACAGTTTGGTTTCTGTCCAATAACTCTGGCGAGAGCTGCCATCTTGTGTTCAACTGTACCAACTTTAGAGCAGGCCGAGACCATATCAGCAACAGAGGGATCTCCTGGCAAGGCTTCTGTTATTTTTTGGCAGTCCTCATTCGCGTTATCTTTTGCTAACTGTTTCACTAATATCTGACGCAGCCCTTCATCATCAACTTGTTTTTCAACTGCCGCAGCTACTTTTTCTACAAACTGTAGAAAGGGTTCCTTTGGTTGTTGTTGTATAGTAACATATTTCTGCCGTGGCTCGGCCATCTCCATAGTTTTTATCAGTGCTGACATTCCAACCCGCTGAGTCTGTTCTAATAATAGTGGAGGCCATTGTGCCTGAACTTGGGGATTAGCGAAAGCATTAGTTCCCATTAATGCATCCAGTCCTGCTCCTTGTCTTGGATCTCCCTGAGGCAGCTCCATATTTTCTAGAGCTGTTTTTTGTGCCAATTGTCTCCAGGTAGAATAAAAAACCGAATACTGAATCGGCTGAAACAGTACTTGTGCTAAATGCGCAATATCATATGGACATAACAAATCTGTATTGATTACTCGTATAAGCTGCATAACCTCTGGAGAATTAATTCCAAGTTTTGCTGCCTTTGCCTGGAGATCTTGGACTACTTTCCAAGCAATGGGAGAGTGCTCATCGCGCTGCCCTGTGTTCGGTGCCGCTTTAAACACAGGATATGCTACAGTTTCAAGGTCAGAGGGTCCCAGATCAGGGCACGTTTCTCGGGGAAGGTTAAGCTTCTCTACCAAATTCCAATCTCCTACTTCAGCAGCTTTTTTCCGAACGTGCTTGCAAAATCGCGTGGGATTACGGGGTAGAGCAATCACAGTAGCTGGGGGTAACGTCCAGGGGGCTGCCTTTCCCGTTCGCTTTTCTGGGCGACAGGCGGGGCCACCCTCCTGTGTACACGATTGAAGAGGAACTATTCTCCTTTCGTCTTCACTGTTACCGCTATCTGGCAAGGGAGGGTACTGAGAGGCAACAGTGGATGGCTGGGTTGAAAAACCGCCTTCTTTCACATCAAAAGGCACATCAAAAGGGGCTGGCGGGTTTCCAACACAACTGCCTTCAGATGTTAACTCTGCTAATTGCTGCGCAGGTGTCTTATATCTTGGTTTATTGTCTAAAAAGTACTGCGGGGAAGGGCATTTGCTCTCTGACAATTTTTGTGTTGGAGGGGTCGAATCTGATTTTTTGTTAGAGTCCGAGGGAGGAGGGAGCTGCAAAGCCTCCATCCTTCCTTCAACCTCCTCCATTTTTTCCTCATGGAGGGCCCCAGCAGCCGCCTCCCCCGAAATCTCCTGCAATTCTTTTTCTTTTAACTGTCGCTCCGCTCTCATTTCTTTCAGAGTCTCACTCAATAATCGCCAGGTAGGAGCTAACTCAGAAGCATCCGTCGATCCTAAAGAAACTGCGTCCCATAACTTCTGCCCCACCTCTTGCCAAGCAGAAACACTGAAAGCGACAGGCGCAGACGCCTCAAATCCCTGCTTTTCACTCCACAGTAACAGAAGCCGTAGTGCAAAATCACTACACTTGACTCCTCTTTTAGCAAGAAGAGCTTTCCAGAGGCACAAAATAGAGTCCTCCTCTTTAGAAATATGCTGACCCATATTTCTTAAACCCTGTTCCCGGCGGCTCACCTTTCCAGGTGTCTTAATTTTCAGGTCCGGACCAAAGCAGACTCCCACTGCTCTCAGCTACGCCGGGCTCCGTCTCCGCTGCACGTCGACCTGCAGCCCAAAAAACCATTTTTTCGCCTTTTTTCTGTTATCACGTTGTTTTTCTTAGAATGTCGACATGTCGACACGCCAGCACGTCGACACGTCGGGGTCACCAGATGTCGTTGTAGAGACGGACACGACACATCTGTATGGTGATCAAAGTGGCTCAAAAAATGGCTCCTTTATTAGACAAAGGGTGTGCCTTTTATACATAGCTGTAGGTAGTAGAAGAAGGTAGCGTGGCCTTTGCCTATAGGTTAAACACTTGTTGTTCAAGTTCTAATTGGTTAATACTGAGCAGCTTCCAGCTGGGCTCATCCCCCCGGATCTTGAGGGAGAAGGTTCCGCAAACGTGTCCAAACTCAGTACACACAACCGCCCATCTCAAGGTTACACTGGGAATTTGTCAAGGTCAGTGTCTTCAACCCATGCCAGGTTTTCAGCAGTCCAGCTGCCATCCCCCACAGTGTGTGTCTATGAATAGAAAGTTTGGGATATAAATGTTGGATGCAGGCATCTACTAGAAAGTCCTTGCTTTGCTTTGGTTATAGCTGTAGTTTAAGAACATATAGTAACCTACAAAGCAATGTATGAATGTGTCCTTTGTGTAGGAACATTTCTAGTGTAACAAAAAAACCCTGAGACTGAAGAAGTCCATACCTCAATAGGAAATGCACTTTCCTGGATTTTGGCAAACTTAGTTTAAGTGCCTAATCTGATAGATACAGAATTACCGGTCTGAAGTAGAACGCTGTTAGCGGGTGAAGCAGAGACCTAGTGCAGAGGACCCGTTATGCCGAAAGCCGGGACAGTAATGTAGGGTGCATGAGTGGGATTCAAGTCTTCAGTCTCAGACCTTACCAATACAGTAGAGAATATTTTCTGTTTTAAAATGTTCGATTTATTGTAGCTCATCCTTCAGAAACTTACTGTGTCTTCACAATAAGTGGAGAAAAATGTAAATCCACTTTTATTTGTAAAGAATAAAGAATATCTTCTATAGTTTTCCGTGTCTTGCAAGATAAGAGGGCTTTAAGTAAAAAAACCCCAAAACTGTTATGTTGAAAGTATTTTAAAATGAAATACATTTTGGGAACAGTTGAAGGGTGTCAGCATTTGTTAAAGAATATAAACTCTGCTGCCCCATCATTAGGTATCTTAGTACTTGCTTAGTTAATTAATAGCTTACTCTGTCTCAGGGCTTGACATTTTTTTTGTAGTTTTTAACTAGCAACTGTAGTTCAGTTTTCTTTCAATATAAAAATATTTGATTCTAGTTGGGATGGGTTTTGTAAATCATAGAATCATAGAATGTTAGGGATTGGAAGGGACCTCGAAAGATCATCAAGTCCAATCCCCCTGCCAGAGCAGGAATGCCTAGACTATGCCACACAGGAACGTGTCCAGGCAGGTCTTGAATGTCACCAGAGAAGGAGACTCCACAACCTCCCTGGGCAGCCTGTTCCAGGGCTCCGTCACCCTCACTGAGAAGAAGTTTCTTCTCGAGTTTAAGCGGAACCTCTTATGTTCCAGTTTCAGCCCATTACCCCTTGTCCTATCAGTGGTCGTCACCGAGAAGAGCCTGGCTCCATCCTCCGGACACTCACCCTTGATATATTTGTAAACATTGATGAGGTCACCCCTCAACCTCCTCTTCTCCAAACTAAAGAGCCCCAGCTCCTTCAGTCTTTTCTCATAAGGGAGATGCTCCACTCCCTTCATCATCCTAGTTGCCCTGTGCTGGACTCTCTCCAGCAGTTCCCTGTCTTTCTTGAACTGATAAAACTGGTACATTTTGCTAAGTGCATTGTTACAGTTGGAAAATCGAGACTAGCTAGTAAGTGCAGCTTTGAAAGGTAGTTGTGCAGATCATTTTTATGTAATATGGAATAATACGCATTTTTTTGCTCCATCACAACTTGGCAAGAGCTCTTTATGATACATAAAATCTATAGGAAGAAACGGTTGCAGTCGTCTTTGTGAGGAGAACAGGGAGTTATAAAATTAGGGTGAAAAAAGTCATCAGTACACTGGATTTACTGATCTAGGTTAATATAACTTGGCCATAGGAAGACTGATGAATATACAGAATGTGTCTGCTGGGATGGAGATAAAAAGATAATGCTATTTGTGGAAATATTTATGTAATTATCAGAGTGGGCTAAATATGTGGAACAGATGGGGTGGTTTTGATTGGGGATTGTTTTGCAAGGTCACTGCAATTGAATTTAATAAGAATTGGCGATGAAGAGCAATAACAAATCGGCGGGCAAAATTTTCTGGATTAAATAAAAGAACAAGTGCAGTTGCAGTAAGGTATATCCTAAATTGTGGATATAATTCTGATTTCAGCACTCTAGAATGCATTTTTAGTTCCAAGCTGATCGTAGTGTGGGACAAGAAAATATGCGCAGTTACCAACATATGGAAAGTTATTCTGAAGGAAACATAATAATTATTTTAGGCATTTTACCAGATGGTTTTTCATCTAAAAATCGCTTTGCTTTTATTTTTCTGACTTTGCAACCAGTGTGGACAGAAGGAATGTATCCTGAAGAAATTCAGGATGGGATAGTACCGTGCCTCAATCTGCTTGTAATACTGGCCTTTCAGTTTCCACGTGTTTACCTGACATATCTCTGTGCACGTTTGTAGTGGAGTATGACTTTATTTTTTGTGTGGTAGATGCCACAGCAAGGGGTTACAGGCATACCTACAGCACTACTTGCTGTAGTTCTACTGACTTACGAGGGAGGAGGTTTCTGTGGTTGGCTGTTCACTTAAGATAGCTGAATTTTTGTAGCTGCTTGAGGGTTCTCATGTACTTTTGGCTCTGCGCCTTAATCCTGAAAGAAATGGCTTTCTAAACAGATAACACAGTTTGAGGAAGGAAGTGTAGTGTCCATTTTCCCCTGAGGAAGGAGGCAGATGTAGAGTCAAGTCACATGAGATGTCTCTGGGACAGCCAGAAACTGAACCCATGTAGATTGCTTGAGTCCCACTGCGTCACAAGACAGTCTCTTCTCAAAACAGAAGAAAATGCATTTGTTCAATATACTCATCTAAATGCTTTTTCTGTGGACGCTTCTTGGAACATCTCAGTTGTGTGGTTTTTTTTCCTGTATCAATATTCTGTTTTCTAGTCTTTCTGTTTTCTGTTTTTCTAGTCTTTAGTTTCTTAGTTTGCATTAATATTTAATGTGTGATAGAAGGGGAATTAAAACTTCGCTGTGTGAAGGTTTGAATGAGACTGAGTTTAAATCATAGTTTGAACATCATTAAACCATTCTTTCAAAGAGATTGCATTGCTAGATAATCTTTATTGTCGTTGCTATATAAAAGATTTAAATCTGTTTCCATGTACTTTTCATAAATTGATGCATATACAAAGATAGTATGATATTTCAGGTATGCTTATAAGAAAAAACTTTTCTACTTACTGCATTAAAACCAAACTGATAATAGCCTAGACTGTGGGTTTTAATTATTTTCTTTCTCAAGTATTCAGAAGTTGGTAATTTTTTAATGTACTGTGCATAGCGTGAGATTGGTGTGTCCAAACCCTTTTCTCTGCTGGGGATATATGGTGGATCTTCCCATGATCTCTTGCTGGAGAGCAGTTGTCTGCTTTTGTATTGGGGAATTTCTTCAACAATGTAGGTGTAAAGCCATTTTTACTGATTTAAATTTCTCTTAAGATTTGTTTTTACTAGAACAGGTGGAGAAGCTAGCTATGTAAATTTCAGACAGCTCTAGTCACTTTACATACTTGAAAACCACAACATTTTATCCCGTAACTGGAAATGTTATCTTAGGGAGCCATTGAAAAGTTGGAGACTTCTGGACTATGTCAGCTTTTAACATCTGAAGACTGTTTCGGAGGTTTTGAGTCCTGCTGCTCATGTATGTAAAATATCAGCCTTAAGACGTTGTGACAGCTTGACGTTGTGAACAGCTGTTGTTATTCACTGTGTAGAGTGAATTTCAACAATCCGTTGAATTCCTGATATGACGACTGGATTTACTCTGGTTGTTTCCTGGTATAATGTTGTCTGTGATTGTAGGCTACATCAATAAAACCTGAGCCAGAAGTTAGTTTTGTGCTAGCATGTCTTATAGAGTCACAGGTGGAATGACACAGAGCTGCCTTACGACATGATGAACTGAATGAATTCTGTGCCCCATTCCTATTTCTGATACTCTGTTAAATTTCTGGTTTGCTGGTTTTCCCAAGAAAATTAGTCTTTTAAGACTGTTTTTGAAAATTCCTGATTACAAACAGTGGCCATGGTCCTACTTCACGTTTATCACTTTGCTTTAATGTGTCAGCAGTGAATTAGCATTAAATGGTCTGAGACAAGTGGTTAATATAGATTAATCTATATCCTTCTTTAATCCTTTGAATGTACTTCCTTGAAGATACACCAAAGATGTGCTTGGCTCATAAATATGTTTAGAAGGTAAATACAGGAGGAGAACGGAATCCTGTTTTATGGTCTATCTAAATCTCACCGCATATAAAGGTTTTATTTCTAATCAACCTATATGATATGTTTTTCCCAGTTTGTTTCAGATCCTTGTGCAAGCAACCCCTGTCACCATGGTGACTGCAGCACTAGCGGTGATGGCTACCTCTGTCTCTGTAGTGAAGGCTACGAGGGAACAAACTGTGAACAGTCATTTCACAGCCTTCCAGCCTCCGAAAAGACAGAGTCAACGTCACCAAGACAGAGCGGACAGGTCTCATCCACCTTGGAACCTGACGTGATTCTTCCTCGTTCAAGAGCAACTGTGATGTTACCTGCATGGCAGCCAAAAGCAGGACAGAAAGTTATAGATCTGAAATGGGATGAAACGGAGGTGAGAATCTTCTGCCTAGATGAAAATGCACAGAAATAGACTTTTAAGTGTTATCATTGCTGGGTTGTCATGTGTGCATGATTTCAGGCATGTCTACGTGAGAGGACTGAAGATACGATCTCTGCCCTGAGGCAATATGCTAGTAGAATCAAGGGCAAAAAATTGAGCCGACATGTTGTGTTGAGCATATCTTTGAAAGGGAGTAATATTTTTTCTCCCAGTTGTTGGTGTGACACCGTATCTCCAAAAATAAATAAATACAAGAAAACCAAAAGGTTTAAAGCAATACCTTTAATATATTTTTTTTCTATTTGCAGTTATAATCACATGTTGTTTTGGAAAATACGTCTCTGTAGTGTTAAGAAAACCTAGCTGTAAGAAACGTGCTCTTTGCTTTCTACTGTTTTGTACACTGTTTATTAGTAATTCTTAGATGTGTTGCATAGACTCCGATCTGCAAAAATAAAGTATCCAACCTAATCCAATTACCACTAAATATTACTCTTTTCATGTGAAAACCATGAATAGATAGAAGGTATGTTTGCTCACAGAGAAGAATTGATTATTTAAGTCCTGATAACTTTTTCACGTATTAAGTTCCTTCTGTCACATGACCACCCTCCTCCCTTTTTCTGTGAAGTCCATCGCTGCAAGGATGATTTGTAGTTCTCTTCATTGTTGTTCTCTTAGAGGTGCAAGAGCACTACTTCCGCATGTGGTATTGCTACAGCAATTGGTGGTGGAAGTCTGCAGCCTGACCCAGAGATCACATACCTTGAATAATACTACGTACGTGCAAAATGCATTCCAAAGAACAGTCTGCCATAGAAGTGAGCATCTCTTTTGGGGGTAATGGTAGTGCTTTTTTTTTTTTTTTTTGGTTTTGTTTGGATCAACGGTGCTGAGTACCTAGGAGCAACGAAACAAATACGTGGCAGATAAAACTAACACCAGAGGCAATGTAGGCCCACTGATGAATGAGGTGGGTGCCTTGGTGACACATGATACAGAGAAGGCAGAGTTACTGAATGCCTTCTTTGCCTCTGTCTACTCTGCCGGAGGCTGTCTTGAGGAGCCCCATTCCCCTGAGGCCCCAGAGGAAGTCAGGGCAGTGGAGGAGTATGCTTTAGTCGATGAGGACTGGATTAGGGACCAATTAAGCAATCTGGACATCCATAAATCCATGGGTCCAGACGGGATGCATCCACGGGTGCTGAGGGAGCTGGCTGATGTCATTGCTAGACCACTCTCCATCATCTTTGCCAAGTCTTGGGAGACGGGAGAGGTGCCTGAGGACTGGAGGGAAGCAAGTGTCACTCCAGTCTTCAAAAAGGGCAAGAAGGAGGACCCGGGTAACTATAGACCGGTCAGCCTCACCTCCATCCCTGGGAAAGTGATGGAACGACTTATCCTTGGAGCCATCTCAAGGCATATCAGGGATAAGAGGGTCATTAGAGACAGTCAACATGGCTTCACCAAAGGGAAGTCGTGCTTGACTAACCTCATAGCCTTTTATGAGGATATAACAAGGTGGATAGATGATGGCCGAGTGGTGGATGTGGTCTACCTTGACTTCAGTAAAGCATTTGACACAGTCTCCCACAGCATCCTTGCTGCTAAACTGCAGAAGTGTGGTCTAGACTCTCGGGTAGTGAGGTGGACTGTGAACTGGCTGAGGGGAAGAAGCCAAAGAGTTGTGGTCAATGGGGCAGAGTCTGGTTGGAGACCTGTATCCAGTGGAGTCCCTCAAGGGTCGGTACTGGGACCAGTATTATTCAATATATTCATCGATGACTTGGATGAGGGACTAGAGAGTACTATCAGCAAATTTGCTGATGACACCAAGCTGGGAGGAGTGGCTGACACACCAGAAGGCTGTGCTGCCATCCAGCGAGACCTGGACAGGCTGGAGAGTTGGGCGGGGAAAAATTTAATGAAATATAACAAGGGTAAATGTAGGGTCTTGCATCTGGGTAGGAACAACGCCAGGTTCCAGTATAAGTTGGGGAATGACTTATTAGAGAGTAGTGTAGGGGAAAGGGACCTGGGAGTCTTGGTGGACAGCAGGATGACCATGAGCCAGCACTGTGCCCTTGTGACCAGGAAGGCCAATGGCATCCTGGGGTGTATTAGAAGGGGGGTGGTTAGTAGGTCAAGAGAGGTTCTCCTTCCCCTCTACTCTGCCCTGGTGAGACCCCATCTGGAATACTGTGTCCAGTTCTGGGCCCCTCAGTTCAAGAAAGACAGGGAACTGCTGGAGAGAGTCCAGCACAGGGCAACTAGGATGATGAAGGGAGTGGAGCATCTCCCTTATGAGAAAAGACTGAGGGAGCTGGGGCTCTTTAGTTTGGAGAAGAGGAGACTGAGGGGTGACCTCATTAATGTTTACAAATATATCAAGGGTGAGTGTCACGAGGATGGAGCCAGGCTCTTCTCAGTGACAACCACTGATAGGACAAGGGGTAATGGGCTGAAACTGGAACATAAGAGGTTCCGCTTAAACTCGAGAAGAAACTTCTTCTCAGTGAGGGTGACGGAGCCCTGGAACAGGCTGCCCAGAGAGGTTGTGGAGTCTCCTTCTCTGGTGACATTCAAGACCTGCCTGGACACGTTCCTGTGTGGCATAGTCTAGGCATTCCTGCTCTGGCAGGGGGATTGGACTTGATGATCTTTCGAGGTCCCTTCCAATCCCTAACATTCTATGATTCTATGATTCTATGAAACTTGTTGATGAAGACATATGAAGTCAGCAGGTGAAGGATTAAAATCTTTGTGATCTCTTTTTCTTAATGAAAAATGCAGTGAAAAGTAATTTTGTCTGAGTTTGAGGAATAAAAGGTAAAATAAGTAGGTAAAATGTCAGCTGTATCTGGTTTTGAAGTGTTTGAAGGTGTGTGATTTGTCTGAGGTGTTTTTACACAGTACGTAATGAGAAAGTGAACAGGTATGAATTTAATCCTGAGAAAGGTATGCTTTTCATTATTCTTTGCTAGCCCCAACGAATTTGTCCACTTTTTTAGTGTAATGTTTATTTAAACCAAAGTAAAATATGTGTGATGTGTTATGACCATCAGAGTATATCTAAGGTACAAATAGTTATATACACACACCATTTCAGTGGGAGTTCTGGTGGGCAGTGTCTGAAGAACAGAGCTTTATTTCTTGGAATTCCGTCTCCCATATCTATTATTTTACAGTATAGCATAGGTCAGGCACAAAGTAGAGAGAGAGCACTGAAGCAGAAACAAAACAACAATCTGCTTTTATTGCTTATTTTAAATGCAGTGTTATCTCTGCATGGGTGCTCCATATGTCCTGATCAATTAAGGGCATGCCCTTCTCTGTACTAGATTTCCCTCGTGTCTTCCTCGGTCTGTGGACTGGGATTGTATAATTGACATTTCTGCCTGGGTTGCATTGTAAGTAGATCCACTAATCGTTTCGGACAAACTGATCATTCACAAGTGGGTATTTTAATGTCTGAAATTTACTCTTCTGTGTGGCTTGTTACTGGAGAAATACACATAGGTTGTCGGTTACGACTGCATTATTAACACTAACATGGCAGTTACTATTATTACTATTATTACTAATTAGCCTATTACTAAATTACTGGTGTTGGCATGTTTTTTGATATATTGTGATGGGCCTTGTATTTTTCACAGTTTTTCTAGTGTAGCATAATGACCTTCTGTTCTTTGGAATGCACAGTGAGAGAGATGCTTATCTGAAATAAATCGATTTCAGTTGCTGATTCAAGACATTGCCTCTTATCTGTATTAAACTAGAGAGCTGATTTGCCTGAAGGTCTGTGTTCCGAATCCTCTTTGGTGGAGGCTTCAGGAGTGAAGAGTTCAGTAGGAAAATACTGCCTTTCCTCATAGCTTTAAAAGCTTTCCTTGATCCTTTCTTGCCCTCTTACAAGGAAAAAAAACCCCAAGCTGTATGTATTATATTGCAAAAACCTACTGATTTGATCTTCCTTGAGATTCGGAGGCAACAAAAGCTGCTATTATTATGCTGATTTGTTTAGGTTTTTTAAAAAAATGTTCCAAGCCTGTTTTTCACGTTATTCTATACTGATATTGCAAGAGAACCCATGTTCTTCATGCTCTTTTGTCTGTCGACTCAGAGAGGGATTTTGCCAGAACCTCTCCAAATGCAAGCTCTCGCTGTCTTGCAAGGACGAAATTTAGGTGAATTTCTTTTGAGGAAGTTTTGGAGCTCAAAATATGAACACCTGAGAGAAGGAACTTGTCTATGAGAGGCATGATGTACGGTTATAGCTGGAGATTTCTTCTCTATTCCTTAGATGCTAGGGATACACTTGGTAGTGATTGCTTTACTGGACCGTCTTGGTAATGTCTGCACCAGTAGACAACATACGGGTGTTTTGGGTACAGCTTCTTTTCTTAGAGAGAGCTCTGGTCAGTTAAGGGCTACAAACGCAGATCATTGAGAGAAAAATATTCTTGTCTGTTGGTTTCTTTAATATAATAGGTATTTATCATTATGCTCAACTATTGAAAGAGAACTTTTTTCCTACTTTATGCAACTAACTTGTTCCACTTGCAAGAGAGATTCAACTAGCAATCCACGTTTCCTCCGTTCAATGATCTTTTGTGTTACAGTGTGGAAAAGATATATATTAGTCAATAACAGAAGAAAAAAGAAACCATTCCACGAAACTTTACAGTCAAGGGGTTGAAATACAAAAGCAGTGCAACTCTGTATCATGGCAGCAGAACAACTGTATTTTGCATCTGTTAGGATTAGTCTCCCTGTATTGGTAAGGGCCTTGAAATTACAAATGTCTGGTCAGCTTTCCAAGAAACAACTATGGATTTTGAGATGCAACAAAAATCAGCAGAGAACTACTTTCAGTAGCGAGAGGCTGCATATATGTATCCTAGCTGCAATGTAGACTTAGAGTCTGTGTCACTTTTCTTAGCCTCATTTCATTAAAGTCTAGTACATTTAATTTATCAAAGTAATAGACACCCATGTAAAAATATTGCCTGGGAGTTTATCTATGTATTTCAGCACTTCTCGAGTTAAATGTATATCTCGATATTCTGGTTGGTGTGTAAGGCAGGAGACTATCCAGGAACAGCCTGTTGCTCTCTTTGTAGGTACTGCACCCAATTTCCTTTCAGTCTCATCTGTACCGTTGCTGTTGGCCCAGCAAGGTAATCTAGCCAAGTCGCTGCTGTCTGAGCTCCAGGTAGAGACGGTAAGAATAGGTACTCTTCTGGGGATTGCACTCTTCCTTTCTCAGATGCTGCTGCTCTTTTACCGACACAAGGACTCGGAATGCCAGCACTGTTGAAACATTTCAAGCAGAAATGCAGTAGATATTATAGTTTTTAAAAGAACATAATCTAAATGAAAACTTATGGAATGTGTATGTAAAGGCAAATTCTGTGCTTTCCATCAAAAATTTGATATCCAAGTATTTTAAAACCTAAGCTATATTTTGGAGATCAGCTCTTTGATATATCCTGTGTTGATGCAGAAGCTTATCTTTCTAAGCAGCTCCTAAATATACTTTAGGCTCTGGCAGGTGCATGAATGTTTTGTTTTCTTTGGTGACGGTTTTTAAAGTAACAGCATCATTTGTGTTGTATCTACATCTGTTCCCCAAGGAGCTTCTTGCTGGCTTAAAGGTTATGTGCTGTTGAATGCTTCAGGGGAATTTTGGAAGAGTTTGATGTTGTCGCAGTTATGTATAATGTTTTTTTTAATATCGTCTTTTAATGTCTTCTTTTTCTCCACAGTGAGACTTACAGATTGTTTTCATCTTCTGAGTGTCCTTTCTCATTGTAATGTATTGGTTGTCTTTGCCCTCATTCCTCAATCTCTCAGTTTAGCAGAGAGCTCTGTTAAGACAGGAAGGGGACATACTTAATCATATTTCTCACAGCTGTGGAAAAAGTGTGTAGTTTATTTCATAATTCAGGTCTCAAAGCTGTCATTTTTATCACCATAGTACGTGTCTGAAGTAGGACGCTGCTGGAACTAATTTTTGTTCGTTCTTAGAGCTGATTCTTCTTCCTGTGTTTTTTGTCTGATCCAAGTACAATGTTTTTAAATAGTAAAAAAAAAAATTATATCAAATTTCAGCTGCTTAAAAATTCTGGTTTTAGTGTTCGACTGGTTTAGATGATTATTTTGTCGAATACTTAGAGCATGAAGTCAGGGCCAGTTACAAATGGGGTTCCTAGATAAAGACATCAAACATTGCAGATCTCTTAAAAGAAGAGTCAAAATCCTCCGTTTTGCCTTTTGCTCTTCTGATTATTATTGAAATATTTCCTAGCCTTTTCAGCCTGAGTAATCCTTAGTTCTGATGTGTTGGTATAACAAATTCGGTTTGGTTTGTTTTTTTCGCAAGGTTAAATCTCAGCTATTTTTATGCAGTCACTTTGTTCAGCTCTTGCTTCTTTAATTTTTTGCCTTTTTTTTTGGTTTCAAAGAGATCAATACACTTTACAAACTTCTAATATTGAACAGTAAGGTATATTAAATGCTTAAATTAGTTTTTTCTCCTTCTGTTCCAAGGTAATAGATGCATGAAATTATAAAACTGTATAAAAGCTTTAAAAACTAGTGGGTTTTAGATGTAGCGTAAGACAGTGAGAATAGAGATGTTGATTTTTTTTTCGTTTGTTCCAGTAGGCATATAGATTCTCAAAAATCAAGTTTAAATGTTGGCAAACATAAAAGGAATAGTATTAGCCAGACTAATTTTCGATTCATGATGCTTTGAATGTCAACTCCAAAACTTTGACTTCCAAGATGGAAAAATTTTAATGGAGAGCGAGATATATATATATTATCTTTTTTTAAAAAAGCTATTAGAACAAATAAGATAAAATTACATCACGCTTTATTTTCATTAACTACATGTATTCGTTCCGGATTTCTGTTGTTCAGATGTTTCATAATAATGTTTAAAATATGAATTTGAATTTAACTTACATTTACAAATTAAATTCTGGCTTTTTCTTTGGTGGATGACTGATTCACGGGAGTGTGTCAGGTTGCATTTTCACTTTGCCATTGAGGTTGATGTAAAAAGGTTGGACACGCATTCTAGATGACTGGAAAAAACGACATCTGCTTAGCGATTTGAAGATGAAACTGACTGATTTATTTTTCTTTCTACAGTATGATATTTCATAGGCAGTCAGATGAAAATACCTGAAAACTGTTTAATTAAATCTCCTGATGATGTTAATTTAGGTGATAGAAAGACTCAATTATGCCACATAAAATATGAGTTGTTTGAAATAAAGGTTTCACTGGAAACACTAATGGTTTTCAAACTGCTTTTGTGAAATTACTACTTTACGAGATATGAATAATTAAGGAGCCTGTGATTCTTCCGTATTGTATAGCATCTTGTGTGGTGTCTTGATCTAGTTAATTCAATAACTGATTTCTCTGCCTGCTAGACATCGCAGATTGGGCAGATACGTCCTTTCACTCTCAACTGTCCTCATAATTGTTTTTCGTCCAAAACCACTGCTTGTCCAAGCAACTTTTCCGTGGACAGAATCGTAATGGGTATGTGGGAAGGTATTTTCCTAAAGTAATCTGTGTTTGAAAAAAAAAAAAAAAAGTCGCTTTAGTAGAAAGGCAATATCTGTATTTGCTATTATGAACCCTCCAAGATCACCTAAATTAATGATGCAATATTTCTTGGATGTGGCAAATGTTAGACCTTAATTATATATGATCTAAACTTAATCACTTTTAACGGAAGATGCCTTTAGTAGGTCAGGCTTAGGTGCAGGAATTTTTTATTAAAACAAAAACCTAGAAGGATGATTATGTGAATTTTGAGAATGTTTGTGATAAATATTTTGGTGAATGTTTTGGTCCATCTTGATGATATTTTTAACAGGTGACTGCTGGACTATTAGTGTTATTTTTTTAAAAAAAAATCTGTCATGTTTTATTTGGCCATATTTTCTGGTTTAGTGTTAAATAAAACTTTTTTTGTTTTCAGATAACTGCAGATGTGGCTTGTGGAAATGCCAGTTCCAATGCCTCAGCTGGAGGCCGTCTTATTTCCTTTGAAGTTCCAGAGAATACATCAATAAAGTAAGGGTATTCGTATTTATATGAAATATAAAGATGCCTTTATTTTAATTTGCCTGGATATTTTATACGACAGTTTTTTTAGATAGGCAAATAGCTAAAATTATATGAAAGAAGTTTAGACAGACTTCAGACTTACGTAACACTCTTTTTGGATATTGAAATGGTGTCTTTCAGGTATTAGAAATTGAAACTCTCTATCATTAAAACTATTACATACGTATTTAAAAGAAAATACTTAGGGCCTTTTCCTGGGTCCATACTTGCTACATGGAAGTTTTCCTTTGTTGATAGCCTTTGTTCTGCACCAATGTACTTCCTAATAAGAGCAATTTCCATCAGTGTAAATAGTCTTATCATTCCTTTTCTTAGGATAAGGCAAGATGCTACTGCTTCTCTTATCCTGCTGTGGAAGGTCACCTCCGTTGGATTTAAACAGTGTTCACTTATTGATGGCAGAAGTGTCACTCTTCTCCAGGCTCTGGGTGGGCTTGTTCTTTCTGAAGAAATGCTTGCGTTAGGAAACAACTATTTCATTGGTGAGTAACATGCTGACTTTCTGTTTATCACCTCTAGGTGACAGCTGATGGTTTACCCGACATTAGTGAAAGAAAGAGGTAATTCCCTCAATTTAAATGCTGCTGAAAGATCCAGATGTGATATTGGGACCATGTTTTAGACACTGGTTCTTTGAGAGCAGGCAAGAGGTAAACTGAATTCTTACACAGGTGGCACCATTCAGTGCATTGGATGATGCAGTGTATTTTGTAAGTTCGATTTTAATCAACTGCAAAGCTTTTGGTAAATGCTCCAGTAAATAACTCTGAATGTTTGAACTGTTTCTTTGTCAGATACTGTATCACGGGATACTTTGTAAAGACGCTTAAGCCTGTACACAATTAACTTGGAAAAATGTATTGGGATATAACAGGAAATCTGATCTTCTAACAGTATTTAGTTGCACTAGTTTTGTAGTTTTGGCTCTGCAAATGTGAAACCATAGAAGTATGCTATATGTTTCATTGTGCAGTGAAATGTTCAGCATCTTTGTGGAAGAGGCGTAGTGAAAAAAGACTGTTAGGTAATCGTTAAGTTTTGGGGAAATAATACTGATTTAATGAAGTCTTTATGCATAGACACAATAAACTTAAATAAATTGAGCTTTCTGGGCAGATGGTTTATTATACCAATGACTTGAAACCGAAGTCACTAGATTAACAGAACTTATTCTCATCGGCTTGAAATGCTGTATATCTTAAGATGCCACGAATTGTTATTCGGCAACTTATCATGCTAGTAAATATGAAATTAAAAGCATTCTGATGCAAAAACATTGGACCAAATTCCAAGGTCTGTAACTAATAGAGAAAAAACCCAAACGCAACATCTCTCCTTTTTTGAACTGTCACTGAACAAAGGTATTGCTTGAAGATTGTTATTAACCATTTAATTATCATCAATAGCGGTTTCTTTTAGTTATAATTATATATATTTAATGTATCATTATATATATTTATAATTGTATATAGTTGTATTTGTAATATTCTTGTATTTTCTGTATTATTTACTTCCAAGATACTTAGTTTCAGCTTTTTTGTCTTTTCATCTAGTTTTGCATTTGATATATCAGAGTTAAAACTCTCCTCATATGTCTTCCTCAGAAGTAAATGTTTGTATTTGCCTTGTGGTAATTAACATACGATAAAAGTGAGCAAAACCTTGCTGAAGGCAGGACAGTTTGTAACTTTGAAAACACCTAAGGGCATAGCTGTGTCTATAAGCTCCCAAACAAAAGGGCTTGAGTTGCTCTGTGAAGGTTCAACTTGGCGGTACGTGCCATACAGCACAGGCTATTACTTTAGGCAAGTAAGACAAACACTGTCTTATTCTTTCACAGTTTGTCTTGTCCTACTCTTCCTTCTACATCTGTCTTTCTTCACTGGATTAATTGTTCACTGTGTGCTAGGTAACGAGGTGAAAATATGTGTTTTCCTTGTTAAACATAAAACCAGATTTAGTTAATAAAAATTGTACTAAATATCTTGCTTATTTCATTCAGGGGATGTTTTCTGAGACCTCTAATTTTACTTCCATCTGGTTTTTGATACTTTCTTTGGTCTTTCTTCTTAATTTCCTGGTAGGGAAATTATTTTTTAGAATTTTGCAATGGTTGTAGTTTAATTTGCTTTATGTAAAGAACATGAGTCATATGTGTGTATGCATGCAGCAGCAGGGACTTCAATAGTACAGTGATAAGTTCATCAAAAGGAGCATCTGAGTGCTTAGTAAAGATGAATAGTGCATTTGAATTTTTATAAATCCTATTTATCTTAGCAAGTGGATGGATTACCTGTAGTGCTTTCAACAGAAAAAGAATATGAAACGTTCCCTCTATGTATCTCTTGGTCCTTAGACACTGCAACTTTATACTATGTTACAATCAAGTAATTAGATAACTCGACTGTATTCTGGAGTAAATTATTTCGCAAGGCCTTAATTTAGTTAAATTTTTATCAGAATAATTTCCTTTCATTAAGACACTTGAGCAGAAAAAGAATGAAATTCTAACGGAATAGGAAAGCCGAAACATGAGTTTATTGCTTTAAGTGTTTGTGACCTATCAACATTTATTGTAAGAAAGAGAAAACAGAATAGCCTCTGGATTTTCTTCTCAAATGTATGGAAGTATTCTGCTTGCTTTCCGTCATCAGTTTCAGTCCAATGAAGTGTAACTCTTGGGTGTAAACCTTCAAAAGAAACTAAATCCCTTGGCATGAAAAATGTGGAATTTCACCTGAACTCAACTGAAATCTGTAATTCAGCTAGGGTGTCTATAAAAATAATTAGATCTTTATTTCAGATTTGATCCAGATGCAGGGAAATGGTCTGCAAATCTGACACACCTCACTTAAATATTTAGTTTTCAGTAAGAACAGATGAATAAAGTTTTACTTATGGACAATGATCCGTGTGTTTGATAAACACAACAAACTCATTCCAAGCTGTAATAAAGTGAAGGGTTTTATATATAAAGCACTAATGTAGCATGTGCTTTTTAATTGATGATATTTCAGCTAGAACAATCACAAGCCCACCAGATACTGTAGGATGCTGTAGGCACGGAATCACACAGGAAGGCTGTGGACAGTACCAGTTGATGTATTTACCTCATGTAATTTCCCCCTTCTTCCCCCATTCTTTTTTTTTGTTTGTTCAAATGAGTTTTTAAATGATTTTCTCTTAATTGGTGAATTCTGTACAATGCATTTTTTTTACTTTTTAAAAATTTCCAATTAGAACTGTAAAAGAAAAAAGGGGAAGATCTGACTGTTTTTGGGGGGGGGAGGGGGTTGTGTGTGTCTTTTGACCTAGATCTTGAGTCATTTCTCACTCTTGTTTGTTACTTAGCAAGGTAATTTAATTACCCGTCACAAATCTTTCTGCAGAAGATGGGTATGACAGAGCTGAAATGTTTAGGGAAATATTTGTTTTGTATTACTTAAGCAAGTTTCAAAAGGCTCAAAAATGGGCAGTAAAGTACTAATTTGCTGATTCAGGGCATGGTGTGTAGAGGTTGGAAAGAATGCTGTCTCTGAGATCTAAAAATAGACACCTCAGTCGTAGTGCTGTTCGCACCAGAGACGTGCCTGCACTGTACGAGAGTGAAGGGCTTGAGGGAAGGAGAAGCGTGACACGACTAAGTGAAAAAGAGTGGTCTGCTTTCTATAACATCAGTTGTAAAATGGCTGCTGCATCTGCAAGCAGTCTTCTGCAGTGCAGGAAAAGAGTTACGATGCTGTGATTATGCAGCACAATTATGTTGTTAAATTACAGCATCTACCTCCTTAAAACAAGCTCCAGTAGATGAGAAAGAGTACTAACTTGAAGACTGGCTAGTACTTTCTGTAAGGCATTCTTACCATGACTGTAATGAGTTTGTCTGCAAGTTTTGGTGCTATACATGTGCCAGTCTTCTAAAATAATTTATTATGTTTTATTAGAAAGTATACTTATAAGCCAAGGGGGAAAAAAAGACCAACATGGTTCAGGTTTTGAAGTGGAAAAGCCCCTGAAAGTAGTAGTTTGCTCAGAAGGTGGGCTGGCTGTAGGATGAACCACGCAGCACATCCCAAGGTGCTGGTGGCTTTTGATGCCTAGTTACTGCTAGGCAAAGCGAATCGCTAGATGATCCCTAATAAAAGCCAGGTGAACTGCTGATCTTGTCTCACTGTTTGCAACAAAAATGCTTCATTTGATGCTAAGAGAATTTCAAAAGCTTTGTGCCCAAATTCAGGACTTTAAAAAAATATATATATATTATTGAGGGCATTTCTAAATAGCACGTGTTTTTATCTACACAGAAAAATACCTATTCTGTCAAGAGCTTATGGATGGATATTGAGATTTACCAAAGAGAGGCAATTAATCCTATTTTTAATAAGAGATGACAGTTAAGGGATCCACATTTAAAATATACGAATTCAAGGAGAGTCTGCTGTTTACTTCAGTAGATTTATAGCTTCATACAATTTGTCCCAATATTCTTTAAAGTTAATGAGTGATTCTTGCATGAACTATTTATTGTGTTTTATAAAGTGTCTCATCAGTATTGTTTTAATTCAGGATCTTCATATCTTCGTGCTAGCAATAATGGTATTAGAGCATTTCAAAATGAGTAACTGCAAAACCTTGCCTTGTTACAGTCACGCATCTCTTCTTTATTGCAATATGTCTTGAAAAATTTAAATCAGATTAAATGAAAAAGTATAAAAAAAATGAGAAAAGAGTACCCTGATATGCCGTCAGATTGTGCATGAGTCTTTGAGACCGAAGTTCTTGTGAATGCTGATAGGTTACACCTAAGGATCTTTGTGGAGAGTCGAAAGTGCTGCTTGTAATGTGTTTCAGGGGGAATCTAGTCCACCTGATATTGTGCACTTCTCTCAGGGAATAATACACTGGATTTGGGAGCATATAAAGGAACATGTGTATCTTATAAGCTTGTTGCAAGTGCGTAAGATTTGCTAAATTGATTAAATAATAGCTCTTGAGAAAATAATGCATTAACATTTTCCTTTAGAAAATAAAAAAGGCCTTTTTGAAGGACATTTTCAGCTGTAGGGCAACTTTCTCAAAAATCTGTGATTTGTTGAATGCATCCGTTTTATCAAAACATGGTATCACATTCTGTTTGAAAGCTGGAACTTTTATTCTGAAAACAGTCTGCTATCAAGATAGAGAACCCCCCCCAAACCAACACAGCAAAAGCATTAAAATATTTTTTTAATAATTGCATTTTAGAGATTTTACAGTGACTGTATGCCATCTGTTTCTTCAGGAGTCAGTTAATTTACTCTAGTGCTAATTTAATGTACCTGTTCACAGTTCTGTGCTTCCTGACCCAAAAGATACACCAGCGGACGTGAAACTCAATCAGTTGTAATTTCACACAGTTTCCAGTGTACTTGGGAAGCTAGTATGGGTCTACCTGTACTGGTATCCAGTTGGCAGATTGTATTTGACAGTCCAGTTCTGCTAGTAATCAAAACCGCCATAGCTTTTTGTTGTTGTTGAATGAATTTGGAAACTGGGAAATAAAATTATGCGTGGTATAACTTGCTTCAGTTTTAAGAGGTGTTTATTTTGAGTTTTGGGGCATAATGTAGAGAGAATGGAGCTGGCAGTGCAAACTCTGTGTGTGCAACCTATTTCATTCCTTTCCTCCAACAACATAAAAAAATGCAATTACATTTTCAAGTGTTTATCAGGGCTGTTAGGATATTAACTCTGTTGACTAAACCTGCTTTGAATCAGCTTCATGATAAAATATTGGAAAAAATTGCTTTTCTGCATTGATCTGCCCACTGCTGAAGCAGCAGTGATGGAAGCTGTTTCAGAAAAATAGTAAAGCAAGACAGTTGGGCATTAGTATTTTGCTTCCATTTCCCCACAGGTAACACGACAGAAAAGTTTCTATATCTATAGTTGTTAAACAATCTTGTGAATAGCTTGAAATTACTTGCTTTTTGACTTTTTGCTTTACTTGGCACTTCCTTAATGCTGCTTAAAAAGCAGCTTTCATCAGATATTGCTACATTAGTTTAGTTCATTGTTTGTCTATTTTATGAGAGGAAGAAATGTATAAGCAAAATTGCTATTGCTCAGATGAGATCTTACAGATAGTAGGACAGGTGTGTAATTTAGTTTTCTGCAAGATGCCCAGCCTTTTAGGTCAATACGGTTTAACTAGCTCGTTTAAACTATAATTCTAAAGTATTCCAAGAGCATTTCCAGAAATAAAACTGGTAGCTGTACAAACTCGCCAGAAAAATGGTGCTGTTCAAATGCCAGCACCTGGAGGGCAGCTAGCATGAATTCCAGACAACTTTTAGAAGTATGGCTTAAAAAGGAAAATTAATGCTTGGCTCCTTAAAGCACAAGAGATCTGTTGCATTTTAAAAAGTGTGTGGACCATGTGGATATATGTACAGAAAGGACAATATTTACTTATCCAAAATGCTGTCCTTCCTTTCCAATGCAACAGTGTATTTTCTTTAGTATCTCTGCCCTAAGCAGTTAACTGCTCTTTTGAAGCTCTTTGGGTTATTTAATGAATTTCCTTCGTGCATCTCATCGTGCATTAACATGATGTACAAAACACTATATTAAAAATAAATGCTCTGCAGAGACATTTTGAAACAAGTCAGTCTGATTTTTCTGGCTCTTTTTATCAGGCTATAGAATTTTGGGTTAGGAGGCAAGTTGTAACTGCGTCTTTTGAATGATGTGTCTTGTGTTGTTACGTGTTTTTAGGACAGGCACATATTCCCATTGTAAGAAAGCAGTCTGCTGCAAGTCGAAATTATTTTGCTGAAGTAAAAATGAAACAGGACAGTTTTATTTCGTAATAGAAGTCGTATGAATTGAATTCACTGACAGCCACGTGATCAAGTTTCTCTAGCCTTAGCACGTTGCCGTCAGTCAGCTGAGCTCCTAGCCTGTGGCATCAGTGCAGCCCCTGGGCTGAGCCCCGCGCCGCACCCAGCTCCATCCTCGCCTGGCGCAGGCCGCGGGCCGAGGGTTGGCGCGTGCTGTCGTGAGCTGGGCCTGGGCTGCTCCTGAGCAAGGCAGCCTTGCTGGTGGCCGCGTTTGGTGACAGCTGCTCCAGCTCGTGGGGTTTTCGTGTCCGTGTGCGCAGTTTGCCTGGGAGGGCCCTGCTGTAAGCACTGCGGAGTGCTGTGCTCAGCTGCGGACGTGTGCCCTTGCGGAAATGGCCTTTTGACAAACAGTAGCTGCAGCAGAAGCGTGAGCAGCATAAAAAGTTCCGTGAAGTGTTAATTTCAATGGCTTTTTTAGAAGAAGGCAAAAAGTTAAGAATTCAGCTGAAATCCAAACCATTCTGAAGAATGCTGTTAAGCTATACAGGGAAGGGTATGGACTAGGGTTGGGCTAGGTGATCTCCAGAGGTCTCTTCTAACCCCTAACATTCTGTGATCCTGTGAATGTTAGCTATACCATATGATAAATGGACAGTAAAAGTGTTATGGCAGTGAGTTAGTCTTTGGATAAAATTTTGACATAAAATTTTTGGGAGAGAGGACTAGAATTCAAGTCTATCTGTCTTTTTTTTTTTTTCCCGGTGAGTACCCAAAATATCTCTTTTTTTTTTTTTTTTTTTTTTTTCTGGCTTCCTGTATTTAAATTATTCTTATGTCTGCAAAGCTTAATGACCACAGAAGAAATGGTTGAGCGTATTGACTACCCCTGTTTAGCTTGCTGGGTAATACTTTCTCCTGTGATGTGCAAGATGCACTCACATGGAAAGTTCCTCTTGGATCCTTTACACTTCAGGTTAATTCTATAACTTTCCACTATCTGCAGATGACCTAGCAGACATACTTACGTAACTTGTATCCTTTACCGATAAGGCTTATAAGCTAAGGTTCAGTATGTTCTCTATTGTTTCTGGAAGCTGAAGTCAGGTCTAGAATTATTAGAGCTTCATTATGTTACTGTGTGACATGAACTGAAGATGTGGTGCAGGTACACATAATACCACTTTTGCTCCTGAAGGGACTGATACTGTCTGATTTTTCTTCCATTTGTATATATCACAGTTTTCTATTTTCCAAATAACTGTACTGAACACCGGGAATGGTGTGGAGAAATGCTACCACCTTATTCTGGGGACCTTTTTTCTTTTCCTACCCATTTTGACTTACCAGTGCCCTTAGTGCTGCGGCTGTGTACTGTGCAGGGAAGTTGTGGGCACTCAGTGTCTTTAAGAACTCCAAGGCTTTGCCAAATGTTGAAGTTGGCTACTGACCCCAAAAGATTTTGGTGTGGGAAAGTGTTGAGAGAGAAAAAGAGAACAGATGGAAACTGATAGACATCCCACTGCTGTCTCATTTTCTTGGGAAACCAGGCTAAAACTAAGTTGAAAGCTTGGGGATTGATGCCCAAACACCCTGGCAGTCATTCTCTCTCATCCAAGAAACATTTAGGTGGACTCAAAGACCTATACTTTTGTGAACTGGGACTTTAATGTAGGGAACTATTACTATATTTCTGCAGTTAAATGATAATCTGTTGTTTCAACCATGGGTGAATATATGTTGGAATACATATATTCACTGTGTAGAATACAGAGAAATACATTTCAGGCAATTGCAATAGACAAGAGTGTTTGTGCATGTAATAGCAGTGGGTGCATACCAAGGGTTATAATTTGTAGTTCAGTCTTTTGCCTTTCATTAACATAATATGCCGTAGGATAGTGTTCTGAGTTGGTGGCCTCTCAGCATCAGTCTTCCTTACTTTGGCAGTCCACTATGGACAAGCTTGCTGACCTCAGTCTGCCATGTAGAGAAGGAAGGTATGGTTCAGAAAGGGGGCCTGCAAAGGAAAAAAATCAGTTTGTGTAGTCTAGAAAATCTACAGTCAATCAGTGTTGAATAGTAATAATCTGAGTGAGATGATATGATCTTGCTGAAAGCAAGCCTGGACACAGTGATGACACCTGTCATCTCTTATTTTGACTTTATTCCTTATTTTTCATCATTAACTTTCTTGATGTGAGAGAAACAGAGGCGTACATACTTTGTGCTCCTAGGTGTAATTAGATGAAGCTACCAGGGTGGAATGTGTGTTTTACCACACATACTGCCAATGAAATTGTGCAGGCATTTCTCACACTATCAAATGTGTATGCACAGAGCTTGAAAATGCCTACTCTGCAATCCAAATGACTACTCACATCATGTTAGGGTTTATTAGACTTTAAAATAGTTTCTCTGCTATTACTGTAAGTAGCTCAACCCTGAATTTGTCAACATAAAATGCTCTGATGTCATTATGTTTTAACTAGCTTTAGAAAGCCAGCAAGGTTAAACTGAACAAAATTACTTTTTTGATATGAACAGCTGTAATGTTTTTTTTTCCAGACCTTCTGAAATTATTGTCCTACCTAGCAGTTAAAAATAGAACTTAAGACTCAACTCTAGTTCAGTTGCTGTTATGGGAATTGGGGAAGGAATTAATTCAAGTGCTATGACTTGAGTTAAGCAGGGAGTCAGATGATCGGACAAGCTTCCTCTAGCCTTAAAACCTAGAGATCTCAGAAAGTTGTATGCAACTTCTGTAGAATGAAAATAAATAGCAATGGTCATATTTTTCTGTTTCTTGGAAATTAGGTGAGGTAATTAGAAGTTACAGGAAAATATGTGGCATTGCAGTGAGAATAATTATTTTTTTTCAGTGGTTTGCCTAAGGGATTTAGATACCAAAATAGTAACAAGATTTGAAGTACAAAGAAGGTTGATTTAGTGTTCCTTTAGGGAACTGTCCTGAAGAATATGTAACAATCTGCTTCAGACAAGCAAATGTGAACCCAAAGACATTTTCTAAATACCACATTCTTCCAAACATTCACATATAATTGCAAACTACCAGTGACAATAGCATTCAGTTGTTAAAGGAAATCATTCTGGCTGCATCTTTGAACAGATGGATAAAAATGGGGTGTGTATTAAGGCTAGGATAAATTGGCTTGCTTTGAAAAGATCAACAGATTACAATAATGTTCACTAGCCAAAACAGACCATTAGGCATTTGGAACTATTCAGAATACTTTTTTTTTTTTTTTTCCTCCAATCTGTTCTTTTAGAATATTTAGTTAACTTGAAGGGGCTATACTGGACATGAGATTTTCCTGCTATGGTTTAGGGATCACTGTTTCTGGCAGACAACTAATTGTTCAAAGGATGCAGCATCTGAACATGTGAAATCTAGAAATGAAGAGCAAAAAATGCAAGTCTTCTATATGATTTTCTGTGGAATTTGTATAATTAGTCACGCTCGACACTTTCATATGCAGAATGTAAGTAATATTTAGCAGCTGTTCTGGAAAGAGAATTCAGATTGTTTCATGAGACTTTCATTTATTACTGTTCATTATAAATATTATCTTGTACTATTTTTTTTTCCTGCTTAACTAATGCTATCTCCAGTCTATAATGCAAGAAGCTAGACTCTGTCTTTGAACTTCTTTTGAGGTTTAGGCTGTAAATGGATTCTAGAATTTGAAGTGGAAAACTCTAGAAAAAAGCATTCTGTGTCATACACTTCCTCTATCAGTTTACTGTCACTTGCTTAAAAAGTAAGGATTTTTAGGTTTTAAAAGGCATCCATTTTTACTTAAACTCCCTCTCTCTTAATTTCTAAAGAGAAGTATAGCCCTGCAACCTGCTGGGTCTGTACTTTCCATACTGATGGTACAGTCTTAGGCCCTTGCAAGTCTACCTATGTTAAGACAGTGAAGGCAAATGTCTGACCATTTATGGAAGGGTCTTTGGGGATTTTTATGCAAATATTCTGCATGCAATATGTGCACTATACCAAACCCACGCTTTTTACGTCAGTGCATGTTTGTTCTGCCACAAACTCCCGGAACAAAACAGTTAATTGATGCATTGCAGGGGCGAGCTGTAACACAGGAGTTCAGTCACTGTGGTGGGATGACGCAGTTTGAGCACAGGTGAAGTTTAGGAGCCTGGTGTATGTATTTTGACTTGAACTCTGACTTAATTGTGTATGTCATGGTCTGTGTATGTGCCTCATTTAATCTTTCCTGCTGTCCTTTATTTTTCAGATAGTTGTGTTAGAAATATGGGTGGTAGGGATATTGCTATGCTTCACTGTGTTTTAATAGCCTCGAAACAACTACTTTTTTTTAATTCTGTGTGATTCCAGGTGCTAGCTAGAGGTTCATGAATTTCTTGTCAAATGTTCCCAGTTTCATATTTCGTTCAGCTATGCCTGGTGTATCACCTTATAGAGCGATCAAATTAGACATTCAATAATATTGTATTGCAAATGTACAAAGAAATGCTGTCGAGCTGTGTATGTATGTTCTTGCAAACTTCATTAAAAATACAGCCAAAGGGATTGTCCCTTATGGATGTAGTGCAGTGTTTGATCTGTGTGCCTTTTAGCTCTGAAGTAACTTTTAGAAATTAATTTAAACATTGTTCTTCACTGAATTTGATTTTAATATTCCTTGTTATTAAGAGACTTAAGGAAATAGATTCTGAACTCATTAAAAAGATGACAGGCAAAAGCATTTAGTGATTTGAGACCTAAAAAATGGTAGCAGATTAGAACTCTGGAGGCAGATTTCTTTCACCAGCCTGCCTGCCTTTTGTTAATCAATTTAATGAGTGTTTGTTTCCAAACTATATTCTAATTTGTATTTCCATGCATTAAATTTAGGTAAGTGTATATGAAATATGAGCAGTAGTGTTCTTCGCTCACAGTTGCTTTCAATTCGGTTTTATTTGTCTAGTGGTGGACCATTAATATGTATTAGCACATTTTCTTGTATAGTAAGAATGAATTATTATTTTTTTTAAGGTTTTTTGAATGATTCAGTTACTAAGTGCATTGTGGCTCTACGCTTGACCGTGATAGTGAAAGTCAGTACCTGCGTGCCTGTGGGAGGCCATTCAGATAACCTCCAGTGTTCGGGAAAAGGAAACTGTATCACCAAACCAGATGAGGTAAGGTGAACTTATCAAGACCTTCTTGTAGTGTGGGACTTCCATGATAACGTAAACTCAGGTTGAATTGTGCTGGGTCCTCTGAGCGTGTGCATATCTTGCTGCTGTGCAATAGGCTTCTAAAGCTCACAGATGTTTCTAAATAATAACAATATATTCATTTGCTATTGCTAAAAATCAAGCATTCGAAGTAAGAAAAAAAACTCATGTGAGATGTGAACATTCAAACCCAGAACTGGCAATAAAAAGACTTATTCAAATGAGGTTTAAGGTACTGTGTGTTGCATCTTACCGTCACTGTACAAGAGTATTTTTTGGTGAGATGAGGAGGACGTGGTAGGCACTTGGGATGCCCAGTTTCCAGGCCAGTGTGTTACAGTTTAAGTCTTCAACTTTGTTTTAGTTTTAGGTCCGATTTAATCTAGTATTTATCTCCCCTCATCTCATTAATTGCTCACTCAAAAATTACTCATCAGTGCAATGGAATCACCTGAGCATAATTATTAAAAGAAACAGAAGGGAGTAATTCAGTAATGTTTGGAAGTTTTCCGGTATGGTTTTCTTCATTTCTACATAATAGTGCATTGAGAGACTGTGGCAGCAACAGCAGTTCCACTGGCCACTGTGAATTTTACCTGCAATCTAGTAACATGAAAAAATAAGAACTAAATATATCAAATTTGCAGTCCACATATTGCTTTTACAAAACCAGGCTGGCCTTCTGTGAGTGAGATACTGTATTCTCTGTTACCTTCTGTATGGGTTGAATTTATTTCATGGATTAGAAGTCATTTACAGCACAGTTATACACAGTTAATCTTTGGTTTTATCAATATTCCTTTGGGAGATAAAAGCAATAGTAACTGTTGAGTAAATATTAACAGCTGTGAGCCTGCTGTGCGCACAGAAAATTTGGCATATTTAGGGAATTCACTGTTAGTTCATCTGCTACCATTTTCTGATTTAAATTCCCAATAAGCATGCTTGATAGAAAAATGACATTTGGAATAGTGACAACAATAATTAAATTGCTACAGTAATCTATATATGCATGGGAATGCTAACATTCAGAATAATTAAGCATTTTATTTCTTAAAAATGAAATTTTAAAATTCCTGAGATAATCTGTGAACACAGCTATTGTGAGATGTGTTTAGAAGTGCTTCTCTGCCATACCAGCTGGCTGGTATCCAAATAAAGTATTCCTTCAGATACAGTGTCCTATTTCATAGTCTGGTTTAGTTTTAGTTCTGATGTACTGTATTTAACATTTTTATTTTACAAATTCAACATCTTGAATTTGATTTATGTAAATAATATGTTGAAATTTACTGTCTTTTTTCATTTTTTGTCAAGTTCAGAGTTAAAACACTTGATAAATAGTCTTATTTTCTATTTTTCATTTTGTCAAGTTTTATGACTGTTCCTCTAACTGCATGTCATGTGTCACAAAATAAGTTACTTCCTGTATATATGCAGTTGCATTAATGCTTTTCCATATTGGGGAAGATGCATATATGGCCTTTAATAATTATCCATGTCTTATAAGTCTTTGAGATCATAAAATAAGGGTATGCATACATCCCCACCTGTAATCCTGACATTGAAAGTTAAGTTATAAGTTAAAACTAGTATTTATAAGTTAAAACTGTTGGTGATAAATGACCTCCCTTCATGCATGTGTAGTGTGCTGCTCTCCCTGGAAATGTAATACAATAATTTAGGATTGTTCATACCTTTCCACCTCTTCTTTCTCTGAACCTTAGAGTAATCACAGGAGCAGCTACCCAGGCAGTGGTTTTGAGGCAACATGTACTGGGCATGACCCACACCCCTTGGGTCTAAAGCTTGGGACACAGAAGCCATGTCCAAGTCCCTTTTGGAAGAGGCACCTATCCATTCATGGTAGTCAGAGAACTGGGATTAGCAGGATGCTCAATGTCTCTTATTTTTACATTTCTGAAGTTAAAATTTTATTTAATCGCTTTTATTTTCACTGGCACAAACTGCTCCTAAATGTGAAATACGGACGAGCTGACTGTGTAAATATGATATTTTATTGCTAGACTCAGAGCCCTTGAGATGTACACAGAAATAACTGGCCTCTGCCTGCACTGAGAAATAATCTATTTGTTGTGGTTTAACCCCTGAACTGACAGCTCGGCCCCCACCAATTGCTCCCTCACTCCTGCTCCCCTCCTGCCCCAGTGGGATCTGGAAGAGAATTGGAAGAGTAAAAGTGAGAAAACTCATGGGTGGGGGTAAAGACAGTTTAACAGGTAAAGCAAAAGCTGTGCATGTGAGCAAAGCAAAACAAGAATTCATTTACTCCGTCCCACCGGCAGGCAGGTGTTCAGCCATCTCCAGGCGAGCCAGCCTCCTCTGCGTGTGAGGGTGACTCGGGAAGACAAACACCATCCCTCTGTGTACTCCCCCTCCCTGCTTCTTCCAGCAGCTTTATGTGCTGAGCGTGACGTCCTGTGGTGCAGAACGCCCCGGCTGTGTGCCCCCCACGAGTCACTGTGCGCTCCCAGGCTTCTTCCTGGCAGGGCAGGAGGAGCTGAAAAACCCTGGACGTAGTACAAGCATGACTTAGCTATGACTGAAATCATCCGTCTATTATAAACATAATTCTAACGCTAAATCCAAAACACAGCACTGTACTAGCTACAAGGAAGGAAATTAACTTTATCCCAGCCGAAACCAGAACAATACTGAACTGAGTAACAGCAAATTTCATGTCTTCTGTATGGACTAGAAGCTTTGGGGTGGATCCACTTGATCATATTTTTTTTTTTAAAGGCGAATTATTAAAAAATCATAGAATCATAGAATCATAGAATGTTAGGGATTGGAAGGGACCTCGAAAGATCATCAAGTCCAATCCCCCTGCCAGAGCAGGAATGCCTAGACTATGCCACACAGGAACGTGTCCAGGCAGGTCTTGAATGTCTCCAGAGAAGGAGACTCCACAACCTCTCTGGGCAGCCTGTTCCAGGGCTCCGTCACCCTCACTGAGAAGAAGTTTCTTCTCGAGTTTAAGCGGAACCTCTTATGTTCCAGTTTCAGCCCATTACCCCTTGTCCTATCAGTGGTTGTCACCGAGAAGAGCCTGAAATCCCTCGTGTATCTCTAAAGGCATGCTCTCCTGCATATGGAGTTAGTTTCCTAAATACAATATACTCCTAAATACAAAATATGTAATTACCATACAGCGATGTTTTGCTTAAATATTATAAAGATTTACCGTGAGTTGTAATACATACTGAGAGTCTTTCTCAACAAGAGAAAAAGAGTAGACATTCGTTTTGTTCTGATGATCTTAAGAGGTTCTTTACTGTGGTTTAAAAAAAAAAAAAAAAAAAAAAGAGGGTGAGCTTTTATAGTATATCTAGCCTGAAATTTATAATCTGATAAGCGTGTTACTTCTCTGCACACTAGGAAAAAATTACTACATTACAACTATATTTATAATACGATACCTATGGGTTGGATAGTAACAAGTTATTTTAAAGAATTTATTTTATTGCCATCCAAAAGGATATGTGAAGTAAAATACACAGATGAACAAGCTATAGAAAATAGACTGTTTTGGAATTTCTAGACAGTGACTGGAATACTAGCATTATAGCAGTATGTAGCTGCTTTTTTGACTTAGTTTTCCTCAAATATGCTAGTACATGTCATCTATTCAGGAAAAAACATTGAAAGTATCATTTGGGAAAAGTGAAGATGATGTGCCTGATAAAAATGATGACACCTGATCTTCTCTGCATCTCAGAACTGTTATCTGTCAGACCTTTCAGTTGGAAGTGTTACTGTGCTCTTCTTTTCCTGCTTTCAGAAATTTTGTTAACTACCCTTAATGGTAAATTGATCCCTATATCATACTTTTAGATATCTGTATCATCTGAGCTTTTCTTAACTTCCTACTTCATTAATATTGTTGAGTCAATGACTGATTGGTGTATTGTTTAAATGTATCAGTACTTGAATTATAATAATCTGCTTCCCTTGCTTAGAAATGAGATTTTAGTGTAGGCAGAGCCATGCTGTTTGTGTCTGTGTGGACAGTATACATGTTCCCTTCTGCTCTGACCAGTGGTTCAGGTAGTCATAGAATTGTGTGATGTACTTTACATAAAATATAAAACAACCATGAACCTGAGCCTGCCTAACAAGCATGGTACCTCTCTCTTCTGGCAGAGTTAACTTCAACGGGATGTTACGCTTCTTGGATGTCTTTAGCATCAGATAGACCTAGATAAGCCTGTTCTCAATTTCAGTGCATACACAAAGGCCAGAAACACTTTTAAATGAGATCAAGACTCTGATCTTGATACAGGTGCAGTGCCTGTGTCTTTCCGCATGCACTGCTCATGTCAATTTTAAGAGAAAAATGCCATTTTTGGCATAGTACGATATGTCACTTTTTACATCCAGAACAGGTGAATTGCTGAGACAGGCAGCAAACTTGGTTTTGTGTGAAGTCTCAACTCAACAGTCCATTCCAGGAGAGATAGCAAACACTTTAAGTCAATAGCATGATCAGTATGAGTAAGAGTTAGAACATCTGTGAAGGATGCCGCAGTCAACATTTGTGTGCACTATGGAGTAGTGATATGAAATGTTGAGGATGACACTTATTTTGAACCACTGATCACTGTCTTCAAGGATCAAAGTGGTCCCTGTGTTGATTTCTTTTCCACCAATACTATGCAGAAATGTGGAAATACCTACTGTGTTTTAATTGCTTAGCTCTTAAATTGATGATCTGTTTCACTTTGTTAGCCACTTTCCTGTGTTGCTTTTATGAATTACCTTCAAAGTAAGGTGCTGTGCTATGTGACTACCATCGTTTTGACTGTTTTGCTTGCTTGTCTTTTCCTTCTGTTAAACTACAGCCTTGTTTGGAAACCTGTCATTGTTCATCTGTGAGATACTCAGAGCTGTTTAGTGAAGAGGCTTGGGTAAATACCAGAACATGTATAGACTGTACACTTAGCAGGGATTTCTGCCACTCCTTTTACATAACCAAGCCTTCATTTTGAGTTTTAGAGATGTATAGTATTAATCCCTGTTTAAACTCTATCAGTGCAATATTTGTAAGGAAAAATGAAATCTGGGGGTTTCGGAGTAAAGTTTTTTTATTTGTATGATGACAGTTATTTTCTTTTCTAGAGCTGTTTGTTCATGTGAAGCAAACATGAATAAAAATAGAAGATACTAATCTGATCTCTTTGTTTCTAGTTCCATGCACATTCTGTACTTTGCATTACAGCGTTTGTGCATGGTACAGCTGTGTTCCAGCCCTAATGATCTGTCTTTGAAACATAGAAGAGTGCGTGATGTTGCCCTCTAGTGTTAAATGAACAAAGTAAGATATTTAATCTAAATGTATACTACAGATGAGAGAGCTTTCCTTGCTCCCATTTTTTTTAGACTTCCTTGGCCATCTTAGCGACCTGAAGTTTTTTTTAAATGTAATTTTAATTATTTTATTACTAGAATAAATGTGCCGTATCATGCCTACTATAGGTATTTTAAATCCTTAACAGGTGTAGCGCTCTTAATCTTTTATTATGGAGCAGCGTTTGCAAAAGTAGTAAGTACGTTCGGAAGAAAACATGTTTTAATAGAACTGAAGGAGTGTGGCACTACTAAAGTACCTCTGAAGTGAGGTGATCCTCTGGGATTTCATCTTTCCCTTTCACATAAAGGGTGCATCCTTGCAGTGGGATTTCATTGCAGTACATCTGCCTGGACACGTTCCTGTGTAGCATTATCGAGGCGTTCCTGCTCTGGCAGGGGGATTGGACTTGATGATCTTTCGAGGTCCCTTCCAATCCCTGACATTCTGTGATTCTGTGATCTGCACATTACTTATTCTCACAGTTATTCCCGTCTATAAACATAATTTCTGGAATGGAAGAAAAAAAATGTGGGGTTTTACATATTATGGATCTGATCCAAGCCTCTTTGTCTAGATGAAATTAACTTACATCATTAAAAATTTTACCTGAAAAGTTGGTGCAGGTTTAGTATTTCAAGGAGTAACTTTGTGCAACTGATGTGTTTATGGCAGCTCCTGTTGTTATGAACAGAAAAACAACAAAGGCATCATTGTTTAGTAGAGTATTCAATGAAAACATGATCTTTGAATATTTATTGTGAAATACATATCCTGTTTGGTTTTAGGCAACTTTTTTCTGTGACTGCGAGGATGGATATCAGGGTTCCCTGTGTGAAGAATTTGATGCTTGTCGGAGCCAGCCCTGTCAGAACAACGCAACCTGCACAAATGTAGCACAGAAACACAACAGGAGCAATTTCACCTGCAGCTGCCCAGCTGGTAAGCTTTGTATTACACTGTGAATAATGCATTTTTGTTTTAACAGTCGGTACATATCTCTCACAGAGCAGTGAACTGTGCAACTTCAGTTACCGGGAGAGAAAGAAAATGCAGCGTGAACATAAGGGCACTTTTTAAAAGGCTGCGGAAGATTCTTTGTGTGTGAAAAATGCCATGAAAGCACACGTCTGAACCACGACCTACAAAATTAGTTATTCAGAATAGAACTTTTCCTACCAAAATTTAGCTTAGATCAGCTTTTTCTTAATCTGTTTTTTTTTCTTTTCAATATAGATTTTAAGTATACATTATAACTAACTGTTCAATAAACATAACACCATTGTAACTAGTAAACTTGTATTCAGTTGCACTAATCGGGTGGAAGAAAATTCTCTCTGCAGTGTGCGATTGTTGGATTGTTCCTCAGAATTAACTTAAATTTTGAAAAATTTTTAAATGTTTATGAACTAAACTGAGTAAATTGTGGATTTGATTAATGAACAAATGTCTTGAGTACACTGAAGTTATTAAGAACATTTAAGAACGTTAGCTTTAAAAAATCTGATCAAATTAATATAGACAAAATTAAACACGGTCATATTTAAAGATATATGCTGATGGAAAAAGCCCTTACTAAATGGCTATTTTAGAAAACTCTGCTATCTGAACTTTACGTTTCAAAACCAAACTCAATTCTCATAACAGAACATTTACTTCAATATGTATTTTATAAATATTTCTGAATATAACATTCACGTAATGATATCAAATCCTAGGGATATTTTGATTGTTGTAATCCCAGATACTTGCATCAAGTGCTTCTTTAAATTTAGCCACTCCTTGTAAGTAAAAAAAAAAATCCTTGTCACTATTATGGGCATGCATTTCAGTTGCTTCCTTCTTAAAGCGTTAACAAAAATGTAGAAAAATTGATACTATGAGATGCCGGGAAGACTAAGATCATGACAACTTCTTGAGTAAAATGTATTTCTCTTACATATTTTTAAATATGATGTATTTCCATTGGTGCCTTTACTGTCTTTTTCACTTTGGATTTTATCCTTTCAATTTAAGAACAAAATGAGTAGGTGTAATGATTCTTAGTGTATCTCACCAGAAAATGTCTTTGCCCCCACCATGGTGATTGCTTAGCACCTGTTAATTTGTAGCACTTGCAGCACACGTACAAGTAAATTCCCAAATCATGTTCTCTTTCAGATCGACAAAACATGCGCTATAGATAATACTAAGACGGGATAGATCTGTTTTTGTAAAGCTGACATCAGATAGTATTTCTGATGAGTTTCCCCACGAGCTATAAAGACAATCACAGAGAGTCGGATGCTTGTAGCAAGCTTCAGGGCAACACAATCATTTCTGTCTTTCTGTGCCAACAGTCTTTTGGATACGTGTTGAATTCCAGGGTAATTTTTAGCTTTCGCAAACTTGGTAACGGTTCGAAGGCGGAAAGAAGTTTAAATGAGTTAAGTGTATTCAATACTGTGTTGTGATTCGTAAAGATAATGAGTTGAATGTGCGAAGTTGAAAAAATACGAAGCCTGTAGACAAATCAGTTGTAGTAGTCTTCAATAGTACTTCATTGCTGATTTTGTAAATTTTATGTCAATCTAAAACCAACAAGAATTACAGACGATGACTAGTTTTTCAGACTGAAGCTGATGCCCCTCGAAGTGCCTCAGTCTGGTCCAGAGGAGCCACCTCATGAGAACACAATTATGGTTTTCAGTCTCATTTTCTCCAGTTTAGGTGATTTATGGGTATTAATCCAGGTACAACGTACAATGGAGTTTCTTTTTCCAGGTTTTGCGTTGCAGAAAATAGGGTCGTAATTTGGCTTTCTATAGCATGTAAGAGCAGTAAGGTACACATAGAGGGAAGTCTTATAGATCCTTTCTATAGTAGTACTGTAGAAACTTCAAAAATAACAATCTATGTGGAGATGGTGACATCAGTAGATTTGAACAGGTATAGGTATTAGCCTGCCCAAAAACTTACCAATTATTCTGATTGCATTAAAAAATTATGGGTTTTTTCTCCCCGGCATAAGCAAAATCCTAGTCCAGGCATGCCCTGGATCTCACCTTGGGATCTTTTTATTAGGTACCTGTTCATGGCAGTGTATTAACTGCTTGTCATGTGTAATAAACATGCTTGTTATGAAGGATACTTGAAATTTTATGTACGATTCCTTTTAAAAAATAAAATGCCTCTGTATGTAGTTTCTTCTCAGTCATGCATCCAAGATAGTTTCTTGGAGGTAAATAAAAATTAGAAAGGGGACTGTGTGGTTTGTTCATTTTTTGGGGAAGTGTTACAGACATCAGACATATGGAACGAAGTAAACTTACGGTCAGATAGTACAGTACACACAATCTGTAGCTTGTGAACTTACAGAAGCTTATTTGGAAGAGTTTGAATCTGTGCTGCACAGTTCTTCACAGCTCCCACTTAAAATAAACACTCTTTTTGAAACCCATATGTAGGAGCAAATGACAGTCATTCAGCATACGCACAAATAATTCATAATGTCAAGTCTTGTTTAAAGTCTTGCTAAAGATTATTGACTTGAGATTCAAGATGCTTTTGAAAACCATTCAAAAATGACACCTTTCTTTGGTTATATGGGTGCTGATGAGGACCCAGCAATAACCTCTACTGTACTGGTGCTGTCAGAGTATTGCTGCTGGTAAAATACGATCTACAATCTGTAGATTTCCACTACTTATTTACGTTTCTCCAGTGAAGTATACGTTCTAATTAAAAATCTCATTTATGAGAAATTAGAAAACTGTCCTGGATTCTATTTCTTACTTCGGTTAATTTTTTTTCGGGAAAACTAATGGTACTGATTGAATGACCTAGTAACACATTTAGTAATAAAATCTAATTTTTCACTGTGTTTTCTGAATGTCGTGTGCTGTTTTGTAGGTTACACTGGAGAGCTGTGCGAGTCAGAGATTGATCACTGCATCCAGCAACCATGCCAAAATGGAGGTATCTGCTCATCCAACATCAATGGATTCCGTTGCCGGTGCCCAGAAGGTAAACAGCAAAGACTTATCTAGTACCACATGCAAACTGCTGTTCTGTGAGGTGTACTTAGTCTGAATTTTCAGTTATATTTATATATACGTGTAAAAATATTTTTAAAATTATGCCTTAGGCCGTAATTGTTAACAGAAAGAAAGTCCAGATGAGAAATCTTTGTATAATCGGCAGTAGCTTGCTGTTTCAGTGTGTTTGTAGTTCAGAAATGTTCTCTCATTCTCTGGCACCTCTGCAGTAGAAATTAGGTTCCAGCACTGTGATATAGGTGAATCTGAGGAGACTTAGTGTGTGGTCTGATTTTTGTGTTGTCCAGTAAATGTGTGAGAAAATTATGCCTCCCTTGCAGTATTTGCACGTTTCTGCATATGGATGAGTTGTCTTAGGTGTGTAAGAGCAACAATTCAAAACTAAAGAAGTAATTTCAGACCCCAGAAGCTTTAATTCGTTCTCCTGTTTGGACTTGAAAGCCTTTCAGTGATTCTCATTGGTAAACACTATCAATGTAACTACGTGAAATGAGGACACCACAATACTAAAGCGTAACAATTTGCTGACTGGAATGGCAGATGCCTAAATTGCTCATTAAAAAATTATCAGGAGTGCAAGCTCTTGATTATGAAGCTTTCTGTTAGTTATTTATAATTAACTTTAATTAGAACCTTGAGCTAATTTTAGGTCTGTGATTATCTTTTTTTTGTTCTGTCAGCACCTTATGCTTGCTCTAAGGGTACCAAGGGAGCGATGGAGAGGTTACGTGATGTGCCACTGCATTGTGTGCGGCATGCTTTTTGGTATATTTACTTTCCAAAAAGACAACTTTGAGGGAGGTGATGTAACTTACAAGTGTTGAACAGAATGCCTTTTGACAAACTAGTTGTATAATGCAGGTTGGATTAAATAATCTCTAAGGTCCCTTCCAGCCTAGGCCATCTATGATAATGCGCCTGTCTTCAAAACCAAACTGACAGTCAAACTTACTTGCTCTTCTCTCATGTTGGTTTTACTTGTGTTTGGCCATGTCTGTGTTGTGCCACTTGGTCCTAGGGTTTTATGGCCTGCTTTGTGTCTTTAATATTTATCTTCTGCGTCTTTCTTTACAACTGGTCCCTGTTTGTGTTTGATAAGTTTCCAATTGTTTCTGTTGTGTGCTTTCCTTTAAGTGGCATTTTTTTGGCACTGTGGTATCTTAGTATTTAGGCTGTATGCTTTGCTATTTTTTCTTCTGGGCACATTGGTACCATTTTCTCAGTATTCTGGTATTTTTGTTTATTGGCCTTCTTGTTTTTATGATGTGTCACAAATCTGTGCTTGTTTTCTGCTCGGAGTGTTGAGTTTTTCTGTGATCTCTCCCTAACGATACAATGTACTTTTTGACCCTTCCAGAGGAGAGAGAAAAATTACAATTACTTAGCAGCTTCAAGAATTACCTCTCTGCTCATGGGCTTTGTCGATAGGCAAACATGCTGTCAATCTGACTGCTTATTTATGTGTCTAATATGGTCACATGGTATAAAGGTTTTCAAAAAGCACTGGGGCAACACAAGAAGAAAAAAAAAGTACTGAAATATATTTTTCACTCTTGTTAGAATCAGTTTTTGTGCATTGACCTGTATTATTTCCAGTGCAGAGAAAGCCTTTGGAGGGGACAGAAAGTTTCAGGAATTGCTTTCTGGACTGCAATGGCTATTTCCCTTAGGAAGAATAGCCTTGTACACACCGTGCCTGATTCCCACATCTCTGGACTCGAGAAAATCATTCTTAGGTTTACAGGAACAAATTCCAGCTCGTGTGCATGGCTGCTCTTCTTGAGTGAGGCTGTGATAACTCTACAGCAGCCTCGAAGGTTCTCCTTGACTCCCTAATATTTACTGTTGTCTCAAAGAATGAAAGCTCCCCCCGAAGTTACGTAGTTGTGCTTCCTATTCGTGTTCTCACCATGAGGAGGGGCGAGTGTTGGTTCAGAAGAGACACAGCCTGTCTGCAGGGGCCAGTGCTACTGCTCAGGAGTAGCCTAATGGGTGTAGTAGGTAATAAGGTGTTGCTTTTCCGTCTTGTTCTGGAAGATCTACTAAAGCCAGTGAGCTCAGGAAGTCAGATATTTCGTGGAGGGAAATAAAAGTTTGATTTTACAAAACATATTGTCTAAATTTCCTAATGGCTGTCTTTCCCATGCTGATTCTTCTTTTGAGATATTATCCTTTCATACAGGCATATTTTGAGAGCTTGTGTTTGAGTTTTGAAGAGATTTAGTTACTTTTGTAAATACAACAAAGGATAATTAATTGAAAATTACAGGTGCCATAACTTGCAGATTTGCCATTTTTAGTATGTCCACAAATTTTCCTTTAAAAAAAGTCCTACCAAATTCTCATGATGAGTTCCTAATTTAAGCGAGGTCTCTTGCTCTGCTGCTTTCTCCTGCTGTGCTTAATAGTAATTGCTTGTTGAAAAGAGGCCTGCCTTACTGTAGTGGTAGCTCAGCACAGTGGGGGAAAGGTAGCCAAGGAGCTTATACATCTGTGAAAACTGAAAGACTGGAGCTATAGTGTATTAGGCAGAAAAAGGATAAGAAAAGATGGAAAATATCTCAAAGGGAAAATGAAAAAATAGCAGCAAAAGGAATGAGATGGAAACAATGAGGAATGATCTCAAAAAATAATCTGAAGTTGAGTCACCTGTACTAAAGGGAAGATTGGATTTTATACTCAAATTTATGAGGAAGAAGCTTAAGCAACACTAAGGACTGAAGATTTTGTTCAAAATTTTGACTATTATTGTGAAAAAAAGGTTTGGGATGTTGTATTTACAATGGGGATCTTTGACCACCTTCTTTAAAGTTTCAGTTTAATAAACATACATTTAGCAAGTATTACCTTCAAATGATCATGCAAAAAAAATTCTAGCCATTCTAAAAATTACACATAATAAACATCTGTCAACCTGAACATAGATATTTGAAATTTATATTCAGAATGATTCTATAAATACTCATATAATTGTTAAGTATCTCCTCTGATTTTCTTCCACTTACTGTATGTATAACATACTACCATATTGGCAGTGGTATTAATTCATTATATTTGAGTTGGTTGGAGTACTGCTCATCAATTTATCAATTCGGTTACTTCACTTTCTTTAAGTCACCAAGAAGTTATGTAAATTCCCAAAGCACCCTGAAGTGGAGTTCAATATCCAAGTAATAATTAGAAACATAAAAAAGCTGGATGGAATAAATAGATGTAATTACAATAAATGTTTCAGTGATGAAGAAAAAGTTACCCTTACTTACATGATTATTAAATTCACTGAAATCTTTGTTAAAAGTTTTGGGGTTTCTTTTTATTTAAAAAAAAAAAAAAAAAAGGTGTATGAAAATTGCCTGATCATGTGGCAAGGAAATGCCAGTCTCATTAATCTGTTCCTTACAGATTAGGTAGAGGGAAAACAATGCTATGATTAGGAGTTTAACATCTAGATTACTTGAAATTCACATTTCGGGACCGGTTTTATCTTACTGTTGACAGTTTGATTTGACTAGCTGCAGGTAACTACAGCTAGGCAACACACTGAGCAAAAGTGCCCCGAAATACCTGCAGGTATTGCTGGAAATATTGGAAAGCAGCAAATTGATGAATGCTCTTACTGTGGCTTCTGTGATTCAAAACCAAAGAGTTTAACAGCTATAGAAGATGATAAGTTGGGATTAATATGTCAATTTGCAATTGCAGCTAGAAAATACATATTGTCACCATGAATTTTAATTGACTGGGAGAACAAAAGTTATTTGCCTAGACTAAGAATAATTTAAGTTTAAAGATCTTCCCTTTTCTGGGCTTTATTGTTTAGGTAAGAGCCTTTTTGTATATTATAGCTTGCAGATATATTTCTAACTTCTTTAGGTTTATGTACTATAAACCTATTTATTGTCTTGATTCCAGGAAACTGGGTCATGTAGCTGTTCCATGTGGAAGATTTAATAAATACGCTGGTAATTAGAGAATGCAGAATTCTTCATATTAATATAAGAGAGTTTAATTTACCTGAAGAACATTATGTTGTTAATTAAACATTTTTACGGCTTAGTTTCTGTTAAGCTAGTGTTCTTACCTGACATCCTCCAAAACAGCTCATTTCAAATAGACTTCTCCTTAGTGCTTTAACAGGTACAGACTCTATTCATCTTCATCCATAAAGACTTAGGTAAATTTCAATCAAAATCTTACAAATACATTTTAATCATTTCTTGTTTCCTTATGATGAGTATCTTTTTAGCCTTTACAGAATTCTGGTGAAATACCATCAGACATCTTTTATTTCCTCACAAAACCATTTTTCTATAGGGAAAATACTAAATCCCTATACTTCTTAAATATATATTTATCCTTGTATTTCAAACCTAAAGGTTTTGTTATACCAAGTTTTAGCAATTCACACACCTAATTTTTCACATTTGTGTAATTCTTGGAATTGGGTCCAACATAACATTCAGGCAAGCTGATTATTCCACAGACTATATAAAAAGCAATTGTACAGTATCTTCAGAAAATGTTTAGCTTCCTTGATTTGTGCATGGGTCTCTGACTTTCAATTATCATCCCACCTTGATGAGAAGTCTGATTTTTACCCAGAGTTTTTCTTTCTGTGAAAAAATTTTCTGTCTAGTTTCTATCACTGCCCTGGAAGTCTGCTAGCAATATGTAAAAAAATATCACTGGACTTAATACTTCTATTCTTCTTGACAGCTACCCAGATTGTCTGATCTGTGTAAGCACAAATTCTGTATTGTGTTTTTCAGCAGTATGAGTCTTTTCTAATACTGCCTTTCCCCTTTACCTCCTGGGTTATTTCTTTGGCGTATTTTGCTTTCTGACCTTTCGAATCAGCAGTAGTCTTTACATTTCATTCATGTCCCGCTTACATCAATAATAACCTCGATGCAGACTTGGGTTCGTATTAGCTGGCTGAACAGCAGTTCAGGCAATATTTATCCACAGATAAATAATCCTGATTTTTCTTTTTTTTTTTTTCTTCAGCATTTGATTCTGTTTTTAATCAATCCACCTCTGAATTTGATTTTTAAATTTATCATTTCCATTATTTGTTTTCAACAGTTTTATTGATACGGACTTTCATGTACATTCAGAAATGCCAAAAATAAGGGATTTTCAATTCAGATGTGTAACTACTGCTGCTTTGAGTATTTTCAGGTATTTAACTCATGCATAAGATTCAATCTTCCAGAATCAGCTAAACTCATTTCACAGTGCAGTCAAAGATAGCACAAGGGCAACATGTTTTGGTGTATTTTAAACCTGCATATGTTCTTGAAGTGCTTTGTCACTTGGAACATTAGCCATCTGCCAGTAAGCTTCTCTTCGTAGGGAAGATTATTGCAAAGGTTGTAGTGAAGCAGCATCGGTGTCATGGTGTGACCTCGGATCTCTTTGATCCTCTTTGATACAGTTTCAGAATTAGTGTAGAGATTTCACTGGACTCATTGGCTGATCACCACCTGATAAGAGTTAAAAGTCTTTGCAGATTCTTTTAAATCTGTCTAGGATTTTATTATAACAGTATAGGCTTTTTTAATTTGTTAGCAAACGGTTACTGGAATTCGATTCTTGATCTCAGGCTTTCTGTTCCTTCCAGAGTCTTACGGTTAAGCCGTTATCATCCGCAGGAGAAACCTCTGATACAGTGTTCCACACGGTTGGTTTTAAAGCTCTCTTTTTTTTCAACAGTGGGCTGCAGGTGGTCCTGATAAAGTCCCTGGAGCCATCTGAGCCATCGGGTAGCCACATGGAGAGGGCAGAAGGCTCTTGCTTGTGCTTTGCCTGTGCCCTGCCAGACCTGCTTTTCTTTACTAATGTGTTGCTGAGCTACATACGACTAATCTGTTTCCAGACCAGCCTTCTGCTTTTCCAGCAAGATGCACTTCAGAAAGTGGATAAGCACTGTCATTCTCAATGAATATTTTTGCAATTCAGTGCCTTAATCAGATGATAGTATGATTATACCTCAAACATCTTTTATGATAACCATATTAATGGGTAAAATCAGAGTTTAATTTATATAGGAAGTCTGTATTTTTGTTTTTGTCATACAGTTAAAAAAAAAACCCGAATGTATCGGTGGCTTAATTTTAACTTGCTTTAGTTACTAAAATTGTATGCATAACAGAATGCTTACTTATCAAAACCATTTATATCTTTCAGGGTTTTTAGGAACTTCCTGTGAAGACAAAATAGACCCTTGTGCGTCATCTCCCTGCCAGAACAATGGCACCTGTTATGCAGACAGGCTTGCTTATTCCTGTAGTTGTAGTCCTGGATTTACGGGACCTACATGTGCTCAGCTGATTGACTTCTGCGCTCTGAATCCTTGTGCACATGGCATTTGTCGCAGTGTTGGAACCAGCTACAGATGCCTCTGTATCCCTGGTTTGTACCAGTTACATGTTTTATAAATCTTGTAATATTTTTCTATGTAGCTTCCATATATAGTTTAAAAGTTTTTTCTTTTTTTCTTTTCAGTGTATAAAACATTGAGCAGATGTTCTGTTTGCTTAGGATAGTGATAGGAATATCCACATTCCACTAGTAAAATCAAAAATTGCAGAGTGAGCACTGAAAATACGCAGAGATCCATATGGTTTGGGTATATCTGCATTTAGGAGGCATCATAACACACACTTTGACAGTGGTTTGCATAGTTATTGAGTGTAAGGCAGACAAGAGCAATTAAACTCAAGGATTCCTTAGTTGCAATTCCAAAAAGAACCTAAAATAATGACTACAGAGCATGGCCTAACACAGTTTTGGTATCTATTAAAAAGCAATTTGATCGAGTGGATGAGTTGTATCTCTGGTACATTAAAAAGCTGGATTGTATTTATAATTTTGCCTACAGAAACTTTGACCATCTCTGTCATGTTACTTGTAAAGTGGATGAATAAAATGTGTGTGCAATTTAGTAGCATTATCAAGGGTTAATAATAAACATACTGAACTACATACGTTAGCAGGAAAGAAAGGATCTTTTCCTCTTGTCACTGAGGCTTTCTGGCTTGCAAGCTCTTGGCATTGGTGTGCCAGCTCCTAGACTACTGGCTTCTTTGTACAAGAGTCTTTTGGTTTCAGACATGTCCCTGAATTCTTATACATTTTTTTTTTTTTTTAGATATATCAATGGTAAGTTTATTAAATGACAATTTGAAACTATACTATATGGTATATCTGAAACAAACTGTTTTAAAAACTTTAGAAAATGACATTTTTTGTGTTCAGCTCCAATATGCCATGCGGAGGGTTTTTTGTTCTTTTTTTTTTTGAGGTATTTTGCTTATATGTGTGACCTGAATGCCATCATTCCTTTATGCACTGTTTCTACTAGCAGGCACAGTGTCAGCTGGATTGTTCATCTGTGTTACTTCTGCCTCAGAAATTAAATAAGAGGAATTTTCAACAGTTCCAATTAGCCCGAGGTCTGTGAAAGTCTCCATGCTTAGTAGGCAGTTTGGTTTCCATGCTTTTTTGACGGGTGTGCCGATTTGGAGAATGATAAACGATAAATGAAGGCTATTATACTTGTGTATCTGTACAATATGCAGAACATGCACAGCCAGGCATTTGCTACATTTTTTTGTGTGTTGGCTCTCATTGTGTGTGTCATTGTGGATAACCTACATTATGTAAGAGCTTGTACAGAAAAGGCAATTTGTGTAAGTTAACTTGGAAGGCAGTCTGATACTTTCAAATGTTTCTATTTGCAGAATTAAGTTATTTCCAAGTTGAATATAATTCTTTTTCAAATGTCTGCTGAGAGGGCACTGTGGAATTCACAAGCCTACGCAACCATTCCTACTTTGTATCATGTGTGTGATCTTTCAATCGCACATGAAACTTTACCTTTAAATCTTTAATTATATGCCCATGAAAATCTCTCCCATTTTCATCTAGACGATAGAAACTATTTATGTAATCTTTTTGAAGATATATGTATGGATTCAGTATAGTAGATGGTTTATGTATCAGTGTAATTTAAAAACAGTGATGCAGAGAGGAACGCTTGCTATGAAGAATATAGTGCCTCTCAGCACCGTGAGAAGAAACAGGCCTTACCTCGGGTGTCTGGTCCCACCGCAGAACCTTCTCCCTGGCAACAGCTGGGGCAGGGGGCGGCTGCCGGCTCCGGGGCGAGGATGATGAGGGTGAAGCCGTGTGTGGGCGAGCTCTGCCCTCTCGTGGGGAGAGGCAGCATCTCTCCTTCTCTCGGTGGAGGAGGACACGGGAGAGGTCACACTGGCTTTTGGAAGAGGACACAGGAGCGGTCACACTGGCTTTGGAAACCAGGCAGACTCCTTGGTCACAAAATTTCCTCTATTCCCTTTGAAACGTGAGAAGTGGAAAACATTTCTCCTGAAAATACCCAATTACATTTGTGTTCAGCACAGGGAAATCTCGTGCATTTCCCTCTTAAGTCTTCTGATTTTGGTGTTTCGTATGTTGGCTGTGGATGTCCCTACGTAAGGGTATTTCCCTTCATTGTAGTCTAGATTAACTTCATCATAGTCTAATTGGAAGAAAACCCATAATGTTTAGCGTAATTAATTCTGTATTGCCTGGCTAACAGCTTTGGAGAAAGTCGTTCCAAAATGTGTCTTAATAAGCTACTAGCCCAACTAACTATTTACTATGAAAATATAATTTTGTGCAGAATCAGACAGGTAATATACTGCATACACATCTTGTGTAGTACTGGTATGTTGTATCTTCACACAGTTTTATTTTGAATTATCCATAACAGGTTGTGTGTGTGAGTGATGTCTGGAGGTGTGGCCTTTGTCAAATTTTCTATGGTTCTGTGAGAATTTTTTTGAAAATTTAGGCCAGAAGAGTGAATGTAAATTACCATTTACTAAGATGAGAGTCTGCCCCTCTCTTTGGTTCTTTGTTTGTGAAGGACACCTTGATTCATGGATGTAAGTTTTTCTACTAACTAGAGATTACCCGAACAAGTAAAATCACACTGCAGAATTGACACTTTGTATTTTAGGCCTTTTTACTGACATCCTTATTCATGCCCATTACATCTTTATTCATCGTATGCTCATTCCTCCATTGCTTTTCTAACTATATATATACAAGGAAATGAAAATTTTACAAAGCATATAAACACTCTTCCAGTGCATGATGGTATATTATAGATTACAAGTGCATATTCATGGTATTATATCGCACTGAGAGGAGGTCATGGGGAATATTAGCTGTGATGAGTCAAAGAGGTTAATTATTTAACTGATTTAACCAAAAATTAATCCATGATGGGGTGGGAAAAGTGTCCATATATACTGTTAACAGACTATGACGTAACCTCTCTATGACTGTTTGTGAAACAGTGTTTTTAATGTGAAAACGTATTTGAAACTGCCTTTTTTAACATGCAATAAAGAGCTTAATCAGAATAGAATCTCAAGGGCAATGAGCAAAGTTGACAAATAGAAGCAAGCTTTTGTTTAAAACAAATAAAAATTTTCCCATTCTACATTGTTTTCAGTACCAGGCCCAACAGGAAAAAGAATGTGTAGCAGCCACTGCATTCTAAGTGTCTCTGGCATTGCTCTGTGAACAACAGTATGGTCTAGAATTTCTGTCCTCATCTTTTCGTGGATGGGCAAAGAAGAGATGGTGCTGTGGTTGCGTGAAACCGGATTATTTGCTAAACTGTCTGCTGGTTTGTGTTAACAATCCGGTCAGTTCAGGTGATGTTGACCAAGTGGTCTTTAGTTTGCTTGAGAGGGAGAGAGGCTGTGGGGTGCCCACAGTCAGGAGCCAGGACTTGCAGTTGTAAGCAAACAGCTGAAGAGCTGTAGAAAAGACAGGTCTGGTCACTCATTTATTGGCTGTTGTTTTCAGGAATGAGGTAAACATTATGAAAGATGCATGTTTTAGCAGAAATATTTGTACTATTTTATCTGGGCTGTTTAATCTCTGTTAGATTCTGAACCTTCCCCGAAAGGTAATTTGGCTATTTATGAAGTACTTCCTGCCCGCCAACAGGCAGGAAAACGAATACTTAGACTCCTACAGATTGCCTAGGACATTTTTCACTGGTGAAACACATTAGCAATTTTAAAATTCTTCTGTGCTAGTGCTTGAGTGTCAGGAAGTAAGCAGTTTATGTTGCATTTAAATGTAAAATAATGCATTTGTACTGACTATGACGGATCTATTTTTTTCTTGTTGATCTATTAATCACTTATAAATTTAGACAACGTTTCTGTTATTGGAAAGCTCCTACCATAAGAAAGAAGAAAAAAAAAAAGAAAAAAAAAAGTAACAGGAAAGAAGAGAGAAGCTTTTCATTACAAAGTTTTAACCTGGGTCTATAGATGAGGAATTAAATAAGCTTCTTGGTATCAAATATAATAGTCTTCCAAATGACCAGGCTTATGATTCTTCATATCTTATATCAAGTAACCAGTATATTTTAGCATTACAGCTAGTTTGTTTCCTGTGTTACACTATCCTAATTAATGCTATTACTTAGTATGAGTAGGCAATAATACTTTGACTTGATACACTATGTTTTAGAAAGTCATTTCAACTGCTATTAAGACTAATGGTGGTATGGCACTCTAAATAATGAGGAAACTGCTACTTCAGGTGGATTAGCTCCTTACTTCTTACCTCATGCTACAAATGACTCCATTGCCATTAACAGAGCTTGTAGTTTTTGTGTTCCTACTTACTGTGTTTGCATAATCAGGCCATAATATCTGCCTATGGGTTGGGAATACTGCAAAAAATTAAGTATCCTAATGCTTCCACAGTGTTTTGACGTTGTATGGCATTAAAGTTAAAATTTATTATCGTTCTAACTGCTGTTACGCAATTATCACTACTTTGTAAAGTGGCTTTGATGCAAGGATCCAGGAAGGCTAGAAGACATGTCAGTATTAGTTCATTCCTTTTTGCAATCAAATGCAGGTATTCACACTCATCCTGGTAGCCCTGTGCTTTGACTTCACTGTGGTTTATCACGGGGGCTTCTCTCAGAACATTGTGCCTCCAGGATGTTTGTTGTTTTTTTTCATTTTCACCTGGGGAGCAGATGAAGTTAAAATCACTGTCCTAATGTGTATTTGTCTGCACGGTATATTTCAATTAGCAAGCATCTGCCCACAGCAATTAGTTGCCTGATTGTCAGTTTTACTGGCAAGTGTTTCATAGCTTGTTTTATTTCCTCTTCGTGTGAGGTAGGTTACCACGGCCTTTACTGTGAGGAGGAATATAACGAATGCCTTTCTGCACCCTGCCAGAACGGAGCCACCTGCAGAGACCTTGTCAATGGCTACGAGTGTGTGTGCCTTGCTGAATATGAAGGTAGGATGGGGTCGGCCTCTGTTTTTTAGATTGTTCTATGTATTTTTTTATGGTAGGTTCTGTTACAAACAGATATACAATTATCCTCCATTGAGCAGAAATAAATCCCACATCTAAAATTAATGGGAACAAACTTCAGTATAGATCCTAATCTCACAGTATTTATTCAAGTGAGTAGTTGAGATTTGCCTGGTCTGTGAGGAATGCATGTCTTTGTCTGGGGACAAATGGCTTCTCTCTGTTCTTCCTAGGTGTATTTTTTTCTGCTGGTTTTTTTTTTTTTTTTAAGATATGTTAGGAACTCATGAGCTTTTAAAAGAAAGCATAACTTTTAAATACATTATTTAGAGACCATAAAGCCCAGAGACAGTAGTAGGTCTGTGACTGCTTTCCCATCTTACATGCGCCTGGATACATTCACATGGAATTGGTCTTCAGTATTTCTTAAGGAATTTATAAATAAAGAAAAGTATATGGTTTGCTGTACAAAATCTTTTATTTTGTGCTGGATTTCAGCTTTACACAGAGTAGTGCTTATCAGCTGTCTGTGACACATGCCTCTGTGGAGGGCTAAAGTGATACTTTTGTATGTATTCTGTTTCGAATTGTGCTGTGAGAATATTTTGAATGTGATTTTATATGTTATTAGTATTAATATCTATATTACATGCTTTAAGGAACATTACCCCAGCATTTTCTCATTAACTGTATCAGCCCTTATCTCTGATAAATAATGCTTACTTAACAGCTGCCTGAGGCTAAATATGTATTTCATGATGGTGATTGCACTGCTCTGGCAATAGATACAGCATTCATTATTTTAGAGGTTTAGTGAGGAGGGGACGCTCAGCTTTTCATGACAGTTCAAAGAGCTCTTAACCATGATGTTCATGGCTTCATGTTGAATTCTTATCCAACCTGCACATGCAGCTGGAAGGACTGTTCCTCTAAGCAGTTTTTGCTGATTACTGGGCTTTCTTCATTCCAACCCTTCAGACACTCAGTGACACTGATGAATAGAGGCAATGTGCCCAGCACGAGATGCTGTGTGGGGCTGTTAGAAGCCTCAGTTTTAGCAGCACTGACCCAGTGTCCCCTCCTGCCCCCGTGCCCTGGCTGGCAGACGGGCAGGAGTTGTCAGGCTGCTCTGGCCAAAGCCTGTGACTACACGTCCCCGCGGCCGGCACCTCTGCCGTCTTCTGCTGCTGAGCAGTGAGATGCTTGGGCTGGAACCTTCTGCCTTTTTCTGCTGACAGGCTGACCAAGTGGTTTCAGCAGGTCTGTAGTGGGTGAACACAAGCTTGCGTTGCTGTACATAACAGATGTTGAACACTAGACAGCTAAGTTCACTCAGTAATTTGTTTTTTAGTCTTCACTCACTAAATAGATCTGCTTTTATATATACATCTGGCACATTGTGTCCAATTTCTTCCTTTTACGTACTGCGTTTTCTTTCTCGTATTCACTTCTCTAAAGACTATTTTTTTTCACTAATTTTACCTCTGTAGAGGTCTGCCTCTCAATCTCTCCAAATTCAAATTCACCATTTGCACAATTCTGGTGCAACACAAGTGGTATTCTTGAAAGCAGTTGGCAAGGAGTGAGGCAGGATGAGCTGCATGTCCACTTTTCACATGCATTTGCCTAACCTCTTCTAGTCCTCCATCGATGTGGGTTCTGTAATCTCTGTAAGCAACATAGTTCCTTCACTGTCATTCACCACCTCATAATTAGAAACGTTTTCCTGGTGTCAAAATTGCATTGCGGTTTGGATACATAATAAACAATATGAGTTTACACTTCTGTTGACTATGCATCTTTACAGTTTGGAGGACAGTAAGGATTTAGAAACGTGAACCATTTAAAGAGTGAAAAAAGTGATTCTAATTTCTAAGTGTTATCACATGGAGGCATTCGGAATCCTGTCTTGCTCTTCAGTTTACTAAAATTCTTATAAAAAGTATGAGTGGAAAAACTTGAAGATAACTTAGGATTTTAGCAAAGAAGTCGCTTTGGATTAATTCCCAAGCAGAGAATGGTAATAAGACTTGGATTTAGACTTAAAACTTGCATTAATGAATACATTTAAGCAGGTATTTTAAGTGCAAGCTAATTTCACCATAGCAGGTTCATTATAAATTAAGTCCCACCAGTCATTCATTATTCACGTATGTACATTTTGTTCATGTTTCAGTACCATCCATGGACTGATTGTATCATTTTGTGTATCGGTTTTTCTAGTTTTATCTGAAAAGTAAACAATCCCCAGGTGGGAATCTACTGTGCTTTATGTTCTGTATGCCAGATATGGCTTGCACTGTTCTCTGCAAGGCAAAGCTGCTAAATTCACATAGCCTACACCTGAGAATGAAAGAGTGAAGATTGTAGCGTGAAGTTGAGCAACCCAGTTATTTACTTTCAGCTATACATTTGAATAAGTTACCTTCTTATTGCCTGAGTTACGCTTCTAAGTTTCCTGCAAAAGTCAATGAGAAACATCAGAATGCTTATGTATATTTTTTAAGGAATTATTACATAAAATTCTTAATGAAGACAATTTTATTGAAGAATATTAGACAGCTGATCAGATTGTTTTATTATGTCATTGGTTTTTTTTCACAGACACTTCATCTGTTCTTGTTAGCCAAAACTACCCTACCTCTCTTATCCTGGAGACTCAGTAAAAAGAGCAGAGAAGGAGGCATATATGTAAAAAGTTTAACCACTATGAAATATGTGGCTTTAGTTTTATGGCATTAGCCTAATGGGACAGGTTTGGAGGCTGCACATCATTGTGATCATCCAGGCAAAGTTAAGTTATTGCACGTACTGATTTCATGGTGTCAGTATAAATCGTGTTAATGGCAATTACTAATTTTACCTTTTCAGGACGGCACTGTGAATTATACAAAGATCCTTGTGTTAACATCAACTGTCAGAATGGTGGCACTTGTGACAGCGAAGGTCTAAATGCAACATGTATTTGTGCACCTGGATATACAGGTAGGTAATTTGTACATTACACAGAACATCTAGATGTCAGTGCTCACTATGCCCAGAAGAAAATAAATACCAAATAAAACTGTATGTCTTCAAGGAAACAAATTAATTTGGACTTTGCTGAATTGCAGTCAGCCTAGTGAGAATGAAAAGTTCTTGATATTATGTCTTTGAACTTTAAAAATTCTGCAGCAAAAATAGCTTGTTAATGAAGAGAATTCACTAAGCTAACAGCTATTTAACATGCTTTACAACCTTACTGCTTGAGATTAGATTGCATTATAAAAAATAACATTTCAAAGGCTCTCAGGTAAGCCATTGTACTAACTGGACACTGTCGAAACTGGAAAATGTTTTAACGTTGTCCTTAGTTACTGCTAGCTGAAGAAATAACTTGGTTTGTTACCTCAATATGCAGTTGCTAAAAGCCCTAAAGGGCTTGCTGTGAATGAATTTACACTTACAGAGTAATGGTAAGCAGCCCATTTAATCATTCAGCCTTGTATTAAACTAACATGATTGGTGTAATCCAAATACCTGCTATTGATCTAATTTACAACCTGATGCTTTGTTAGTCGTGTGAGGTAGCATCCAATGTGATAATAATAGATAAACTCATTCATAGCTGGTTGTGTAGATCAAATTGTGCTTTTCGATCTGTGCTAACTACAGTGCGTTTTTTAAAAAATAATTAGCTTTATGTTCTACAGTGACTGTTTATCAGAGGTACTGATTATCTACATTATTACATAGCACTTCAGAATATACATGATAAATTTTTATAACATTTTCTTTGGATGGAACTTACATTTAGAGGAATGGGACACATGTCACCTTGGTAAGGTTGGTCGAGTCACTTAGCCCTCAGACTTTGTTTTCACCTGGTTGAATGGAGATAATATTTCCTTCTTGGAGGCTGCATAAGACTTCTTTTTTGAAACAGTTACATATTACTTTTGATGTTCTGAGAATAAAGATGCTGTTGAGCTGTAAAGCATTCTGCAGTCAGAGTAAAATTAAATGTCTGATGTACCTGCTATATAGAAGTTTGGCTTTTGTTGTTTGGTTTTTTTCCTGGCCTAAGGTGAAGAATGTGAAATTGATGTAAATGACTGTGACAGCAACCCATGCCACCATGCTGGAACTTGCATAGATCAACCTGGTGGTTACAGCTGCCACTGTCCACATGGATGGATCGGTGCAAACTGTGAAATACGTAAGTTTTGTTTCTAAAATTTCTAAAGATGATACATTATAATAGATTCACATTTGACTGTGAATACCTATCTGCACAAACTCTCTGGATCAACTGTAAATTATCAAAATTCAGTTAAATGCTTTTTATTTTAGACCGTAACATTTCAAAAGTGGCTATGAATTTTAGAAAATTCTGTTTCGGGGCACTGTACTTTGAGACTGTTGGACTAGGCTGTCAGAGATGCTACCTCACAACTGGACACTAAGCAGTTTGCCTTTTACTTGCACTTACGCTTCAGAGCCTACTTTCATACTTGCCTTGGATGAAGTGTACTTCCACAGCACTAGAGGCATGGTCCTAGCAGATTTGTATTGACTTCTGAGCATCTGCAGTTCTAGTGATGTTTCAGCAAAACAATTTTGAACTTGAGTACCTAAGGAAGTACCTAAGTCCTGTGTAACTGTGCCGTGACTTGTGTGCGCGTGCATTTACCAACTTTGTCAGGAATAACTTTTCCAACCATGGGCTGATTTCCACCAAATTTGTTAGAAAGGTAAGGGTCTCCAAAAAACAAAAAAAAAGAAAAGTTGGCCAACTCATGTGAACCCAATTCTAATATTATCTAGAAAGGCCATATCCAGCTCTTCCATAAACAGTTACAAACTGTTAATAGTTCCCCTTTCATTTCACCAGCTGTTTTATCTTCCTGAAGTGACTACCGTAACAGGATTTCAGGATTATCTTCCTGTCAAAATTGTACTCTTTAATTTTCAATTGCTGTGTGTACAACAAACTAGTCAAGATGCCTGGATGGACTGTGATATTTATATAATCTTGTGTCCCTTACCAGTGTTAGCAATTCCAATTAAAGAGGATTAAATCAGTCTTAATTATAAAGAGGATATTTTTCCTTTCAAAATGAGATGTATTTGCCTAAAAGTTAATGGAGCATTCACTGTAAAAATGCTTGCAAAATGTCTCATATGAATTCTCTAATGCATGCAGGTTATTTGTTAATGTCATTACCTTTGCTGGTTGTAAGTGGTTACTTATGGTTACTTGAAAACTAACATTATGAAGAATTTCTAATACAGACTGTGTGGTGAGCATTGAAATCTAATTCTTAATTGATTTTATGAAGATTGCTATGACAACTGAGAATACTGGGATTTTGAGCTTTCATATGTTCTTTCTAATCTCTGGAGTATAAATTGTTAATGTTCCTGTTTTTATCTGCTGAGGAAGGAAGGAAGAAATTTCTCTCATCCTTGTCATCCAGAGATGGACGACATGGAATCTAAATCGGATCTGTCTTGCCGTGTATCTGCACACATTAGATCTGAATTTGGCCTAGTCTGACAACCTGGCAGAATCCACTGCGTGTGACAAATGTGCTGCAGAACAGAAATAGAAATCTATCCCAAACTGCACAGAGCACAGCTGTATTCTCTGTCTCATCTCCCAGCTGGGCAAACTGCAGTAACAGAACTTTAGAAACATTAAATCATTGAATGATTCAGGTTAATCAAAGCCTTACTGGTCTCTGAAGATGATCACATGAACCAGCAGACAGTCCTTGTAAGCTCAGCTCACACTTGTGGACAGGAAGTCTGAGCAAGTCCGAACTCTGGGACAACCTTTACTGTTGTAAACAGAGCAACCAGTTCTTCAAACTGCCCAGGTGAATCCCAGATGCTACTGCTTCAGTCTTTCTCCCTGCCTTCCTCTAAAGAAGATTTTTTTTTTCCTGTACTTACACATTCACCTGTGTTTCTACCATGGATGGAGATTATAATGACAGATGCCACTAAACTTGCATTTTCAGCTCAGGTGCTTGAATCAGTTATCTGCCATCAGATATCAGCCATCAGCATCCTTGAGAGTTGGCTTCTAAAAATATCTTAACATTCCCAAAGCAAATGTTTGATAGCCCTGTTCCCAGACTGTTTGTGATTAAGTGAAAGGAGTTTCTAAACCAACGCAAAGCAGAAGTCCATTTGAAAGAGGAAAAGTCAGTTGCTAGAAATAACTTTTGCGGAGTGTCAGATTTCTGTAGTCAGAATGATTCAAGGCTGTTCCTGGTTTGAAATAATTTATGAGACCATAGGCTTAAAAGGCTGCCAGAAATTAACCCTAGAGGGAAACACAGGTTACTTAGAAAAACTCTGACCCATGCTAAAGACAAACAGATTTGAGGACATGGTCAATTGATAGACAGGCTGTTTGGCATTGATAGACAATAGTTTGAGCATCAAGAATATTTATAAAGAAGGTCTGGAATACATAAAAACAAGACTCGCAGGGAAAATATGCTTGAGAGAAGACTCTAATGGGCTCAGTACTCTAGCACCTTATGAAAAAGTCCTTTCTGTCCTTGAAATGCTGGTTTGAAGTCTTTGCAGTCTGGTGGTGGGAAGCATAACAAAAGCCTAAGTTTCAAATTGAAAACGAAGCATGTTTACTATATATCAAATCACCCATTTTAGTGGAAGCATTCACGAACTATTAGAACAAACTGCACAGAGAACTGATGTATTACTAGAAGCTTTTACATAAGACCTGCCTGCCTTTAGAGAACCTATAGTATATTATAACATAATGCAAGAATAACTATGTGACTTTCTGTGACTTGGGTTATACAGGAGATCAAACTAGATAAGTGTTCATATATGACCTTAAAAATCTACAAAAACGATGGATGAAGGATACAGATGGTGCTATTCAAATTTGTTGCATACTAGGCGTGGTGACAGGTACAAATTACATATCCGCCCAGCTTCAGAAGTCTCTGCAGAAATATTGAAAGTGACTGTCATAAAACAATTCTATTCAGTGGGAAGGATGCAAATTACTAATTAATAACCTTTTATTTTGTATCAGCAGATCTGCAGTGGAAGTCTGGGCATATGGCAGAGAGTCTAACAAATATGCCTCGTCACTCCCTCTACATCATAATTGGGGCTCTCTGCGTAGCGTTTGTCCTGATGCTGATCATCCTGATTGTGGGAATTTGTCGCATCAGCCGCATTGAATATCAAGGTTCTTCCAGGCCAGCCTATGAAGAATTTTACAACTGTAGAAGCATTGACAGTGAATTTAGTAGCGCAATTGCATCTATCCGACATGCCAGGTTTGTTCCGAGAATGATAATTTAGAAGAAATCTGCTGCGATACATAATTTTAGTCCATGTGTAGTGCATTTAACTGTTGCTCACAGAGAATGGGCTGCTTTGAAAAGACAGAATCACCAGCGTTGCTCATTTTTCTTTTTTGCTCCCTATTCTGTTCTTATCTGAAGTGTGATAGCCTAGCACAACTTGAATATAGAAGTTTTCCTGATTCTGTGTGTTGTAAACTGTTGAAGAGGGACAGATGCACAGTTCTTAGCCTGTAAAATCTTCTGTTTCGGATGTAAATACTCTTTGATACACACAAGTAATCTGATTAGATGGCAAAGGCACACAGATTTTTGTGACCGATTTACCAGATTATTTAGTGAGACTGTCTTCAAATCACTCATTTTTGCGCTCCTGTTTACCTTGAAAATAGAATCTTTCTCACCTGTTTTCTTAGAGATGGTAGTTTTCTGACTTTTAACTGAAGGGTGGTAGGCTGACCACCCGGTGCCAGGGCACCTAAAGGGGTTCTGAGTGTGCCAGCGCTGGGGCTGCAGCGGGTCTCTGCGCAGGCAGCTGCTGCTTGGTTCTCTGCAGCGATGGTTGCCCCAGAGGAGCTCGTTCAGGATGTGATTCTGTTGCTTGTGAACCTCTGCTAGATCAGTGTGTTTATGCTGCATTACAAAATCCTGCCTGCCATTAGTTTTGCCAGTGTTGCAAATAGCGTGCCGCACGTTGATAATTTAAATGTGCTTCTCAGGTGGACATCAGATGAGCAAAGACTTCAAGTTCATTTTTTAAATTCTTTGTCTATAGCTTGTAACTCAATTCAGGGCACAACTATTGCATTTCCAAATGCAAATGTCACATAGTTGTCTATTATTTACTTTTGTAAATATGTATGACCTGGCTTTAATGTTGGTTATTAGCAGGCTCTAAAGTAAAATTCTGACCTCGCTGAAACTGTGTCAGTTCCACAGTCTTCCCATGTTCTCATACTACTGAATTCCACAGCAGAATTGCTGGAGCCTTTCATCTGGAATGTGTTTCTTGTTTGCAACAAGATTTTCTTTATTTTTTTTGTTTGATGCACGTTTTTCACAGTTCAGATATTTATACTTCTGTGCTTCTGGCATGCTGCAATACAATTTAGGATTTACCTAGACTCTCTGGGTTTGTTTCTGACTGCATGCCGTAACTCAGTGGGTCGTTGGTATTAACTTGTTCATACTTCTGTTTGTCACAGAAAGCTTTCTTTTGTTTACAGGTTTGGCAAGAAATCCCGACCTGCAATGTATGATGCAACTCCCATTGCTTATGAAGATTATAGCCCAGATGACAAACCTTTGGTTACACTGATTAAGACAAAAGATTTGTAAACTACTGTATCTTTTTTTTTTTTGATTATTTTTCAAAAGGATGGGCTACTAACATAATCTAAATATTTTTAAGAAGAAAGCATAAGTAATTTAAACCACTAGATGCTTCAGAATTTTCTGTAGAATACTTAAGAACCAATTTTCTGCAGCTTTTAGTTTGGAAAAGTATTTTAAAATGGAATTTGTGAACTTCAAGAATGACATTTTAATGTACCTTGAGCTCTATAAACTATAGGCTTATGATAGTGTGTGCTTTTTTCTTGGTAGACACTATTATTAAACCCAGATGAGTTTCTTGTGGTTGTTACAGAACATAAAACAATAATTAATGAGGAGTTCTTTATGACATGTCAGTGTCAGCTTTCTCAGTAGAGGTAGGAAAAATGTGAAGCATAATATGATAAATAATATATCCATTAATTAAAAAAGTCTAAAATGTTTGTGTTGTGAAGAAGAAACTAGCAAAAATTACTATTCCTAATCGGAATGAATTAGCTTTTGCCTTATTCCATGCATGGATAGATAACCTGTTTCTCCATTATTTCCTGAAAGTTGCTGAAACATACTCTTGAGTTGATGTTTGACATTTTTGTAATAGTATTCAGGCTAGGCCTTGTATAATAATTAAAGTGCCTCTTGAGGCAAAGTAAGGGCATGATCCTTTAAACATTGAAATCAGTGAGAGAACTTCCATTGACTTCAGTGGGCATGGGATTGGATCCTAAAATTGGACTGAATCTATATTTTTCTTTAAAGGTTAAAGTTTTTTATATAGTGAGTAAACTAAGCATATGATATCAGTTGCTTGTTTCCTAAAAGTTGTCGATGTCCAGTATTGTTTCATGAAATATTGTGTATTTCTCATAGTGCTTCTTATTTAGGATCAGTATGAGGGTTTTGTGGCTGTATTTGATTGCTTATGGGCTTCGTAAAATTCTTGCTTATTTCAGAAGATATTGAATAAATGTTATCAAGTGAAGACTGCAGCTGTTTCTCTGGTTTTATTCATTTGAAAATGCAGTGTTGTCTATAAATTTGAAAGGACGTGAGCCCGTAATATGCTATAAATAATGCTGGAAAAAGACATTTCAGCTGTTCATTTGAAAAGGAAAAAAAATGAGCTTTATTATCAAGGTAATCTCTCAAGAGTGAGAAAAATACTCAAGAGTGAGAAAAATCTTCACCAGAGTGAAGATGTGGTCCTGAAGTCCAGGCCATATGCACCACAGCCTGTTCCTGAGTGGCTCTAACTGCAAATCTGGGCTCTAAATTATAGCAGGTGTAAGGTTTTTGCCACACAACAACCCGTTTCGGTGAACGGGCTTGATCGGACTGGTGTTTCAGAGGGGCTGCCACGGGGGAGGCCAAGGCTGCCTGGCACAGAGACAGGGTGCTGCAGCTCCCCACGGATCCTGCTGCTGCGTCCAGCCAGTGCTGTCGCAGCATAGGCTAAGCCCCGGTTGACCTCTTTTTGTTGGGAAATCTTGGAGTGCATCCACAATCCTCATATTTCACATGAATAACGTTTCAAGGCAGAAAATAAAGATGGCAGCAGGAACTTTGATGCACTCTGTATGAGGACAGCCGTTGTCTCAGACAGTCCTTCCCTTTCCATGCAACAGCTGGCATTTCCAGACTTCACATCAGACACTGAAGACAAAGGTAATTAGGAATTGTGAAGATAAAAAGTTGCCACTGGTTGTACTGTCTCGTTTAGGTGGGCAGAGTGCATCTGGAATGTTACTTTTAATTTTGAATTTCATTATTATTATGACTTCTGGCTACAGTCTTAGCCATTGAATTATAAGAGGAGAGTAAATGCAGCAGATATGGGCCAAATTTGAAATGTTGTAAAGCAGAGCAAATAAAAACATGTTGTAGAACTGTTAGCTGTTAAGGGGAAGCACTGCTCAAAGATTCTCTCACTGGTTGGAATGGCTGGGTGGTAAATATGCAGATTAGTAACACCATGCTGGGTTTGAATTATGGAAAAGCCAAATGCATCTCAGAAATCCGGAATACCTTTCCTGCCATTCTGTATCTGCTGTCATGGGCTTTCAGTGATGTTGACCCATGACAAATATCTTAAGAGACCTAAAGAAGTTAGATTCAAGCCTCCCTTTCATTCTTCAGGCACGATTTTCTATGACAAATGTGGTCCATTTGCACCTGGAGCTGTCAGACTAGTGTTTTTTATTGGTACAGCTTGCTGCTGCTGCATTATTGCAGGTGCGGAAACTTGTTTACGGTGACGTTCTGGGAATATTTTAAGAATCACTTAGAAAGAAGGACCAAGAACAAGCTGATACCCTATGCTACCTCTTAAAGCGTGTGTGGAACGGGTAAATACATTGTTGTTATCATTGATTTGGTAATCAGGTAGAAAAGAAATACTCATTCTTCAGCATTTACAGCCTTTACACTTGTAAAATATTGGTTTATCTTTGAAGAACTGCAAATCTGTAAAAGCAGAGAAACAAGCAACTCTTGTTCTAGGGAACATACATATTCATAGTGCATATTTTACAGGAGAGATGTTGCAATGAGCAGCAGCCCTTCTGCATACAAATCACACCTTGGCAGTGATTCTTGACTATCCTGTATTTCTCTCAAGTGACTGACCTAAAAGATAAGTAATTTGTGGGGAACTACTTTCCTGTCAGCTTCTAGCCTCTAGCTTCTGTAAATTATCTTATGTGTCTTGTGAACTGCGCTTTGAAAATTAGTTTTGCTCCTTCCAATTTATTTTATGGAACTCTGATGGGATGTTACGTGTGCACTGTGCCTGAATCCATGCACTGCTGAGATATTTGTGAGGCATGGCACTGCCTGCCAGATGGAACAACCCTCAGACCTGGAGGCAACAAACTCATCCTGAGTTTTTATCCCAGCTTTGAAGCTGCTAGAACAAATTGGTTACTGCCAGGGGTTGAAACTAGATGATATTTGAAGTCCCTTCCAACCCAAACCCTTCTATGATTCTTGATATTGCAGATCATGTCTTTCTGAGGATATACACGAATGCAGAAAAAGGACACTAGTTATTCCATATCCTTGCCCCAAACAAGAGGAGGTTTGTGCTGTATAGGGAGCAAATATAGTTGTATAGTAAATTCCACTTGGTGTTAAAATACTCTACATCATTTTTTTGCTCTTCTGCCTCGCAATGGACCAACAGCTTCCAGCTCCTCCTGCAGGTGGGCACAAGTCTCCAGGCTTGTCATTAACTGCCAGTATTTGTGCATTCACCGAGTTTGAATCAGAGAATCCTAGAATGTCAGGTTGTAAGGGACCTCAGGGATCATCGAGTCCAACCCGTTAAGGGAAGAAATACAATTTAAAAGACATGGCCCGGCACCCTGTCAAACTGAGCCTTAAAATTGTCTAAAGCTGAGGAATCCACCGCTTCTCATGTAAGACTATTCTAATGTCTAATTGCTCTCATGGTGAAAAATTTCCCTCTGGAGTTCCATCATAATCTCCCCAGGAGCAACTTGTACCCATTATCCTCATCCTCCATTCCTTGAGACTTCAACTGAGCATCCGCCAAACCGCTGTAGTTGTGCGGGGCTGGGAGGGATGGCATAAGCCAAATTTGGCTCTGAGACACCTTTATGTCCATCTTAAATGTCTCATCAAGGACATGGGATCGGCCCAAGTCTGACATCAGAGCAATCAAAATACTGTTGCTACCTGAAATAGCTGGAGATTGTTGCAGATAGGCAGGGTGCGATGTGTTCTCATCTCCCACCAGCTCCTTCTCAGTCTGATGAGAGAGACTGGAGAGACCTCATCAGAAGTTGTCTTTGTACATCTTGATTCTTTCCTCTTTACTTGTGCTAGAGGTGATCCCTCTTTTGTGACTTCTGTGCTGCAGAGCACCTTCTGTGGGACCTAGCATCCAAGTCCTTTATATTCTTTTTCCCCCCCTCAGACTTTGGAAAAGCTTCAGTTAGGTGAAGGTGATTCCTTCTGATGGGAAGTGGGTGAACCACTGAAAACAAACAAACAAAACTTCCAAGTGGTTATGCCACATTCAGCCTCAGCTACGCTCAGTTGGCCTTATTTCTTCTACAGTGCAAAATAGATAACAAAAATTATTTCTCTGGAAAAGTCGGATTTCACTGTTATTATGAATTCCCGTTCCAAATCCTCCTTTTAAGAAGTTTATGATAAGATGATTATTGTAAATAAACTTCTCCTTTAGCAAAGAATAAATCATCAGATAGGCTTTGTTTGGCGAGGTCTTTGGCAAAGGAATGTAGACAAATAGGCTAACTGAATAAACTTTTTCTAATCTGCTGAGCAGAAAAGGCAGCAAAGTTAATTGTTTAGGAAAAAAACCTGGTGTGCTGTGCTTCTTTCAATAATAGACAAGGAAGAGTCTAAGGGAAGGAATCTGCTCTAGCTCACTGACCCTGGACTCTTTGCTAGAGTGCCGTGGAGCAGGAGAGATCATGTTTATCACTCTGGAAGCAATGCAGTCTCCTCAAGAGATGCCCTTCTGTCTAGATTTTTTCATTTGTTTATTTTCCTGTGGACTGGGCTACTTCCCTTTAGAGGTAGCTCCTTGCAACAGAATGGAGATCACTTATCAAGCCAGCTGTGACTTCTCTTCCACTTCCTGGCAGTAGTGCACACAAGGACAATAATCTGAATTTGAACTTGGGACTCCCATCATGTTTCCGTCTGAGCAAGTTCATGTGCGCATGCACGTGATTGTACATGAATGTCGGTCCACCATTGCTCAAAGAAATCAGAGTGCCACTATTCTGATCTTCACCACAATTTTTTATTGGCTTGCATCAATTTGAACTGATCTGAAGTACATCTGGGTTTATAAGCCAAACACAAGTTGGACAACTTAACAAAAACGTGTGTAGCTTCTGTGGCAAGAGAAAATAGCCCAATGCAATTCAGACGATTTTGGCAGGTAGCAGCTGCAATGACAATTATTTCTTCAGCAGAGGACTTATTTACCACCCCCAGTCGTAATGGTTTGAGATGTGATCACTGCTGTAATATATCTAATCATCCTTTGTTTTCTCCCTTTGTTTGTGCTGTAACTGCTGCCTTTCCACTCTAGGGCATTAACCCTAGAATTGTGAATTGTGGAGAAATGTAACCATTGGCACCAAAGATGAGGACAAGCAGGAGAAACAGGTGAAAATTCATCAATGACGAGTTCTTGGCTGTGAATCTCTTTGGCAAGCTGGACCAGGATGAACTTACGACACTCTCTTGACTCACCTGTCTCTGTAAGTGTTCAGTTTAGTCTCTTTCTCCTCCCTTCCCATAAATGCTTTGGTTGATGAAACACTGCATCTGGTATTGCGTCAGGACAGTGATAGCTCAGCATGACATTGCTCAACCAGGACCCCTGTGTTTAGTGCCTAAATAATGCAGTAGCAGAGGTGGTGGTCTGTGGCCTATGCAAGCACCCTTGTGTATACTCAAATCCTGGCTTCCTACTCTTTCCCTGTTTCAAAGGCTTGGCATTTTTGCATAATTGCACTTTTGGCATTTTTGCATAATTGCACTTTTGCCCTTTTTGGGGTGTTCGATGTACAAATAAAAAGTCAAAAATTTCTTGGAACTCTTCCTGTGAGGAAAGTATCTGCAACCTCTAATAAAAAATAACAGAGATGGGATGTGTTTATGCCAAAATATCACCACAAGATGCTTCCAATGTCAGTCGGACAATTCACATGGCGATGCCTTCATTTCTGATAGCTTTGAAGAGTTATTATATTTTAATACATGTGAGATTTAAAATAGGGCAATAAGCTAGCAGTATTGACAGACATGTTAAGTTAAAAAGTCTCACAGCTGTGATTTACTTAGTGATGTTTGTTGCCAAGCTTTGAAAATATTGAACGGTAAATGCGGTGATGCTTTGATGACATTTTAAAGTTTTGTCCAGTACACTAAAAAATTTCTGTACAAATTGGTTATTATCTAATTTTGCTCTGCTTTCACGGACTCCTGTCAGCAGAGAAAACCAAAATCTCCCAACAAAACCACTACCCTACCTTGGCAGTAGGACTGGCACTACCTACCATTTTTCAACTGTTCTTTAAGAAGCCCTGATTTTGCATAAGCAATATAGATGTCTTCTCTTTTTTTCCATCTGGCATTACTTCTCAAGAAGGGCAGAAATTGCGGGCAGAGAAATAATATCAGACTTCAAATTAACAGTTAAATGTGCTCTTCATTCAAAAGCAACTCAACCTTGAGATTTCTGAGAATTCATTGTCTCTCTCTTTTCTATTTACGTGTCTTCTCTGATTTACATTCATCCTCTTCAAACTTCAGTGTCAGGGGTGATTTATAGGTGCAATTTTCTGTGCAATATTCTGCAGCAGTAGTTGGCAAAACTCTTCCCTCAGAATGCACCAAAGAGGCACACAACTCTTAATTTTTTTTTAAAAAACACTGCTTAATAAGCTTTTTGAAAGGAAAAATTCAAATCTCATCTCATAATAATCCATCTCAATTACACATCAATATGTTACCTGTACAAAAACTGCTCTGGCTATGTGGCATTGGCATTTGATACGATGGATCCATCGAGAGCCCCTCTGGCTGCCGCGGGTCATCTTCTTTACCTGATCTCTTGGAAAACCAAGCGATTGAAGCAAGTTCCCACCATGGCCCTGAGCAAAGCATGGGAGTCCAGCTGCATTGCTGTAATGGGGACTACTTGTGATGAAATTTAAGTGCAAGCTTAACGAGTGACTAGATGATCTCTAGAGGTCCCTTCCAACTCCAACGATCCTGTGATTCTTCAATTTTTTGAGATTTGTTAATTTTCTGTTACGTATTTTTGTGTCTTCTAAGGTTGAAGACACTTTATGTATTTATGGAGATACTGAGTTGCAAAGCGTGGTAAAATCTTATGTGAAGCATTGTTGGCAGCAGCATTATACCTTCAGTGAGGGCTCTGTATTCACTCTGGTTCACAAAAACTTGAAAAGGAGTTGAGTTCCACTAAATTATATTACACAAGAAGGTGACTCTCAGACTTCTCTGGGTGATTTGTAAATTTGTGTATTTACAACCTCTACAGGCATTTGCCAGCAAGTAAGTTCACATCCACCCAGCAGCACGTGTGTTAAAAATCTTCCCGACAATCAGTGAGATGCCCAGGTTATGGACCAAGGCAGAGGTCCTCCATAGCCCACTTACCCATCTGCCTTTTACTAATTAGGACCTGGATAAATTGGAGCGTGGTTTTACCCCTGAACTCTGCTCTGTTTCCTGCTTCACACATTTTATAGTCTAGAATGAGTGCAGAACAGTTCTGTGCAGAACAGTGCAGTCTCTCGTCCTACAATGCCTTTGGCTCTCTGCCCCTTTATGTGCTTTACCATTGTCAGACATTAATGTTTTGTCAGTTATCGGTTGTTAACCGTGGAGGACAGTGAGTGTATTAAACAAATAACTCTGATACCGTTGCACATCCTTTTACACCCTCTGCCATGAACATCTCAGCAGAGTAATGTGAAAATTACCTGGTTTTAGCTGTGAAAGAGCTTCTGTGCACACAGGCATTTCCAGGAAAATTTGTGTGGTTTTTAACAGTGTCTCTTCACATCCTTGGGCTCAAGTAGGGGAAGGAGAAATATCTCCCAGGTTGCCACAGAGCTGACCAGTCTCCTTATATTTATGAATAACTGGTGGGTACATGTCACTGAAATAGAAAGTGTGCCTTATAGCAAACTTCCTATTTCACCGATAAACTTGAGTAGCTGGAAATTGTGAAATCTAGATGACAGATTGCCAAACTTTTTCTTGCTACAGTGATGCTCTGCAAACAAGAATTTTGATCAGAGAGTGTCAAAATGTGTCTCTTTTCTTGATATTCTGAGGGGATATCCAGTGCATATAAAATTGCCCAAATGTTTATTTATCACCTATGACTCTTCATTCCTTTGCATAATTCCATTGTCTTTGGCACTCTCTCTAAAAAACAGCTTATCTGCACAGACATTCTCTCACATTGTTAAAAATCAGAAGCAATTTAAATTAAGTTCACAGAGGCTCATCTGTGCAACTTGGAACTAAAAGTCACGGACAGGAGCAAGGAAGATGCCATGGATTTAGCTCATTGTAAAAGTGATGTAGGATGATCGTGATCTCTGCACAGGCCTGTGACGGTCCATATTCCTATTAATCACAGACAAATAAGCATTTAATAATCATGAGGGGTAAGTCACAAATAAAGACAATGCAGTCAAAAGTGCACAGAGCTGACAGAGGTCTTAACAGGGCTTGTTTCAAGCTCTCCCTTCCAGGACTCCAAAGCACGCACCCTCCCTTGGGAGCTGGAAATGTCTATTGTGGGCGTGGACGCCGCCGTACCTACGCGACGCAAAGTTGAGATCATGCTATCCTCTCTAGCTCTGCCATCTGCAAGAGACGAAGTTCTACATGAAAATATATTTGTTTTTAACCTGAATGTTAAAATGAGATATTTGTCAAAGGAAACAATTTTAATTGCTTGGATCGTGTATTTTGGGTTGCTTAGGCGCAAAACATTTTTTCAGAAAGATATTGGAAAGCTCGTGCAATGTATCTGGTGTCCTTCGTCTATGCAATGATGCTGCACTTGGAGCGAATTGACAACGTGTTTAACAAATGTATTTAAACTTTGGAAGTATGTTACTAATGACACCGCTTTACAGAACATTAAATTCGCTGATTAGGCCACCTCTGCAAAACCAAATCCAAGGTAAACTGGATTCTTAAGGAAAAAAAAAGAGATGTTTAGTGATTTGTGTACGCTTTGTAAAGTTGCATAATCAGAAAGAGGATCTTGAAAACAGGACTTGCTAAGTCTGCACAGTATTTGGAGAAGCAGCATTTAAATAACAGAATAACTCTTCGTGTTGCAGAGAGAAGTAATAGTGCTCCTAAAGCTAGATGGAGCTTGTGAACTCCAATAATTCACTGGGATCAGCAGCTGGACAGTTTTAGCTAATTAAAAAGGCAATCTCTGTGGCTAAGAAAAAACAGTATTTTTGTTTTTAAATGCAGTGGAGCCATGTTGCTATAAACACCTTATTTCAGGGTATAAGACAGTAGAAAAGGAAGACAAACTACTTAACTCAGAGCCATTAAAAGAGAGAAAATATTCTGGGAAACGTGCCAAGCTTACTAAATGAATAAAAGTGAAATTGGTCCTAGCGCATCAATACCCCCTTTTGAAATGCAGGAACTCCCCCGGACCCAGGGAAGCACAGAAGTGGACTTAGAGAAGTGGGACCAACCTGTGTGATGTGTTGCAGCCTTTGGAAAGAACTGCCCTAATAGTAACTCATTACAAGAAGAGAAACTCCACAATTTGGCACAGTAGAAGGAAAATTAATGTGAAGAATACCTGTATCTTCTTACAGGCACATTCTGGAACACAGTACATCCTGGAGATGAAAATTCATGTTATTTACTTCAGCAAAAGCAAAAGATCTCTGGCTGTCTGGGAGCAGGATTTCCTTAATTCAGAAGAGCCTAGATATCCAATTTAAAAATGCTGTTTCGATTAAAATATTAGAAAGTCTAGGTAAAAATGGCCTTGTTTTAGTGAGATTGTGACACGAAGTCACCTGGTTTATTTGACTGTCTCCTGAGTGGGGCTCGGGATGGTGCCCTGGCCACCCCAGCAGCGCCCGCTCCGGCTGGAAAACAAGTTTGCGGCAGAGGCATCGTGGGGCACGTCCAAAAGGGCAAAAGCCGGATCTCACGACACATCCGCGCCCCAGGTGATGCTCAGGGATTCCTGGAGGCTGAATAGACCCGAGCGGGACGGTTCTGTCGCTGTGATGTCCTGACAAGGAGGTTTTGCACCTCGGCGTCAGGCAACAAACACGTCGGCTGCCAAGTCCTTTGCCTTCTCCACGGCTCCCCGCTCCGCCAGGCCGAGCGGGTGGAAGGGCCACTCCCGCGGCTCAGGCCTGGTGCGGGGGTAGGCAGGAGCCCGCGTGTGGCCGGGTCCCGGGCCGGACTGTGTCCTGAGGGCAAGTGCGGCGCTGGCCGCAGCCGGGCTGGGGATGCGGCCACCGGCGAGGCACCGCGGCTCGGCCGGGCCGGGTTGCGGGGAACGGCGGCCAGGGCGCGCCGTGGGGCATTTTCTTGCCGACAGCAGCAAGAGACAGAGCCCAAGGCCCGTCCTCGTCCTGCTGCGGCTGTCGGTGCCGGGTGCTGTCACACAGCCGACCGGGGCGACCCCGTTACCCCGGAATCGGCAGCGCAGGAGGGACCCGGCGCCCCCCGGTGCTTCCCGGTGCCCGACGGCCCTTCGGGGCGAGCGGCAGCCCGGGCGCGGGCGGGCCCTCCGGAGCAGGACAGCGACCCGCTGACCGGGCAGCGGCTCAAACCGGCGGCAGCACCGGAAGGAAAAGTTTCGGGGGCTGTGAAGCGGGGAGGGAACGGGTGGGCCTCCCTCGCCCGAGAGCGCGGCGCGGGGGCGGATGGAGAGCGCCGGCAGCCGGGGGTGCCGCGCCTCTGCCCGCCCGTGCCCCTCCCAGGGACCGGCTGCACCGGGGATCCCGTGCCGAGGGGGATCCCGTTCCGTGGGGGATCCCGTCCTGTGGGGGATCGCGCATAGCGGGGCAGCCGTGTCGGCGACCGGGCCCGCCCGTGGCCCCCGCGCACGCCGCCCCGCGGCTGACACGCGTGGGCGGGGCGGGGCGGGGCGGCCGCAGAAAGCCGCGCTCGGCGGGCGTCCGGCAGCGCCTCCCGGCGCCGCGGGAGCATGTGGCAGCCGGCCACGGAGCGGCTGCAGGTAGGCACGGGGAGGGGGAGTGAGTCGAGCTCGCCAGGCGGCGGGGACAGCGGCGGTGGGAGCGGGGCTGCCGAAGCGTCGCCCCCTCGATGCCACGAGTTTGTTGCAACTTCTCCCCCCGCGTCCGGGGAGGGTGAGTGTGCGGGGCGGAGGGGTAGGTTGGAGCTGGGCACTACACGCACACGCGGTGCGAGGGGAGGGGGGCGCTGCCTCGCCGGCGTCGCGGGTCTTGGCTACCGCTGCCGGCCGGGGCCCCAGTGCCGGCGGGCGGGGGGGGGGGGGGGCAAGCGGGGCCGCCGCTATGCGGCCGTCGGCCGAGGGGGGCCCCCGCCGGCCCGGCCTCTGGGATCCACGGGGCAGGAGGGGTCCCCCCGCCGCGGTCGCGCAGGGCGCGCGGAGCGGAGCGCGGCGCCCCCAAAGCCCGCGGGCGCCGTTCGCCGCCGCCACCCCACCGGCCCGGACGGCTCGTGGGAACCGGGACCCCCCGCGCCCCGGGCCGCCTGCAGCCTCTCGCAGCGGGTCGGGCTCTGCTGGCCCGGGCTCTGTCTTTCTCTGATGTGTGCTTCCACGCGTATTTCGTGTTCCGGCTGAAATCTGAGAGAGAGAGCGGGATGAAATAAAACTCACTTTGTAGTTGCACTGTGTTGGCTTAATACAGTTTTCCAGAGCAAGTGTCCAGTGAGAGAGAACTGGGCGTTTTAAATGAGAACGATAGTCTTAGCAGATGACAAGTAAAGGTTATTATTGCCTTGGCAATTCAGATCAACGATTTGCTTTGATATCATCAAGCAGAAAATTCAGCGGTTTGATTTGAGTTGATAGCAAAGCCAAGCTGAATAGATCCGTGAGCTTTAGCCTGCAGGAACCAGTAACAGGAGTAATTCCTCTTCTTCGAAAGACATTCTTTCCTCTACAGCGAGGAACTTGATTTTTAGTGGGTAGGAATGATGTGTAGTTGGTGGATTCCACGGTAGAAACTGCATGTGTTAGTCTTTATTTGCTGCCCTGTGTTAGCCTGAAATCTCTCTGTGTGTTAGCAAGATCGCTTCTTAACTCCATGTGAAGGAGGTAACAATCTTGGGGCGGTTGTGGATGTGGGAGTGTTCCCTGGTGGGGTGCTGCTGCAGGGGAAGGACATGAGGTGAGATGCACCCAACAGCTGGGGACAAAGGATGAGGTGAAGAAGGCAAAGAGAAGGGGAAGGGTGAGGTTTCATATGGACTGTCGTATGTCCCCATTTGTGGAATTAAGGAGGTGTTAAAATAACAAGATGTTGATATCACAAATATCTGATATTGCCTGAAAGAGTATGCAAGGCTGCAGAGAACCAAGTGCTTATGTTTTGCAGGATAAGGTTGTGAGCGTAACATTTTTTAGCTGCTATTCTCTGTATGGGTGGGCCGAGGGGGCCATGCTCGTCGCTGTTGCGGGAGAGGACCCATGAGTACCAAAGTTCTCGGCAGTGGCCACTGACTTTGTGCAACCTATTGTTGATTGCCTCTAGCTGGATCAGGCACCCTGAGCCTCCCAAAATGCCTGTAAATGCGGTTTTTTGCCCACAGGCATTGCAGGGGACATACGGGAAGAGCTATAGGTGCTCTAAAAAAAAAAAACCAAGCCAGAGGGATCTAAAATGACAAAATTAAATGATGCCTTGGACTTGTACCAGCTCCTAAAATTGGGAGAAGGAGAAAGCCTTGGAAAAGCCGCAGGAACCCCCATGTTCACATGAGGTTCAATTACATAATGACCTGTGGACGAAATGGATGCAATGAGTGAAAGGATGCTGGCAGTAACGAGGATGTGATTCTGTAATTGAAAGCTGGATCCTGGTCCATATACACACAAGCCAAAGTTGCACAGGCAATAGACTATCTAAGATCACCAACTTTAATTTGGTTTCAGGTGTCTCTTTGTCCCAGGTTCCCTCTGACCTGACACCCAGCTGCTGTGAAACAAACCTTAGTACCATTGGCGTGTTGAAGGACGGCTCTCTCTTTGTCCCTGGTGTCACGAGTGCTCGCCCTGGCTGGCAAGTGTGTGCAGGGAGGGTGCTGGACATGGCGTTGTGGTTGTACCAGGGGGATATTTGCTCACTGGGTAGAGCAGCTGACTTCTTATGTCTCCACGTATTCTGTGATGACAGATTATGCCAGGTCACTACTGTAGGGTATTTGAGGGATGTATAATGGCAAGCCCACCCCTGTCTTGTACAGGTTTTTCCTTTGAGCTGATGTGTAGATGCAAAAAGTCTGGAGCTGGCACCACTTTTTTGACATTTTATGTATGACTTGTATGCGGCGTAATTGTGACCCAGATACATCTTGTGTTGATACCCAGCTGTGGTGAAGTGCAGGTCTGTTGTTAGTCTGTGCTGTAGCTCTCTACTAAGTAAAATGGCAAAGAAAATATTTTTGTCTTTCAGAATATTTCTTTTGGCCTGGTTCAGTAAGGGGAAGTCTGAATCGCCTTTGGAAGTGGATGCCTGTTGGTATGGGTCAGTCATAGCCTCGTTGCTAAGGCGAGCTTCATATGTTTTATTTAGATGGCAGCGAGCATCGCTGTGTATGAAGACTCCTGTTACGTGCTGACAAAGTGTGCAATGGCCATCTTTTGCTTGTGGGTCTCCTTTCCTGGACCCATGCAGCATATGACAAGGCTGCACATTCATGGTCTGTGGCCATACGTGTGAAATCTACTTTTCTTCCAAATGTGCTGTCAAGTTTCATAGTTTGTTCTGAAGTTTTTGGCGTTGACTAGATGGGTACAATTCCAGCAGTGAGGTCAGCAGCAGAGCTCACGCATGTGCAACAGGAATGAAGTGTCATCAGCAGCTGGGTTACAAAAATGCAGTAAGCTGGATCATGAACTAGATTTGTCCCCACTGCGGTCATGGACACTTGCTACTAAAAGCTTCATCTGCTGTTGAAATGTGCCCCCCTTCCTGGGGCTTTGTTTTCTGACTTTGCTGGAATAAGCCAGGATCACTTGGGTTTGATTATTTTGGTCATTCTTTTCTCTGCTCCAGTTCCTGTTATTCTGCTGGTTAATGAAGAAGCCTCACTTTCTGAAAGATATGTTGAATTTAATTAAATGGATTAGAAGAATAAGGTAGAAAAATGTAAATATCCAGGTTTTTGGAATTTCCTTGGAAATGTAATACAGTAAAGTTTGATTTTTTCCTCTGCTGTTCCTTTTGTTTCACCTTCTGTGATTTTCATGTGTACCAATGTTGCAACTACATGTATTTTCTCCAAAGTTAGTGGGACAGTCAGCTACATGGGAAACCACAGAGCTGGGGTGTTGCAGGAATATACCAGAGGAATCAGCGTGTGTCTGGTGTGCTACTCAAGAAGATTATGATACAGGCATTAGCATTATTCATGCTTAATGTAAAAGAGATGATCTAGGACTATGTCTTTTTTTGAAGACTTTTTTCCCCCCCCTCTAAGTTCTATGATCGGGTTCCTGGTTTGTGTTCAGTAGAATGCGAGTGAACGTACCCAACGCATGCGTGCATCCCTGTCCTCTCTGCTGGAGCAGTGACCAGCAGATGCTTCAAGTGTCCAAAGGTTGTTCTCCCCACTGAGAGCACTGGAGTTCCACCCCAGGGCTCGCTGGGTATGGTTTGCCATGTTTTATTTGTAGTAGACCTTATCAATTGTTGTTGTGTGCTCTGATTTTTTACTTGATGTTTGTGGCAGTGGCGGTGGTTGGAATGATGCCAAAAGTGTTCTGAAGTCTTTACTTAATACTATTTTTATTATTTCCAAATGTACTCTCTGTGCCTGGTTTGGGATACGAAGGTTGGGAGCCGTCAGTGGCACGGCTGGGATTTTGGAACTGCTGGCCTTGGTGATGATCCCATGAGCACCCTGAAGTGGTTTTTTGAAGACAAGCAAGGTCTTCATGCAGTTTCGTGTGCCTGTCTGAGAGATGGCTGCTATTTGCTTTAAAGCCTAATTCTTCCTGGAAGCTTGGTGCTAGATAACAAATCCCGGTGGGTGCATAGTTTCCAAGGTCATGCTGTTTATAAGCCTTGTTTGTAAGTTTTCTGGCTTTTCTTAACACGTGTGGGTAATAGGGGTGGCTGCGTCCAAATGTGTTTTCCTCTGGAAGATGCAGGAGACGCAGCGGTGCTGGTGCCGCTTGGCCTCGCGCTGTGGTGCCGGGTGTCCGTGAGCTGAGCCGTGCCCACAAGCCTTCCTGCTGGAGAAACTCTCGCCTTTGTTCTGCAGGTGGTAAAGTTGGTGGGCTCACATGGAGCAGGCGGGGGGTCGTCTCGTGGGGCTGACTCCTATCCCATGTCCTGCCCCAGCCTGCATGTCTGGCGGGGAAAGTGCTGCTTTTTCAGATTCTTCTTTTGGGCACCCAGTTGCCTCTGGCCAAGGTATCCCTGGTTTCTGCCCCAAACCATGCAAGGGCAGGGAGAGAGACCCTCTTGCCGCCTACCGCCTCCCTGCCTTGGGGCTGGACGTCATTTGGTGGAGCGGCTTCATAAGGACATGCAAATAGCTGAGTTCCCCCATAGCACTTTAGAGATTCTCCGTCTGTTCGTCTGGAAATTCAATATTCTTACCTAAACCCACAGTTTTGGTCTGTTTCTGGGCAAGGATTTATTAGAGGATGGCTGCAGTGTATTCTCGTATTGCTCAAATTTATTTCTTTCATAAAATAGCATTCTCCATCTCTTCTAATGTGCTGTGAAACACTGTGAGGGAGAGCTGCAGGTGGGCGAGACGAGATGAAGCAAAGTGGGTAATAAAGGGCAGGAAGCTTCAGGTCCTTCTGTACTGGGGCAAGTTTGATTTCTTCAACATTGAGGTTTAATTTTACCGTCGTTTAACTTGTGCAACCCCTCTGAAGTCCCTGGGCAATTAATTTGTGTAAGGTTGCTTCACCATAGTCTTTGAGTTGCTGGTGTAATTTACCTCCATGTTGTTAAGGTGTGGCAGTAAAAACATGGAGCAGCTGTTGATGGAAGTGAAAAAAATGAAAGGAGCAGTATTGGGAGTGTTGCTGCTCTCCTGGCCTGCTTGCCAGAGATTTTGGGATGATAGACTCTGTTGCTGAATACATACAAGTCCAGTGTTCAGATGTATAATGTATGTTAAAAATGTGCTGTGCAGTCAGTTGAAACAAAAATTTTCCAATTTTTACAATCATATGGAAAAAACGCCTTTTTGAACCAAACGCAAACAGATTGTAAGTGTAAAGCACACAAACAGCTGCCTGGGCAGAAACCGCTGCAAGACATGTATAGCAGGACCGATACTATTACTAAACTCTGGTTTCATGAAATGTTATGTCAGAAGGAAAAAGTGACAAGTACTTGAAATTTAAGCCTGGGTCATGTGGATACAAACATTCGGGAAGTCTTACAGCCCAGTGTTTTGGCACTATATAGCTTCAGGATATCTTTAGAGGCATCAAAGTTTTTGCACTAGTTTGCTGCTGTGACTGTTAACAGCAGTCAGGGATCTTTAAAACGGAGCTCTAGCTCATCTGGCACCACTTAGCTTGGGCAGTTCCTTTTTTCTACATTAGTTATTCTTTGTAGAAAATGAATGGCTTTGGAAAAATGCTAATTTTGTGAAGAATTCTGTGACCAAAAGAAAATCAAATTCAGTGACTGCCTTGTGGAAAGCCCCTGGGAAATGATCTTAAGGGTTTGTTTATAGTGTACTACTAGTTTCTGTTTATGGAGCTGACAGCCTATTTGATGACCAAGAAAAATAAAAAAATCAAAACAACAAAGCAGTGATTTCCTTGAAGGAAGACAAACGGAAGCATTCAGTGGAAGTAGTTCAGAATCTTAACTGCCTGTTGCTAGTTTTTCCCCACCAGTGGTGGTGGCTGGCAGGATGACTGGCAGTGACCTGTCCAGAGCTCGACCATTTACTTCGGAGCAGGACTGTGTTCACAGCACAGAGACCTTCCTCTGAGCCGTGGGAGGTGTGCGGTGCTCTGCTGCTCAGGCTGGGGCCGGCACCCTCGCACATCAAGCAGGATGGTGGTGGCTCTGTGTGTGGTGGTGGCTCTGTGGCTTGCCTCTCTGTGTCAGCAAGATGAGAGTCTAACCCAGAGACATGCAAACATGGAGCTGAAAAGTCCCCTTAAGGAAGTCTTTCTTTTTCTTTTTTTGGTCTTTTTTTTCTTTTCTTCCTACAGCGCTTTCATGTATAATAGTTGAAGTTATTTGCACTTCAGATAATAGCTGGAAAAATTACAGGTGACAGTACTGTTAGTCTTCTGGGCTGTTTCTGAATCAGAACTCTTTGACTGAAGATTTTAAACGTGAGTGATTGTAAATGTGTCCTGAGAAGACCTAGTATGGCTTTTCATGTTTTGTTTTTCCTGCTCATATACTGAAAATATGGAGTGGCAAGTATTAGTCTTAGATACTTAGAATCTTAAGAGGCAAAAAAAAAGGAAGTAGGGTTGTATTGCTGGTATTTGGTATTCTTGTAATGGTGGTGCTTCAACAAAATTATGCATGACCTCAAAATGCTTAAGTTGGTCTCAATTGCACTGACCCTTACCTTTGCAATTCAGTGATAGCTTCTAAAGTGTTAGTCTTTCTTACGAGCCTCTGTATATGTTTGTGTCGGGAGCATTCAAATAGTAGCTGCTTTTCTGACAAAATGATTATCAGTGCTAATAATTCCAGCATCAATTTGGAAATGTGCAATTTCTGCCATTCCAACCTCTGTAGTGATGGTGGCAACATCCAGTACATTATCAGGAAGCCCTTCCTCACGGAGGGGGTGCTCAGGTGGTGGAGTCACCGTCCCTGGAGGTGTTTGAGGAGAGGCTGGATGTGGCACTTAGTGCCATGGTCTGGCCCATGTGGGCGGTGTTGGGTCATGGGCTGGACTTGGTGATCTCAGAGGGCTTTTCCAGCCTCAGTGATTCTGAGCCTGCAAGTTTCTAGTTCTTGGTTCCCTCCCTGAGCCTGGATGTTGAGAGGGGATGGTAGGATGCAGTGTTTCCCCTCCAAATGGCTGCAGGGGGAGGCTCTCCTCAGCTGCTCTGCTGCTTTCCTGGAGCTGAGGACGAGCTTTCCTGCTGTCAAGGTTAATTTGTGCTTCATTAGCCAATGATGATGATACTGACCTGAAAATGGTATAGTTTCTTGGGGATGGAAATTGCCCATCTCCAGTGATTCTGGTTTAAAAACTAGGCAAACACAATTTCTGATGTTATTTGTCAAAACTCTCCAGTCCAAATTTATATGCTGAACTTGGTTTCTAGTGTTACATTAAGAAATGTTGTCCTCAGTTTTCTAGTATTTTCTGCTGGGGAGAAGAACACCACAAAAAGAGTTAGTATCATGGTGTGCTGATTCTTGCTCCAACTTAGAGCTTGGAGAGTGTGAAAACAAGCAGAGAAAATGGTAGAAAAAATATGTCAGGCTTCAAAGAGAGGGTCTTAATCTTTTTTCCATTATTTAAGAGTATTTATTTTACAGAACCCTTTGCCCATTTTTAGCTTTTCCGTCTGGAATTTCTTTTTTTTTTTTCCTGTTTTTTGACCAGGAAAGTACTTTTTGGAACTTGGGCAAACACCAAGCTGCAGCTTCTCGAGCTGCCTGGGTTTCCAGACGTAGCATGTACCTCTGTCTGTGCTTGCTGTGCAATGCATCAGCAGGAGATGGTGGTGAGTTTCTTTCACCTTGCAGAAAATTGTCGGCTTAAGCATCTTTCTTTTTTTTCCCCAGTCCACAAGAATTTTTTGTGCCTCACTATAAATTTGAATCAGAAAATGTAGAAGCTTGAGTCTTGTCCCAGTGCTTTTAAGAAGGAGCCTGCACAGGCTTCAGTTTTCACAGCTGTGCTCCGTTGTTTGGATTAGAATCAGAAGAAAGGGTATTTTGAAAATTTTACATTGATCCCCTCAGCAGTTTGGCTCAAAGGCCCTATTGAGCTCGGTACTGTGTTTGAGAACATCCTGGTAGTAAAGACAGCTTCGGTGCCTCCTGCTAAAAGAAGCTGCTGGAGGGATGTGCGGTGCTGTTCCGGAGCGCCGGGCCGTTAGTTGTGCCAGCAGGCGACAGAAGAGCGAACCCAGCAGTGATTCTCGAGGCACCCAAAGGCCAGCGATCCTCCAGCCGAGGCTGGGGCGCGGGAGTCATCCCGGGCTCTGAGTGTGGCCCCGTGGTGGCTGGGCTGCCCGCAGGAGGGTGGCCTGTGAGCCTGGCCCCCCAGGCTGGGCAGCACGGCCAGCAGCAAAGCTACCTCTTGGGGTGGATGCAGCTTTGAGGTTGCGTGTGAGTCCTTGTACCTCCCCTTCCACAATCTTGCAGCCTCTGGCTGGTAACAGAACTTGCGCTTCCAAGGAGTTACTCCGCTGCAAAGACTTAGGTTTTTGTTTTCCTCAACAGCAATCACAAACAGAGTTCAGGTTGTTTCCTTGTGGCCGGTGTGGACGGGGGCTGCCTGGTGTAGGAGATAGCCCCATTGGAAATACCGGGCCAGCTGCAGGGTCTGCGGAGGTGAGGGCGGCCCTTCTGTGCATCATGGCAAGGCTGGGACCAGTCTCTAAATGAACAGGACAACTGCCTTTGATAATCAAGAGTCATGAAAAACCCTGGCACTTCAGGACATCATTGAAAAAATGTTCAAGTAATGTAGTGAGTTTAAGGAGTCAGATAACGAATTTGGTCACTGGTAATTATCTGTGCCAGAATAGCACTGCTTGCTTTGCCTGGGTGATTCACAATACTTGGCATCACTGTCACACTCCTTGGCCCTTCTAGTCCTTCCTGTGTATGGGCATGGAGAGGGTACAGTGAGGCTAAAGGCTGGATCTCCAGCAGAGCAGGGAGTTGGGCTGACAGCACATACTGTTGTAGAGACCTTGGCTATAATCTCATGCTTTGTAAAATTCTCGTGCGTGTGGCAGTTTGTATGGGCCCATCCTCCAAATGAGGCTTTGCAAGAGTTTGGAGGCAGGTCCCTGCCTGATGCTGCTGTGTCAGTCAGTGCCTTTGGTTGCTTGCCGGCCTCGATAAACCCGGCGAGGAGCTAATGGGGTCACAGCGAGAGCTTGTGCTGCGAGCGCTGAGTGGGGATTTGCTGCTGTCCTGCATGGTGCTTTGCTGCATGCTGCGTGCAGGTCCAGGCTTTGTCTAGGAAATGTTTAATGCTGTTCTGCTTTGTACACCTGGAGGTTGAAAGGGAATGTGGTTTTTCTAGCTCATCATCGACTCCTGCAAACTAATTGTAAGTAAAATAAAGCAAAGGGGAAGCGTCTGGAGTCTGGCCGGTGCTTAGTAACATCTGAACGAACTAGTCCAATGCAGTGTTTTCTCGGACTTGATTTTACTGAACTTTCATGGGATTTTGAAGTTTTACACTGTGTAGCCTATCTTTGGCTGTGTTGTTGTTCTTTGTGGTGGTGGTGTTTTTTTCCAATATATTTGGGTCAATATAAAGAATTATTTTAAACAGTGGATGTGAGATGCCTTTTAAAAAATTATGGTCATTGTTACCAGCGCTGACATTATAGATACTCCACTGGAAGTTAACAGTGAAGGGTTTAAAGGGCAGGCTGCTCACTTATGGGGTCATATTTCCAAAGGTCTGGAATGTGTCTCCATCCGTGGACAGTATTTGGTGCTGGAGGGATGTGTCCTCCTCTGGGCCAGGCACAGGGTCAGCTGGGCACTTTGTGTGGCGGGGAGGCCGTCCACTTCCCTGTCTGTGAGTGAGCATTCCCTTGTTTTTTCTCTCTTGGCTGTTTTGCCCTTTCCTTTCATTCCAGAGCAGCCAGACCTCAAACACTTTCACAGAATCATAGAATAGTTTCAGCTGGAAGAGACCTTGAAGATTATCGAGTCCAGCCTCTGTCCCAGCCCTATCAACCTACTAAACTATGTCCCCCAATGCAACATCCAGTCGTCTCTTAAACACCTCCAGGGACGGTGACTCAACCACCTCCCTGGGCAGCCTGTGCCAATGGCTGACAACCCTTTCAGTGAAGAAATTCTTCCTGGTATCTAACCTGAACCTCTCCTGGCGCAATTTAAATCCATTTCCCCTCATCCTATCACTCTCCACTAGGGAGAATAGACCAACTCCTGCCTCTCTACAACCTCCCTTCAGGTAGTTGTAGAGAGCGACGAGGTCTCCCCTCAATCTCCTCTTCTCCAGGCTAAACAGCCCCAGATCCCTCAGCCTTTCCTCATATGACTTGTTTTCTAAGCCCTTTCCCAGCCTGGTAGCCCGCCTCTGTACCCTCTCCAGCACCTCAATGTCCCTCTTGTAATGAGGGGCCCAAAACTGGACACAACACTCAAGGTGAGGCCTCACCAAAGCTGAGGAGAGGGGCATGATCACCTCCCTGCTCCTGCTCACTACACTATTCCTGATGCAGGCCAGGATGCCGTTGGCCTTCTTTGCCACCTGGGCACACTGCTGGTTCGTGTTCTGCTGGCCTTCTTTTAACAGCCCCAGGTCCCTCTCTGCCTGGCAGCTCTCCAGCCACTCCTCCCCAAGCCTGTAGCGCTGCTGGGGGTTGTTGTGGCCAAAGTGCAGGACCTGGCATTTGGCCTTATTGAAACTCATTGAGTTGGCCTTGGCCCAGTGATCCAGCCTATATAAATCCCTCTGGAGAGCCTCCTTACCCTCAAGCAGATCGACGCTTCCACCCAGCTTGGTGTCATCTGCAAACTTACTGGGGGTGCACTCCATCCCCTCATCCAAATCATTGATGAAGATGTTAAACAGGAGTGACCCCAGTACTGAGCCCTGGGGGACACCACTCGTGACTGGTTGCCAACTGAGTTTAACTCCATTGACCACAACTCTCTGGACTCGACCATTCAACCGCTTTTTCACCCAGCGAAGCATCTGTCCATCCAAGCCAATAGCAGTCAGTTTCTCTAGGAGAATGCTGTGAGCAACTGTGTTGAATGCCTCACTAAAGTCAAGATAAATGATATCCACAGCCTTACCTTCATCCAACAAGCGAGTCACCCAGTTGTAGAAGGAGGTCAAGTTTGTTAAAGAGGACCTGTCCTTCACAAACCCATGCTGACTGGATCTGATCACCTGGTTGTCCTGCATGTGCTGCATAATGGAACTCAGGATGATCTGCTCCATCAGCTTCCCTGGGACTGAAGTCAAACTGACAGGCCTATAATTTCCTGGATCATCCTTCTTTCCCTTCTTATAGATGGGTGTTATATTTGCTGTCTTCCAATCAGCTGGGACCATCTCCTTGTGAATTGTGGGGAGTACGTTTTGCTCCTGGTCCCATTCTCCTGGCTTGGGGGACTGGCTTCCCTCAGTACAGGTGTTACTTTTGCTAAAGACTGAGGCAAAGAAGGCATTAAGCACCTCAGCCTTATCCTCATCTTTCATTACTATATTACTTTCTGGATCTCGTAGGGAATGGAGGCTCTCTCTGTTCTTTCTTTTGTTATTTGCGTCCATCTGCTGAGATACTGCATGGACATAGTCTGGGTCCTCACTTGAGGAGCTGAGAAGTTGTGACGTGGAGCGAGATGTTTTCATTTTCTAATGTGCATGTTTCAATTAGTATCTTGTTAACCTTGTGTTAACCCCTAATACCATGTGGTTACTAGTATAAATATTTATTCTTGGTGTGTAGCTACAGATATGCAGTAGGATTAATGCTAAATTGTTAGTACTTAGTACTCTTTTACTAAGGAAAATCAGTTTGTCAGACTGCTTCCTTTTGTGGTTTTGTGTTTTTTTTTTAGTTGGCAAGAGTATACACAAACAGGGATCAGATGGCCAGAGCCTCCAGAATCTCATTATCGTAATTGAAGAATGTCACCCTTTGACATTAATAAATGATTTAGCTAGTACATAATTCAGTCACTGGGGAGAAATGGAATTGGCTGTTAGAACCATCCTTCACTTCTAGATGATAATGATAAGCTACAACATACAGCTCTTAAGAATTAATAGCTCTGGCCTCAGGACTTTTTTTTTTTTTATATTAGAACATCTCAATTCCATTATATTTGGTAACATTTTATTCTGGAATACCTTTACTTCGAAAAAAATGAAAACTGCGCAGAGGACATCCTCCTGTATCCTCCAATGTTGCTCTTCAGCTTTTTACAGCCTGTAGATGCGTTGCCAGTGCTCTGCCCCATTCTTAAAGAATCAGGCTGTTTTGTTTCTGTTGACCATTCTTCACTTACCAGAGAAATAAGTTGAACAACGTGTAGGATTAACTGTGTATTGAACTACCACAGTAAACAAGTAATTAATTCTCAACAAAAATTGTGCTCTTTGTGTGGATTTTTTGGAGTCTTCTGGAAAAGAAAATATTTTTCTGTCTAAAAAGCATTTCATACCCAGTGACTAGCTGTAAAAGAAACAGCTTGAAAATATTTTCTGGCCAAAGGAAAGGATCAGTACATACTTTTAGTTTGCCATTGTGGTTAACATCATTATGTGTTTCTCTAGCACTTCCTCGGTGTTTCTGTTTTATGTACCTAGTATTAATAAGCATAGGTACAGAAATAACAGTCTGTCTCAGCCAACCGGTTTGATCTTTTATTTTGCTAATGCTGATGCTGGGATTTTGCGAAGGATAATCTGAGGACTCAGGTTTGGCTTTGTTCCCATTTGAAATCCCTGTTAGAAGACTGAGGACTTTGCTGCTGGATCGGGGCCTGAGGGTTGTGCTTTGGGGCTGTTTCATATACCTCAGTGGTACCAGAAGTCAGGCTAGACGACCTGGGTGGTTCTTTGGCAAAACCAGGTTTGAAATGTTTTTGAAGGCGTATACAGAATGAGACCCATAAGTAGATACTCTAGACTTGCTCTCCTGAATTGCAGAATACCCCGCCATAGGTCAGACCTGAAGACCGCGATCTATTCACACTGTGCATATCCATATGTGAGCGTACTGCAGTGAAATTATCACAAAACTGGGACTAGATCGAGCTGCAAATGGAAAAGCTATGCCAACTGAAATAAAAAACAGGGCGTATGCCCCTGATAAATGCAGTTGTATAACTGCTGTAAAAGTGTGCACAAATTTACAATAACAAGGTCTCATTTCTGTAAAACTTCACCCACATATGTGTTTTTACCTCCTGCAAGCACCTACCTGTGCTTACGGACCTGTGGACTGCACAGAAAGTGAGAGGCTGATTTCTTGCAGTACAGGGGTCTAGCTAAGTGCTCTATGTTTCAATACACACGTTATCTTTTCTGGAATGGAAAATATCTTTTATTCCCTGTGCTGACCTGACAGCAGGCACAGAAGGCAGTCTGATGTATGTTGATCAATCCTGGGAGAAGTCCTGCTCTTGCGACTGTCTTTCTTGTCTGCCAAGAGGATCAATAGAAAATGTAGCTATCTTCCACTCTTTTTTTTTTTTTTTTTTTAAATTCCTTAAATCTGTCCATTCAGGGAGATGTTTAATGCTTTAAATATGGTGAGGAAGACGTTGTTGAAATAAGAGTAAAGGGGCTAGCCCTCTGATGTCCGATGCTTTTCTGGTGGCTGGATGCTGTCTGAGGATGCTGGTCTGTTCCAGGAGGTGCTGCGGGAGCACCCCCTGCTGCGGACCCACCATGCCCCTCACTGCAGGAGGCACTGCCTGCCTCCTGGAGCTTTTCTGGGGCACCTACAGAGGCTTTACCTGTAGACCATGTTTTCTGGGGAAACCTGTTGCTCTATGCTGCAATCTATGCAGAGTATATTCAGAAAGAGTAAGCAGCCTGGTCCCAATGCATTTGTTAAGCTATTCCATTCATTTTAATTAGTCTAATTTAAGCAGCGATGCATGTGTGTAAAAATGGGCCTTGGTTCTTTTGGGGCTTGGCTGAAACCCTGTGATCTAGGGCTGCCAGTGAAACCCTGGCAGTGAGTGAATTCTGCAAGATCTTTTTAGGTGATTCTTGTGCCCATGTGTGGAGAAGCAGGGATGTGTGAAACGCTTCCCTTGTAGCTGAGGAGATTTTAAAAGTCTGTAATGATGGATTTTAGTGTCAGAATTTCTTATTGGAGTTCTAGCAAGAAGATGTCTCACATAAATTGTGTCAGCCCATTTCCCTAGCTAAACATCAGGTTTATTACCGTATGAACTTGATAATTAGTTTGTAATCTGTGCATAGGAATTTCATTCTGGCAGTTTTCTTGCAGAGAGTAATTTGGTTTTTATTTGTTGAGGGTGGGTTTTTTTGGTGAAAACAGAACCCCCATTCATGGTGGGCACAGCAAATGTAAAACGCTATCATAACTGAGATTTGTTGTACACTATGGATTTATGTCAAGAATGTTAATGATTTGTTTATGAATTAGTGAGCCTGTGGTATTGTGAAACAGTATCTGGCAGGGCTGCTGAATGGACATTTTGAGAGCAGAGGATTCTTGAACTGAATAAGCCGTAGATATTTGCATGTCTCAAACTAGTTGTAAGTAGGCTTATAGATTTTAAACAGAAGTGTTTATTTAGTGCATTATTGTTGCCTACAGTGCTCATCTGGCACAAGTATGGGCCACTCGATAATAAGTGAAGAGATTATTAAGTATTTTTTAAGGTCGGTTAATCTCCTTTTAGTGGGCTTTATTTTAAAAATAAGGTTTTCTTCCACAGAGCAACATGAAGCCTTAAACAGAGTAATGTGATGTTTGCAGAGTTCGCATGCGTCAGGAAGGTACTCTGAGCTTGCGGTGTCTCACTTGGGTGCCTAGCAGAGCCACCTCTTGAGTTTCCTGATGGAATTATCACCTGGCTGCCAATATGTTGTATGGTTCTAAATATTCAACTCCCTAATGAGGTTTTGGGAAGGGTTTGCCACTTTCTCCCAATCTCTGTTTTCTGTGAGGGATACCTACTCATGGGTAGGAGAAGTGATTCATTCCTATCTTACATGAGCCCAAAGACTAGTATCTCCTGTGTGTTGGGCAGTACTTGTGAGAAATGAAACACAGTCCTTCAAAAGTATAATATGGGAACTAGATTGAACTTCATCCCAGGTGACAATTCCTTGCTTTGCTTGTTATAACTTGCATAGTCGAGGTGCAGGATCTAATCACTGGGATATCAAATCGACTGACACACAACCGATGTCCCGCCGCACAGAGCGGAAGTTCTGTCACTGTTTTGAATTCAAGTCCTGAAAGTAATCTATGGCTTTTTGTACTATGTAAACATCATAAGGTTTCAAAAAAATAGTTGCAGTATTTATCTTGTCTCCATCCATCCTTCCTATAATGAGTTTTATAGCTGGTTAAATGGTTGCAAATGCTTAACCTGGAGAAGTAGTTGTCTCTTGAGTGGGATTCATGCATTTTTAAACATAGCTAAGCCTCTTGAAAGACTACAGATAGAAGATGATGGGTTTATCGCTGTAGCAGGAGGCTCTGCCCGTGTGACCTCACACACCAAGGGCAGCTGAGCCTCAAGCCAAGGGACTTGAGAGCTGGATTTGGGAAGTGTCGGAGGCCGCTGGTGTTGTGCATCTGAGCTGCTGTGTGAAGTTGGACTAAACTTTGCCTGATAAATTATGGCATTTCTTGAAATAGTGCCTTGTACTTTTTAATGAATTGGGCTATCAGCTCTGCATCAGTGGATGGTTAAAATGAAGCAAGAACTGTTTTAACATTAAAATTGTGCCTGGAGGACTTATCTGAGAATTTGCTTATGATTATTAAGTGAATATAATGTGGGAAGACAACCTTGGTTCTTCGCTGTGCTTTTTTTTTTCATACTGATTGTAGTTTTGGAAGTTGATACACATACAGATGGAAGGTAATGTTCAAATAGGAATGGCTTTGGAAGACATGCAGTCCTCTTTCCCTTTGAACGTGGATGAGGAAGAGAGGTAAGACACGATTTGAGATGCAACTTTTATAGAAGAATTGGATTTCCTCTGTAATATGAGTTGATTGTGTGCCAAACTGAAAAGGCTGAGCCAGAGTGCTTCATGCGCTGAACTGGAGAAGAATTTCTTCTGAGCGGGCTGGGGAAAAATGAGCCTCGTCTTGCTTGTTCCTTCTGCCATGTGTGCACATATACAGTTTAATAAATGGAAAGGTATCCGCCTTCTGTGAGAATTGCTGCCGAAGCAACCTTGGGGCAGTCGGGCTGGCTGCTGTCTAACCTGCTGCAGGGCAGCAGCGCCTCGGGAGAGAAAGAACGCAGAAAGCGGCCTAGGGCAGGTGGTATGGGCTGCTATAGGTAGCTCTGCCAAGTTGCCACTGAAATTCACCTCTGTGTCCTGCGTGTGTTATTTCTTCAATGGTGCGTTTGTTGCTTACCCCGGTTTTCAGAATTGTCTCCTGTTTCTTCCACAGGATCATCTCATCTGACAGTGTGTTTCGGCAAACAAGTAGTCAGCAAGCTGCACGTTGCTCTCGTTCTCCAGCACAGCAATACACATTCAGGGAGGTAGGCAAGGAGTGAGGCTGTGCTGCAGCTGATGGACTAATCTGTTCTCTAGGATTCATACTACACCATTAAACACCATTAAATATTGGCAGCTTCACAGTAAACTGCATTTGTGATTTTTCTACTGTGTAAACAGAACTCATGTCATAGGGCGAGAGTTGGAACTGATCGTTTTTCCACAGATGCTACGGGGAGAATAGATTATAGCCACAGCCCTGTGTCATGTGCTGGCTGAAGCTGGTTCCCCTTTAATCTTTTCACTAGTCATGGAGCACTGCATGGAATATTGTGGTTTTCAAATTATTTCTGACCTTTATTTCTATTACCGAAACTCTGGTCAATGAAGAACTCTCTAACACTCAATTTTGCGTTAGGAAGTTGGCATTTCTATATTGCAGCGCCAGATGCATGGGCTATAGTTCCATCTATCGTGCTTATCGTACCTGGCACCTGTCCAAGCTTATATCCCCGTGTTACATATGTAGGCATCCGTTTTCCTGGAAAGATTATACGTATTCATTCTATTTCCGGGAACTAATTATCCTATATTCATAGTTATTATGCATGTGGCCTGGATCTCTGACAGGCTTTCCTGGAGGTCTTGGTGGTCTCTGGTGGTCCCTTGTGGCTGATGGAGAGGTGTCTTTTAGTGGACTTTCTGTATCTTAGCCCATCTCTCTTCCTCATGGCGTCCTTCTGCTAGTCTCTGCTAATCTATGCATTTCTACAGAGTACCTGCCACAGTTAATGATCCATGATGACACAGTTGATGGTCTTTGATTGTCGAGGAACCAGTACAATAATTGCCTCCTCTAGGGTGCCAGCCACAGTTGCAGAAGTTGATATCCTTGCTCACATTCTTGCCTGAGGCCCTTTTACACATTTCTATCTGTGGCATGTAACATTTCTACAAATTAATTCTTCTGAAAAAATGGTGTTTAAGCAAATGCCGTATAGTTTTTCATTGTGCCACAGTCAAAATGCATGGTCATCCTTTATGGATAACTACTTGCCTGGCTTGAAAACCAGAAAATGTTGGCTGTTTGTGTTTCTGCAGGGAGATGCTGTAGCTCTTTAACCTTTGATTGGCCTGTGGTGCTCTTTGTGGCATGGATGACACCGAGATGCACATGATACCCGACCAGTGCTTAAAAAAATGGGAAAAAGCAAAACCTGAAACACTTCAATTATGGTCATTGCTGGATTGTACACAGGAGGGAACAGACTTTGTTGAACCACCAAAGGTCTCTGGCGCTCATCAGGTGCTCAGAATTGAGCAGACAGATGTTTATCCAGCCGATTGTCTCATAAGACTGTAGAACTGGCTTGTGCAAATGACTGGCATGTAAAACTTGACTGATGTTATTTCAGAGGCTTTTCTAATGCCATCCGAAAATCTGTCTCCGGCTGAGAACCTGGGATCCAAAACTGAAAAAAAAGTCAAACAAAGATACCTTCTACTCCTAAAGCTAAGACTGAAAATAACATAGTTGGATTAAAGGTTGGTATGTCAGAGGGGAACTAGTGGTGATTAATTGATGTGGAGTTGAAGTTCTCTCTCAAAACCTGTGACTTCAGTTAACAGCTTACCCAGACTTTCCACTTTTAAGGTTATCTGTTTCAGGCTTTGTCTCTGGACAGAAATAATGTTTATTGACTTATTAAAACAAAAATATTTTAGTTGTGGCAGTCTCCCAAGTGACTTACCAACAGTAACAAACATTTTTGCAGACTTCCTTTAAATAATGGTGACATTTGGAAGCACTTGGACATCCCTCTGTCATCTAGCTCAGAAGCAGCCATCAGGAGAAGAATGTTCATTTTGAGTGTTCAGCTGTGACCAACTTCCCAAACGGAGACGTAGAGTCAAGCCCTTATTTTTGCCCATGTGGAATGTTTTGTGCTGAATTTTCTTGACCGGTGTGTAGACAGAGAAACTTTGCAGTGAGCAGTCCTGAGGATCTCAGCAGCTCTAATGAAAACTGGTAAAAGTGAGTGGTGATGAGGCAGAAGTTGAGAAGCCATTGGTAGTGCTGCAGCATGGAGAATTTCAAGCATATATTGAAAAAAAAAATAGGATTATAAGATTGATAACCCTTGTGCTTAGTGGTCAGAATGCAAATAACAAGCTGCAAATCAGGGCAGAGAAATGCTATAAAAAGCAAAACTGCAAAATTAAGTTGTAGAAGACGCCTTTTTGCATGATAATCTACTGGATTTGCGGTGGTTGTGCAAGTGGAATTTTTAGCAGCCTTGGTATAATTATAGAGCACTGAAATTTGTAAAGCTGCTCAAACATTTTGCATCGCAGTTGTGTGTGTTTTTTCAGCCAATACATGCCATTTTTGATTAAAAGAAATATGTCTTGAAACTTTTTTTTCCCTTGAGGAATGACTAATTGATATTCACAAGATTCAGTACTTTAGTATTTTATCAGAGGCCCCTAAATTCTTTCACTCCCTTCTCCTTCAGGGTGAATAATTTGGATTTCAGATGCATCAAGTTTGATAAAAGCCACCTTGTTAAAACGTCCTGTAGAGTTACAGCTTTATATGCTTTGAGGGAGGCTGGAATAACTACATCAGTACTGCTTCTAAGTTAGATTGAATGGGGCAATGGAAGAAGACAGTGGGGAAATGCTAGGCAGGCAGTTCACTTGTTTTAATTTTGTTGGTTCCTTCACATCCATTTAACTAGCTGTCCTGCAGAGGTACACTGGAGACCGTAAGTGTTGTGGTATCCAGAATACTTCCATCATGTTGTACCACAGCAGTATATATTAGCTTTGCATCTAGAGAAGTTCAGGGCTTTAACAAAGCCCAGGCCTTTTTCCCTGAATGTTGATGTTCTTTATTACTGCATTTCTCCTAACCCTGAAACGTGTTAAACTATTGTTTGCAATAGTTGACAGGATTTGCACCAAGAAACAATCCATAATAAAAAATCCTTTTTACGTTTCTGTTTCATCTGCAACTTCATTGTTCCAAATTGAACCCAAACATGCAGATTCGAAATTGATTTTTTTTTTTTTTTCAATGCAAGTTGTAAAGTTGCTGAGGATGGAGGGTGTTTGAGGTGATCAGCAATCAGTGGAGATTGGAAGAAAGTCGAGGCTTTACTGAGGATAAGGATATTCCTCTTTGTTGCTCTGAGGAATTGTTTATTTTGAAGCTGTTTTCTGTGTGGGAAACTTGCAAGTCATTGCTGTGTTGAATAAAGTTTGGAGCAGATTGGACAAAAGTGAGACTATAGTTACTGGAAAAAGAGGAAGTAGCTTTCACAATGTAAAGGGATGGAATGATGATCCTTGCCCAGGCCCAAAGTCTTCCAATTTTGCTCATCTTGCTGGAAGGGAGCATTTGGATAGTTTTGAGCCCTTCTGTTTTCTTCGGTTAAACAATTCAGTATTTCCACATTTCATTGGAGATGTTGAATTATAAAAATGAAATTTGGTTACTACACTAAAAAGTAGTAATAACTCTTTCTGTAGGTGCATGTAGCAGCACATGTAAAGCAGCAGTAAAGATGAGGGTAGTTCTGTTCCTGTTGAACTTCAAATTTGTTTTGCCACAGATTTCCGTGGAAGCAGGGATGGTTTTTTCCATGGCATATGGAATTCCTAAAGACTGGGATTTGGTTATGAATGAACACGTTTCCAGAATGAGATTACTTGAGTTTGTTTAATCGATTGTGGATTTCTCCAGAGCGACGCTGCACCGCTTATGTGAGGAGTTAGCTCTTTTTAATTGGTCCCATATGTACTGACAGATAGTATATTAACCATGCCTTGGGGGGGATAAGGGCATCTGGTGCATATTTTATTTCTTTTTTGGAGGGATTTGCTCTTTCTGTTTGGTTTTTCCCCTCTTTGTTCTAAGAACTATAGATATGTGTATAATCACTAGCATTCTGAAACTTAATACTCAGCTGAGGGATTAGTTAAGCTTCTGCAAAATTATCTGAACTTTGCTGACACGTAGAGGAGAAGAAACTGAGTTTCACAGAGAAGCTGGACTTTCTTAGTATCTCTGTGTTTGCGCACTTAATTTGCAAGAAGTCAAAATTGTCTGGATTGGAAAAGACCTTTAAGATCATCAGTCCAGTCATTAACCCAACACTGACAAAGTCCTCGACTAAACCATATCCCTAAGCACTGTGTCCATATGTCTCTTAAATACCTCCAGGGATGGGGACTCCACCACTGAAATCCTAGGCATGTTTCAGACCTGGGAAAGGCAGTGCTGTAAATTGGCAACTAAAATGGATGGCTGTGGAGAAAGTGATGGATTCTCATTATCTTGTAGCTATAAATGCAAGACCAAAAGTTCGTTTGGTTTATATTTCAGCTTGACAGGAATTTGTACCCTTTGTTTCTGCATAATATTGAGCACAACATTACCTCTAGCAAATAATCAGGGCAAATTTACTGTTTGCAGCAGGCTCCTGTGTCATTCTGTCCATATCATTGTCTCGGCGAACAAGTAAGAATGCCAAAGAGAGGTCACTGAACCATGTAACCGCTTAATGATTTACTGCAAAAAATGAAGGAGGAGAGCGAGAGTGAAATGCTAGTTTTAAAAGCGAATGCAGTGGCTGGCTGGCAGGTATTTTGTGAGATGGGCCTGCTCTGCCAGGCAGAGTGAGAAGTTTTAAAAGCATTGTCTGACACAGAAATTGTTGGAAAGCCTCCAAGAGCAAACTGAAAAAGCAACAGCCGCCTTCATGCTGCAGGATTCCATTGTTTTAATATTGAGCCAGCTACACCAAATAATACATCTAGTGGAAACTCATGTTAGGGGAAAATATGTTGGAAAGCAGCTAAGGGGTCAGCTCAAAATCAGAGTGAATGAACTTGACATATCTATGCTGCTGCAATGAGCTTGACGTATCTATGCTGCTACATGTCCTATTTCGTTGTTTCTCTTCTTCTCAGCTCCCATTTCTTAATTTATTTGCACTCTTCCCTCTTTTTCTTTTCCTTTATTTTTTTTTAATGCATGACAAACAGATAAATAAGTAAATGGTCTTGCCTTGGGCTTGTATTTTGGCTGCTCTGAAAAATGCTGGGGCTGATAAATACCTCTGCTTGCACAGAGAAGTTCTGGCATACCGGTGCTTTTAAAATTGTGATCTTGTTTAAAATTCCAGGCTTTCACAAAGACATCATCTGTTTTGAAGGTGCTGCTGCTCTGGTGATGAGAAGATGAAAAGGAGATAATGGTGATGACTTTATTTTCCTTTAGTGTCCTGTAATGGAGCAGTGCTTCCCAGGCTAGTTTTGTTGCTTGAAGGCCAGCATCGTCAGGGATGGGATGGAAGAAAAAAGCAGAGTTCTTACTCCAATTCTAAATGTTATTCACAATGCATTTAATAAAATACACAACACAGCTATCTATTAATTGCGTTCAGGTGACATGAGAGCTAGTTCAGTGATGACAAAGTTATTAAAATTTGAGAATTAACAGTGATTTCTGGGGCCAAAAATTTGGGAAACAGTTACTTATGAGAGCAGCTCCGTTGAAACACTGGTGAAAGTCGTTATGCTTTATTTCTATTGATGCTAAAAAGATTTGCTCTGGTATAAAATATATGCTATGAACACCAGGCATTGGAAACTGCAACTCATTTCAAAATATTTTTAACAGTTACCAGTAAATAATAAACTGTAAAAGCCCAAATCCAAACAGACGTATTTAGATGTTCATCTTCCTTCCACATGCCTAATTTCCACTAAAATAGTGAACTGGGAATTTAGATGCTGTAATGCAGATACTGATCAAAGAACTTTTTTATTGTACTACTGTGACTTCTACCTCCTCTGCTGATGTTTTAGGGAGGTTTTATTTTAATTTTGTGATTATGAGCGTCCTGAAATACTGACTCTCTCCTACTCTGCTGTGGATCTCTATAGGGCGACTTCACATTTTGAGAAATTATGGCTAAACTGGGAACTTAGTCTCTGAATATGCTGTATATTTAGATTTGCTTAGGTCTAGGGGTTTAGCTTGGCTGAGTGTAGAGAGATGTTAGAGGATCAGTCATGAAAACCTCATCTGCCTCTGAAGTTCCCTGTAGTTTGGAGGGTGTTTGTATCTGGGATTGTGTTTTGTCTGGGCAGCGATCCTGCTGATCGGAATCGCTTAAGCTTGGCAACAGAACGGAGGCATCCAGCCAGAGCAAACTCGAAGTACACAGGGTCTGAGAACAAACCATTCCACATGAATTAAACTGTGAGGAAACAGAAATTCTTTAAACTTGTAAGAAAACAAGGCAATGTGAGCATCATCACACAGGCAGCTGTGTGATGAGGGCTATTGATAGGGAGTGCGAGTTTCATTTATGAAATCTTGCTAGTTGTGTGTCTTTAAGAGATATCTTGTCAGCACGGGAAGAAGAGTGTTCCCCAAGAAAGCGGTATTAGAGTGAGATGGAATAACTCTTGGTGCTTGCATGCAAAGAATCTAGTAGCATCTTTGCTGAAAGCCTTTTTCATACTCAACTGATTCCAGTTTCTTCTGGGCCATACACTGCAGCTGGGTTTGCCATCCTAAAAAGCTTCCCTGTGTCCTCATGCTGCTTTTCTATCTGCAGTCCTGTGTCCCCCTTGCCATCATCTACCTCTTTTTTAACTGTATATGGTATCTTTTTTTCTGTCAGAGCTGCATCCTTGATGACTCCCTTGTCAGGCAGGAGGAGCCCAGGAGGGTCTCTGTGCCCGGCAGTGTTCCTTGTGACACGCTGGGTGCTGCCACACTGGGTGCTTTTGCTTCCACAGCCTCACCCCTTGCTTGCTTTGGTGACATCTTCTGCTCAGACTCTGGGCGTACACATCTGGGCTTGCTTTGAGCTTGCCATAGCAAATATGGATCACTCTTTTCTGTCCCAGGACAGTCCTTGCCACCCCCGACTCTCTTCTGTGCTGTCTGGTGGGGAGTGGTAGGAGCAGGGGGACATGACTGGGGGAGATGGTGGCAGGCACTCATTCAGTTTCTAACGTGCAGCCGTGCAGGGTGGCACTGAGTGTGTGGAGGGGTGGCAGAAGTCTGGGGTGTTGGGTTGGGTTTTTTTTTACTTTGGCGTGACATTTCGCAGATGCTCTGCCCTAAGGTCCTTGGGGGTGCCATGCCCTCTGCACACTGCCCAGGCTCCTCCACTTCCAGAATGTGTCACAGGGTGCCTGCAGGCAAGTCTGTCTTACCTTCATGCCTGTTGGTGCTTCTTTGCCTTTGAGAGATGTAAATTCAGGTATAATTATCTGCTTTTTCACCTAAATAGCATCTAAAAGAGATCGAATGTATTTGGTTTGATAGGCTGGCAAAATAGATCTCTTGACATGCTACATGAGATACTCTTTTAATAACTAGATTTTTGGAGTTGGGTTGGTTTCAAGATTACTTAGGCCAGATCTTTTTGAGTATAAAGAGTCGTGACATGATCTTGAATTTGTGCGTGCCAGTCAGTTTTGTGTTACAGAGTATGCTGCTGGTGGAATGATTTCTGACTTTGATAAGTGCATCCATCCTCTCAGTAGAGGGTTTTATTGTAGTGTTCAGTACAATGTTTATATGAACTGCTAGTAAAGGATAAATAAATACAGCACAGTAAGGTTTAATACAGGGGAGGGGAAAGTACTTAAACTGTATTAGCAGTATTTGTTTAACAAGAAATGGATCAGATGTGACATTTGTCTGTACTGGATAGCATTTGCTTTAAACAAAACAGAGCCTTGAAATGGATCGGTGTTCATGTGTATCAGAATTCTTCTTTTCATGCAGGGTTTTAATTGAAATAGGGAGCACTTTGAAGGACCGAGGAGGCAAGCATATATTGTACCTCTGTAGTGACAGTCTTGGACTGCTGTAGGTTTGGGATACCATTTATAGACCCTTCAGTTTTCTTCTATGGTGGAAAGGATGCTGTTGAGATTGGTAAACTAAGCAAAAGAAAATTATGAAACGTGAATCCTTCAATAAGCAAAACTATGGCTTTGTATTAAGTTAATTTTCCAATGTTATTAGGAGCTTTACTTGAATTTTACTCTGAGTGATTTAATGTTAAGCAAGTGGGAAAATACAGTGGTAATTACAGCTCTGATCCTTTCATTGACAATTAAGGTATGTTGTTTACCCAAGGAATGTTAAAACTTGTTACCAATTTCTGACTGTTATACTGCTCCTTGCATTTCTTTCAAATGTAAAGTCTCAGTAGCACCATCTGAATGGAGAAAGGATGAGTAACATGCAGTTATGAGCTGTGATTATAGTCATGCCAATTAAGAGTATCTTCTTCTGATTATTTTCAGTATAAAAGCTACCAAATGGACATAGTGGTTCTGGCATATGAAATTTGTATGATATAATATTCCCTGAACCTTAATTCACTGAATTGCCCAAGTCGTGCTTTTCAAGAACTTTGTAAATTTAAAGCACTTAAAAGAAATACTCTGGGTTCATGACAGTGGAGAGCTACTGCCTCTTCTCAAAATATACGTTGGCTACTGTTACAAGTCAGTATTTGCCAACAGTTTCCGCAGGAGATGCCAGTTTGGAGTGGAAACTAGGAAACAGTTTCAGCGAAGCACTTTATCCTCCTCTTGGCTTAAAGCACATGAATAATCCCATTGACTACCCACGTGTGCTTTACTGGGACTGCTCGCATAGTGAAAGTTAGGCATGTGCTTAAATAACTTGCTTATTTGGGGGCTCACTGCGTGATGTCTCCTGGCGGAGATTTTCTTATGGCAGCCGTCATATGACCCGTGCGCAGGAGCACAGCGCTGTCTGTGCTAGCCCTACAGTCCAAAGCAAGAAGCTATTTCTGTGTCCATCCCCAACATGTCCTGCACTTCCCTGGCAACTAATTATCTGTTTGCTGCCAACTGTGCTCTAGTGTTTTTGGCACCCAACCACTCCAACTTGCTGCTCATGCAAGTGTTGAATTGCCATTGTAAGGCAGAATAGTCTTTTCCTTGTTTAAAACTTGTATGTGCGGTCGTTACAACATGAAGAAAAAAAGTAGATAATTGTCGTAGTTTTCCTCATTTTGCTCAAATTGTTCTCTCTCTGTCAGTAGTCCCACTGAGGTTGAGAGACATGCTAGCAGAGGAGAAGGTCCAAGCTCAGTACTCAGAGGGGCTAAAGGGAGGTTTTTCTGGTCTATTGAATATCTAATGAAAGCACATTTCTTTATTTGAGAACCTCTGTAAACAGATCATCTGTGGAAACAGCTCTTTCAGCACACGGGGAGGAAGAAGTTAAATGCTGGAGTAGAACCTTCTTTAACCTGATATTAGAACTGTTATCTCTGATTTGATTCAAAATTGGCTCTCCATCATAATTGTACAAGTTCAGGCTAAAGGTACATTTAGGTAGGTGTTCCACCTGTGCCCTTCTCTCCCATCCCCTGCATGCACATGGCAGCAGGTGCCCTCAGAGACAGGCTGTCCCCTGCTTGAAAGGGGCCGTGACAGGCAGGGAGTCACTGCCACCTGCACACGGCAGGTCTTCAACACCCTCTCCCTTCTGCATAGTTTCTCCTTCAGAAAGACAGACTGCAGCAAGTTGGCAGACCTAGTATCTATACATAAAATCAAGTCAAGCTAACGGAGTTGCACGTGTAGTGCACAGCAATCAGTTAATGGGACCAGTATGCCCAGCTGTAGTTGGTAGTCAGTGTTGCTCCTTCAAATTCAGGATATTCTCAAACTTTGAGCTTTGCAACTGAAAGGTAAAACTAAATAGGTTTTGTCAGTAAGTTTAGTAATCCAGGCTGGCAAAGCACTCTGTTATCTTCAGAAATATGTTTTAAAAAATATTCTTTAATGTATAATCATCTTAAATGAAGTACTCTTTTGCTGGAGTTGTGTTTGGGAGAATGAATGGGATAACGTGTAATATGAGCCAGATGAAAAATAATACTAGATTTCTTCGCTGGGATGAAAACTTGGATGCTTGCACAAGCGGCCCGGAGACCCTAAAGTATTGCTATAACAGTCTGTAACTTCATGCATGAGGTAAGAAAACAAGTACTGCTTTCACAGACTATTAGTGTTTATGCCTTGAATATACTTTGAGAGTGCTCGAGGTGCTGTAGATTCAGTATCATAACAATTAATAGATCTAAACCCTGATGAACTAAGGATTAAACTGTTTTAGAAACCTATTAGCAGGCTTTCAGCTAGCTAATGATAAAGTATTTGTGAATTAAGTAGGAGGTTTAATTCCAAGAAGTTCTCACGGGTTTTCAGTGCAATACTTGAATCCACAAAAATCCATATAAAAACAGCACAGTGTCTAGTAGTTGATTCATCCCTTGTGTATAAATAAAATATATAACTCTCCTCACCTAAAGCACAGGACTGACAAGCAAGGACCTGAGATGACTTTCTAGCCCTGGTAGAGACATCCTGTATGGTTCTGGAAAATCACCTAGCATCTTTGTGTGAGGCAGACCCGGTAGTGCTGGCCTGCCTTGCTGAGGTGAAGGGGAGGTTGAGGAAAATGGTGACTGCAAAATGAGTTAAGAATCTCCCATTAGATGTCAGAACAAATGGTTTGGTTTTGATGGAGGTAATCTCTAGTATGATTAATAACTGCTGATTTATAAGTCAAGTTATGAAGCTTTAGTAAATGCATATTTCTTCAGTCAGTGCTGCAGCATGTTACTAGCTGGGAGTACTACATGGATTTACTTCATATCTACGTATTTTCCTCCTTAGATATGCAATAGCAAGAAAAATGTTCGGTTTTTCAAATGAAAGTCAGTTCAAAGAAATATCTAAATGTTGAAAAATTTCCCTGGCTCCCTTGATTCCACAAAATCGATTTGGAAATCTGTCAAAGATAGGCTTTCTTCACTCTGAGCAATTGCTGAGCAATTTGTCATTCAACAATGTTACTGTGTGCTTGGATAGTTCCTCACCCAAGCCTGGGAAGTTATTTCTTGTCTGTTATAGCAAGTGACAAGTTTTGAATGACATCTACTCTAGTACCAGTAGTGGAATTTACATTGGAGATAAGAAGAACTGCTGCATACAGAGGAAGAGAACTTGAAACTCACATGCTAAAGGCAGATCGGTGAGGCGTTCAGCTCAGTGGGAACAATAACAATGGTCAGTGGGGTGAGATTTAAGTAAGGGGAAAGAAAACAAGGATGGATGAATCCATAGTTCTTTGAATGTTCTTTGATTCCCTGTTCTTCGCTCCATATAGTCATTGGTAGAGGAACTGGGTTTGTGAACAGTTTTGTAATATACCTGGGAGTGATCAGAGGTTGAATTTAGACCCTTTTTTTGGAACATACATGGATTCTAATGAATCCTTCCGTTTTGTGCGTGTAAATCTTTCTAATTGGAAACACTCTCCACATTGCTGATCGTAATAATGTTCACTGTCATAAGTGATAAATCTTGTTCTCTCCCGATGGAAGCTTCTTAAGCACTGAACAGCAAGTGAAACACGCAGATGCATCCAACTATTCAGTCTCGTTTTTCTGCACTAGAACTGGAGATAATTGCTTTTCTCTCTCTGTTTAGCACTTTCAGACCATGTTAAAGACAAAGTTGAATGTCCTAACTCTTCGGAAGGAGCCTCTCCCAACAGTGATCTTCCATGAACCAGAAGCCATTGAGCTGTGCACCACAACTCCCCTCATGAAGACTCGACCTCACACTGGATGCAAGGTACTCGCACACGTAAACTTCAAGAATGGATCGCTGTGGAGGTGTCCAGCATGTGTGTCAGGACTTTAAAGACCCCAAAGTAACCAACATTGAACATTGCTGTTCTGGAAACTCCACTAACTGCTACTATGACCATAGGTTTCTAAATCAAAAAAGTTATTGGGTGTTTCTGACCAGAAATTTTGGACTTCAGGAAAAAAGATTTGTGTTGTGGGCACATTGCAAATTGTGGCAGATCTCTGACAGCCTGCAGTGGACAGGGATTGCCATTAATACTGCCATTGTTTCTTTAAGTGTTAGTGCTGAGATGGGACACTGCAGGCTGTACTAATAGAGGTATGCAGCTACTGAAACAGGGTTGCAGCTTAAAACTCAGCTTCTGAAAAAGCTTCTTTTCTATAAAGTTTAATGGCTTAAGAGACCATATGAAAAATAACAAATAAATCTACTTTGTTTGCATCTTCTGTTGGAGCCATTTTCCTTGGTCACTGAGCTCTCCTAGCCTTGCAGATCAACGGGCAACCTTGCAGAGTGAGCTGGGTACCAGTTTGGCCTCTGCTGCCAGTCAGGGCTCAATAGGCAAGTCCCCCTCACCTAGCCTGGCTGCCAGTTGTCAGGAGAATCCTCCCACCCTTGAGAGTCTTGGTGGAAATGGAGAGAACTGTGCTTCAGCTTCCATTGCTCTGTGAAGTGTCAGCTCTAGAACAGCTGTTGGCAGATGCTCCATGTGTTGGATAAGGTCCAAAGTGCAATTAAATGTCCTGACCTCCTCCCCTGGCAGTGTGTATGCTCACATGTATGGACACGCTCTTTCTTTTTGGAGGATCTGGTGTGAGATGGGATTGGAAGAAGTTGCTTCTGTTGGTGTACTGTGTGGATGGCAGAGGCTCTTGGTAAGCCATGAAGAGGTTTGCTAGGGAACCTCCACATCTGGCCTCTCCTCAGCAAAGTTTCTCCTTGGGAAGTGTCATTTTTCTTTGACTTTTTGACTATCACAGTAGCTAAGAAACAAGACCATTGCTGGGTGTTGAAGCAGTGCTGCCCTGTGCTGACGCAGAGGAATGCAGGGAGAGTGACCCTAATGTGCTTTGTATGGTAGCTCATAGCATCTGCTTTTCCACAGAGATGTCTTTTGTCCTTTATGAGTGCATCTAATGAATTTTTTTGAGAATATTAGCTATCATAAAAATGGTTCACGAAGTATCTGTCTTTCACCCCTAGTGAGAGAGAATTTGGACGTAATAATGCTTTCTGAAATCAGTTTATCTCTGTGAATCTGTGTAGAATTCAAATGAACATTTTTACTTAACCTACAGTCTTTCAACTGGAAAAGATGAATTACAGAGAGATGTTGAACCCCTCAGTGAGGAGAATTTCATTCTATATTTAGAGATCTCTTTTATTTATTTATTTATTTTCCTGCAATGTAACATAGTAGTGGTGACTAGCGAACATCTGCCACCACACTCCCCTTCTCCTGCTGGCACTGTTGTCCCTTCTCCCCTTTCCCCTGTAGCTAGTTCACCTCCTGCCAGCGCTGGAGTCTTTCAGCAGTGTTTTTGGGGTGGTGGGCAGCACCTCTTCAGATGATTCAGCAGTTGTGATTCCCAGTGCCCACCTTGGGAAGATGATTACACATGTATGTTGTTCCTGTGCTAAGAAATCTTCTCCAGTCATTAATGGAAAGGCTCCGTTTTACCCAGTCTCTCTAATCACAACCTCTTTCCTCCCTCGTTTTCTGACTAAATGTATTATTCTCTTACTGGTCTTGTACCCTCCATCTCTTTATAGGTAATTAGTCTTCCTCTCTCCCTCTGATTATTAGTTTCTTGCTGAGTGATATGATAATAATGTTGCTGTAACAAAGCCAGTATTTTGTAATGCAAACTTTCGCTCTGTGGTGTCTGACCTATCACTGTTATTCCAGGTGTAAGGAGGGGAGGTGCTGTAGAGTCGCTGGTAACACGGAGCCTCTCTGGTTCTGAGACGTAGGCTTGTCGGGATAGAGCATAGCGTCCGGTTTTTACTCTTTCATGAGTCACTCTCTTTTGATCCTTAATCGTTTTATTCCTCTTGACTGAAATCCCTCCAATTCTTCTATGTAATCCCATTAATGAGATAGCATCATTCGTAGAATCATAGAATGTTAGGGATTGGAAGGGACCTCGAAAGATCATCAAGTCCAATCCCCCTGCCAGAGCAGGAATGCCTAGATTATGCTACACAGGAACGTGTCCAGGCAGGTCTTGAATGTCTCCAGAGAAGGAGACTCCACAACCTCTCTGGGCAGCCTGTTCCAGGGCTCCGTCACCCTCACTGAGAAGAAGTTTCTTCTCGAGTTTAAACGGAACCTCTTATGTTCCAGTTTCAGCCCATTACCCCTTGTCCTATCATTGGTTGTCACCGAGAAGAGCCTGGCTCCATCCTGGTGACACTCACCCTTGATATATTTGTAAACATTAATGAGGTCACCCCTCAGTCTCCTCTTCTCCAAACTAAAGAGCCCCAGCTCCCTCAGTCTTTTCTCATAAGGGAGATGCTCCACTCCCTTAATCATCCTAGTTGCCCTGTGCTGGACTCTCTCCAGCAGTTCCCTGTCTTTCTTGAACTGAGGGGCCCAGAACTGGACACAATATTCCAGATGGGGTCTCACCAGGGCAGAGTAGAGGGAAAGGAGAACCTCTCTTGACCTACTAACCACCCCCCCTTCTAATACACCCCAGGATGCCATTGGCCTTCCTGGCCACAAGGGCACAGTGCTGGCTCATGGTCATCCTGCTGTCCACCAAGACTCCCAGGTCCCTTTCCCCTACACTACTCTCTAATAAGTCATTCCCCAACTTATACTGGAACCCGGGGTTGTTCCTACCCAGATGCAAGACCCTACACTTACCCTTGTTATATTTCATTACATTTTTCCCCGCCCAACGCTCCGGCCTGTCCAGGTCTCGCTGGGTGGCAGCACAGCCTTCTGGTGTGTCAGCCACTCCTCCCAGCTTGGTATCATTCTTCTGACAGAGGCTCCAGACATCTTATTTTATTGCACAGCTTTAAAATATAAGCCTCAGCTGGTTATGAGAACTCGACACATGCAATTGGTTTGCTGTTCAGGAGTCTGAGCATTGGTTTTCTTATGTGATTGCTCTTTTCCTTGTCCTTTCATTCCAAGACAGACTTCTCCTTTTTCTCTTTCATTTGACATGAGCTGCTGAATCCTGAAGAAACAAAGCTTTTCTGATGAGGTCCAATCTCATTCTGTAATTGAACGGGATGGTTTTAAGAAGAGCAGAGATTGCTTGCTTGACGTCATCTAGGGGTGACCCCCAAAATCTGGAAAGTTAAAGAATTGAACAAATTCTAAGTGCTTCTCTTTCCTGCCAGATTCCAGGTCTGATGCAACTTAGTTGCCATTGTGTTTCCTAACATATATTTTTTATTTACAGAAGAAGGCTTAAGACTTGTTACTCCTGTTACTGCAGGTCTACACCTGCCTGCTGGGGCTGGTTGTGCTGTTGCCAAATCACGTGGGTGTGATGTCATCAAACAAGAGAAATAGGTAGTGTTTGCACTGATTTGCAACAGAGAGCTTTAGGTGCACATGTTTTGGAATTTGTGGTGCTGGTTGCTTAGTGAGATGGGGTTGACTCAGAGGCTGTAGTTCACAAAAGACACCTTCTTGTGCCCCCTTCCTCTCCTTTCCTCAGCAGCCCTCTTTGCAAATGTGCCCTGGGGTTGGACTATTGCAGTCCCATTCAGCAGATTTCTGAGTACAGAGCAGGATTTCTGGGTACAATAAAGCACTTGGACTCTGGATTTTTCCTGAGGGGTCATTTGCTTTTGTTTGAGCCATAGTGTATGTTAGGTGAGAGAGGCAGGTCTTTGCTCTTCCTAGCTGGACCACACTTTCAACCATAGGTTCCTAATTTGCCCTTATTTAAATAGAGTGTGTTTCTGTATACAAGTATGAGTGCAATTTAGATGTGTGTATATAAAAATGTGTCCATCCGTGTTCACATCCTGAAGGTTTTGATTAGACTGTGGCTGTTTTGCTTGCAGGTCTTATGTGTCAAACGTTGTGCAGTCTTGTGCTTCAGCTGGAAACTTTCCTTATCACAACACTAAGTACCACCAGATGGAAATGGAAAATCTGGAGTATCTCCAGGAAATAAGTTGCTCTCTACTCAAAAATGTGTGCTTTCTCTGTGCCTTTTAACAGATTTTGTTTAAGTTCCACGTATTTTATTCTTCCTTAATGTCCTAATTGGCTTATGCAGATTCTGATGTTTCTTGATTTCAGTCCCTTTGAGCTATGGTGGTGGCAGGGAGGGAACTGTCTAAATGACTCTATCCCTTCTGCTGTAGCTTTTCCAGGCCCTGCTGCAATAACACGAAAGGACAGAGGTTAAAAATGCTGCCTGCAATTTTTGAAGTAGTGTCATAGGTTTAACTTTTTTTTTCTTTCTATTGAAAAGCGCTTCAAAGTGAAGTCGGTGTTGAATAATCGGTAGCTCATTGTTATCCTCCTGAGTCAGGTGATCTTATTCCTCTGATTCCTGCCAGCGGACGAGCTTTTCTAAGCAGCCTGGAAGGCTGAGATGAGAGGAGCATAAGAAGTGTAAATAATTGCTTTTCTTAAATGGGAAAATATATATTAATGATACGGCATTTGCAGGCATGATACCCGTTGCTTGCCTGTCTTATTGGATTGAGTTGGTGAGCTTATTAGTTCTAGCTTTGTGGAAGGTGTGTTGTTGAAATTTCTTAGGCCTCTTCCCCTTCATTGCTCCTCAAAGCCAAAAGTAGCTGAATGGCTCCCCTCTGCCCCTCTGCTGCACTGTTATTGTGTGCAGGTTGGTTTTGTTTGTCCTGCTACTGAATCAGTCAAAATCAATGCAAAAAGAACATTGTCTCTCATTTCAATACCCAGAGACCAAGGTGCTTTTTCCTGTTTATGCTCTCCTGTTGGCTCAGAAGGGTTGAAAATAATGTGCCCTAAGAGCTTCTGAGATGAGGAAATCCAGATGACATAAATGTTTGGTTAATAGTCTAGTGCTTTACTTAAATTTTTGTACGTAATTTAAAAACCCTACTCTTGCGCAGTTATTGCTGTTTTGGCTACTGAAACCATTAAATGGTTGGAAGCTGCACATGCTCCTAAAACTACCTCACTTTATCCTTAAAGCTTAATGAAAATGTTCTCTTTGCAGCTACAGCATGGCCAGGAGTGATTGTTTTGAGTGCAGGTTTATCCAGCTGTGAATAAAAGTCCAGCTAGTGGCCTGGTCTTCATTACCATTTTGGAAGTCTGTAATATTGAGATGGCCATTAACTTTAATCAAGAAATAAACAAGTGAGACAAGCTGAACTGTACCATTGCTCCTGAGCCTACTGTTTTCCACAATGTATAATGTGAGTTTGAAGCACAGAGCTTATTTTCTTCTTGCCTCATTAAAGGCCTTCTGTTGTTATCCTCAAGCATTACATATTTTGTACTGTGACTTGAGAACTTGTTTTTCTGCCTCTTTCTACCCTCATCAAGTGAACCAAAAGGGTGCATGTAAACTCTTGCATGGGGCAAATCTCAATAGCTGCAGTATATTTAGATACAGAGCTCATTGGTATGAGAGATATAGAGGCTTTAATGATCTGTTTCCCAAAATCAAAGTGCATCAAATATACTAATGCCGCAATAAGTATGTTACGTAAAGATGAAGTATTTTGTTTACTTTTTCTTCATGTAGTGTAGTGCTTAATACTGAAGTCAGAGAAGAGAAAACTACTTGCAGAAGCCTTGCACATGGCTGTATCCTAGAATCATAGAATCATAGAATGTTAGGGATTGGAAGGGACCTCGAAAGATCATCAAGTCCAATCCCCCTGCCAGAGCAGGAATGCCTAGACTATGCCACACAGGAACGTGTCCAGGCAGGTCTTGAATGTCTCCAGAGAAGGAGACTCCACAACCTCTCTGGGCAGCCTGTTCCAGGGCTCCGTCACCCTCACTGAGAAGAAGTTTCTTCTCGAGTTTAAGCGGAACCTCTTATGTTCCAGTTTCAGCCCATTACCCCTTGTCCTATCAGTGGTTGTCACCGAGAAGAGCCTGGCTCCATCCTCGTGACACTCACCCTTGATATATTTGTAAACATTAATGAGGTCACCCCTCAGTCTCCTCTTCTCCAAACTAAAGAGCCCCAGCTCCCTCAGTCTTTTCTCATAAGGGAGATGCTCCACTCCCTTAATCATCCCAGTTGCCCTGTGCTGGACTCTCTCCAGCAGTTCCCTGTCTTTCTTGAACTGAGGGGCCCAGAACTGGACACCGTATTCCAGATGGTGTCTCACCAGGGCAGAGTAGAGGGGAAGGAGAACCTCTCTTGACCTACTAACCACCCCCCCTTCTAATACACCCGAGGATGCCATTGGCCTTCCTGGCCACAAGGGCACAGTGCTGGCTCATGGCCATCCTGCTGTCCACCAAGACTCCCAGGTCCCTTTCCCCTACACTGCTCTCTAATAAGTCATTCCCCAACTTATACTGGAACCTGGGGTTGTTCCTACCCAGATGCAAGACTTTACACTTACCCTTGTTATATTTCATCACATTTTTCTCCGCCCAACTCTCCAGCCTGTCCAGGTCTCGCTGAATGGCAGCACAGCCTGCTGGCGTGTCAACCACTCCTCCCAGCTTGGTGTCATCAGCAAATTTGCTGATAGTACTCTCTAGTCCCTCATCCAAGTCATCGATGAATATATTGAATAATACTGGTCCCAGTACTGACCCTTGAGGGACTCCACTGGATACAGGCCTCCAACCAGACTCCGCCCCATTGACCACAACTCTTTGGCTTCTTCCCCTTAGCCAGTTCACAGTCCACCTCACTACCCGAGAGTCTAGACCACACTTCCTCAGTTTATCAGCAAGGATGCTGTGGGAGACTGTGTCAAATGCTTTACTGAAGTCAAGGTAGACCACATCCACCGCTCTGCCATCATCTATCCACCTTGTTATATCCTCATAAAAGGCTATAAGGTTAGTCAAGCACGACTTCCCTTTGGTGAAGCCATGTTGACTGTCTCTAATGACCCTCTTATCCCTGATATGCCGTGAGATGGCTCCAAGGATAAGTCGTTCCATCACTTTCCCAGGGATGGAGGTGAGGCTGACCGGTCTATAGTTACCCGGGTCCTCCTTCTTGCCCTTTTTGAAGACTGGAGTGACATTTGCTTCCCTCCAGTCCTCAGGCACCTCTCCCGTCTCCCAAGACTTGGCAAAGATGATGGAGAGTGGTCTAGCAATGACATCAGCCAGCTCCCTCAGCACCCGTGGATGCATCCCGTCTGGACCCATGGATTTATGGATGTCCAGATTGCTTAATTGGTCCCTAACCCAGTCCTCATCGACTAAAGCAAACTCCTCCACTGCCCTGACTTCCTCTGGGGCCTCAGGGGAACGGGGCTCCTCAGGACAGCCTCTGGCAGAGTAGACAGAGGCAAAGAAGGCATTCAGTAACTCTGCCTTCTCTGTATCTTCTGTCACCAAGGCACCCACCTCATTCATCAGTGGGCCTACATTGCCTCTGGTGTTAGTTTTATCTGCCACGTATTTGAAAAAGCTCTTCCTGTTGTCCTTGACCCCTCTCGCCGGGTTCAATTCTAGGGAGGCCTTTGCTTTCCTAGTTGCCTCCCTACATCCTCGGACAACAGCCTTATATTCTTCCCAAGTGGTCAGCCCTGCCTTCCAAGATCTGTAAATTCTCCTCTTGCCCTTGAGCTTGCCCAGCAGATCCCTGTTTAGCCATGCAGGTCTCCTGGCTCCCTTCCTTGACTTCCTACGTGTCGGGATGCTCTGATCTTGAGCACGGTAGAAGCAGTCCCTGAACGCTAACCAACTATCTTGGGCCCCTGTACCTTCAAACAGCCTTGCCCATGGGATTTTCTCTAGTAATTGTTTGAAAAATCCAAAGTTTGCCTTGGCAAAGTCCAGGGTTGCAATTCTGCTTGCTATTTTGTTTCTGCTACGTGAGATCCTGAACTCCACCATTTCATGGTCACTGCAGCCAAGGCAGCCCTCAACCTTTACTGCTTCAACCAGATCCTCCTTGTTAGTGAGGATGAGGTCCAGCAGTGCTCCTCTCCTAGTTGGCTCCTCCACCATTTGCATCAGAAAATTATCATCGATGCACTGGAGGAACCTCCTGGACTGTGGCTGGCTGGCTGAGTTGTCCTTCCAGCAAATATCAGGGAAGTTAAAATCCCCCACGACAACCAGGGCCTGTGATTGTGAGACTGCTCTCAGCTGCCTGTAGAAGGCCTCATCAACTTCCTCACCCTGATCTGGTGGCCTGTAATAGACACCCATGACAGTATCTCTCCTGCCAGCCTGCCCCTTAATTCTAACCCATACACTCTCAACTTGCTCCTCATCCATGCCTGGATGGTATTCAAGACATTGTAGTTGCTCTTTCACGTAAAGAGCGACTCCACCACCTCGCCTGGCTGGCCTGTCTTTCCTGAAAAGGACATAGCCACCCATGACCACATTCCAGTCATGTGAGCTGTCCCACCATGTCTCTGTAATTGCCACCAGATCATAATCTCCTGCCCGAACCCAGGTTTCCAGCTCCTCCTGCTTATTCCCCATGCTGCGTGCATTGGTGTATAAGCATTTCAGGGAGCAAGCTGAGCACACTGATCTCACCCTAGGGGGATGGGAGGCCACTCGGTCCTCATAATTTCTAGAACACTGCCCCGCTGCAATCCCAGCTATAACCCCATCCCCCTTCATATCTAGTTTAAAGAACGCTCTATGAGTCCCGCCAGCTCGTGACCAAGGATCCTTTTTTCCCTTTGTGTCATTTGAACCCCAGCTTGTTTCAGTAGACCAGGTGCCCTGTAGATCTCCCCATGGTTAAAAAATCCAAAGCTAGACCGCTGGCACCACCCCTTTAGCCAAGTATTAATCTGCTGCACTTTGTCAAACCTTCCACTATTTTTCCTCATAATAGAAGGAATAGAGGCAAACACAACCTGTGCGCCTGATCCTTCTAGCATCCGCCCCAGTGCCCTAAAGTCCGTTTTGATTGCTTCTGGCCGTCTCTCTACTATCTCATCATTACCGATCTGCATAACCAAAAACGGGTAATAGTCCGTGGGTTTGACCAGACCAGGAAGCTTCTTGATAACATCCTTAACTCGGGCCCCAGGGAGGCAGCAGACTTCCCTGAGAATGCTTCAGAGAATTTGACTGAATCTCATTCTCGTATTGAAAATGAAGAGTTGCATGCGCTCATTTCTTTTTCAAAATATGCCTGTTTGGCAAGGTCCTGCCCTGCACCTAAGAAACTAGTGAGAGCTTTGCCATGGACTCCATGGTGAGCATGTGGGGTGTCACAACGCAGGACGGCAGCCACCTTCAGGCAGCGCACACTGCTTGGTGTTAGGAACTGGCTGCTTTAAGCTTCAGAGAGGGTCTCTTGCATGTGATTTTATTTAAAAAAGAAGAATTGTTACATGCACAGGAATCCCATTTATGTCAGTGAGGATTTATGTTTTAAATGAGTGCAGAGGAGCTAACAGAAATATGAAGAGCAGATGGAAGTGGAGAATGTTGTTAAAGCGTTGTAATGCTTCATTTCCTGAAGTCCGAGTCTTAGGTGAAGAATATAAATTGGCTAAAGCAATTGAATTAGTCTTAAACTGAGCCTGCTTTAAACAGGATCTTCTGAAGTGTTCGGTTTTGCTGTGTTGGATGTATTTTGGCAATATTACTTGCTTACCAGTAAAGTGGCATTGTAAGGGTAATGTATTCTGAGAGCAGTGGAAGTTATGTCCTGTCAGATATGTTGTTGCTTATTTTTTTCCTAGCATTTGCACCGGTGACATTTTTCGAGCCGTGGTTCAAATAAAGGGCATCTTGTTATTCAGGAAGTTCTTGCATCCCATCTGAAAATGGTCATGCATTTCAGTCAGCTTTGTGTTTCTGCTTTAACTACCTTTACAGGAGAAAGTATAGGGCTGTTTTCTACACATAGTGGGGTAACTTTGCTCTGACTATATGCATGTTAATTAAAGGAGAATGGTTTTGCTCTTTCTGTTTACTTTCTGATTTTCATTAAGAGTGTGTCAAGCCATTTTGAAGAGTTCCATAAAAGGAATAAGACTGCCACCTTGGGAGAAGAGCGCTGGTGACAGGGAAGACTCTTACGATACTGCCACATAGTGCCTGCCAACAAGTTCTATCTTTTGCAATTCGGCACAAAACCAAGATACCAGCATGAAGCACAGTGGTGACTCTAAGGTTTGGGATAGCTACAGTTGTGTTAGGATATTTATTTTTTTGTGCTGTAGAAAATATCATGCTCATCACAATTGCTCGGGCAAAGCCTTCTGGTCATAGGAGCTAATTGCGTCCATAATAATTAAGGTTCAGATATCTAAGACCTAATAGCTTTTGACAGATAAAAATTAAAATGAGATTGAAATTTATTATGGTGGTTACACTGAGCAGATGCTGCAGTCACTGTCAATTGTTTTGTTCTGGTGTGTCCTTGAGAAACATTTCCATCTGCTCTTTCAGCGGAAGGACGAAGCTGTGGTCACAGAATCACAGAATCACAGAATGTCAGGGATTGGAAGGGACCTCGAAAGATCATCAAGTCCAATCCCCCTGCCACAGCAGGGGTCTGTGTGGCTGGAGAGCACAGGGGAGCTGGTGCTGCACCATGGCCCTCTGGGCACATGGGCCCTGCTGTGAGCTGGCTCTCTGAGCTGGATGCACCCTTTCCTCCTAGTAAGTGAAGTTACTTTTAACAAAATCAAGTAACTTCTGGTTCTGTTGCTGTTGTTATTTGGTATTACTGCAGTGGGCACCTCCCCACTTGTCAGCATGCTGAGAGAGGTGTTGACAGATCTTTTTAGGCATGGGTTACGAAAATCTGTGGTTATTCTGCGAAGGTATTTTGCGTGGCTCTTTCCCTGAAGCCATGGATATTGTTTCTTTGATTTCCATTAGAATACTGCAGAATTTGCATTTGGCACTGGATACCCACTGCTTGCACTAGTTTGAGCCAACATGAGCCTTCTCAGGAATTCCTAATCTCTGCTTACAGCTGTGCTGCGCCCCACACCATCAGGTTTTTTTTGAGGCTGATCTGTGTGCTGAAAGCTTCCCACTGAAGCAATTGACATTGGCAAAAAAAGGAGGTTGAAATTGGATTACAGATCCATTCTTTTGTAGATGAGGTACCGTTGGCCACGTTCATAGATAAACAGGCTACAGGAATGTAGATGAATGTTGCAATCCAAAAAAAAATGTCATGAGAGAAAAGAGTGTCCCGTCTGTGCCTGTTTCTGTTGGTCCCAGGAGTAATCCTCTTCTCCTTGTACCAATGCAATATAGTCTGCAATGCAGTGTGATGTAAAAATACATTAGCTTGCAAGAGGAAAGAAATTTTTCCATTCTTGGGGTTGTGTGTCAGTGGCTGAAATGAATATATTTTTTTTGGTGTAGTTAATTGAAAGTTCATAGCAATAACTATCTTTAGGCAATACTTTTGGGCAACTTTAAGCTTCATGTATGTTATCTATAGCTGATCAACTACCTTTATTGTAATCTCTTGTGAATATTTGACTTCAGGCTTGTGGTAATTCAACAAGCTTTCTTATCTAAGATTCTAGATTGTGTAGGAATAGCAAGTGCAACAGAGGTATGATTTTTTTATTGTTTTTTAAAATTAATCTGTCTACTTTCTTAAAGTTTATAGTCTGGTTTGGAAATTCAGTAAATATTCCTAGGTTAAGAACTTCCCTTGTGTAAGTACTCCTGAATTAAGAACTTCCCTAGTACTATTAACCCAAGAATCTCTGGTATTCACCTTTAATCATTTCACAGCAGAGTATGGTCTATCCCTTTTTGGGAACTGCTGTTCATTTGCCTGTTAGATATCAGGGTTGGTTTCTGATTGCTGGAACATAGCATGCTGAAGAAAAAAAAATTAGTGAGTTAATCAGCTGAAAGATGGTCATAATTCATTTTGCTGTTCAGGGTTTATTTCACCTGTAGGGCCATGATAACACTTTCTGATTAAAGTGCTCTGAAGCTGTAACTAGCATGGCAGTGACCTGCACTTGGTAGTAACAAACCTGGGACATGGATAACCTTACATTTAACAGGTACACATTTAAAGTGGAAAGAAACTACTTTAACTTCAGTAAGCCTTGTGAACAATCGTGAGGCACTCTTGCTGTCTCTTTAAATTTGTTAGCGTGCCCTTATTCTGCAGTCTAGTTGTCATTTTCTGCTGTGTGACTTGTGTGGCAGGGATGATGGGTGCCTTGCTGGCACAGGAGAAGAGGAGCAAGGCAGGGGCAGGCTTGTGGCTGTCAAGAGCCCCGCTTGATATTTGCGCTGCACGGCAAATGGCCAAGGGAGGTGCATCTTTCAATTACATATTAAAATATAAAAAAAATTTAAAATTATATTAGTATTAAAATACTACTTTGCAAGACATTTTTATTCCAATTAGCTCATCAGTAAAGTGGTGAATTTTAGTTTGGAGTGAGACGTAGAGATTATGATTGTAGAGATCCTTGCGTAATTTTTTCCTGCTTTGGATTAGATTGCTCTCCATTAGCCATTACCTTCACATCAGTATGAGTGCAGGAGGTTACAGAGGTGCATGATGTTTCTCATGTTGTAGCAGCTTTTTGCATACCAACCCCTTGCCCTTTTGACTACATGGAAAACTATAAATGTGTCGTGCAGGAAGATTTAAATGAGAGCTGTTTAGGTCTCAGACGCTCATTCCAGAGCTGCAATTTCTTAATAGCTGTCTGAGCTTTACCTTATGTGCAGCCATCTCAGTCACGCTGACTGAAATCCTGCTAATTATTTTGGAGATATTTTTGTATGATGTGTCTTGAGAGAAGAGTCTGAGCATCTGTGAAACAGATGAAGTGAAAATTCCTCTGGTGTCCATCAGCAAACATAAACAGGTGGAGCACATCCAGGTTTCTGCAGTAGAGGGAGGGGCTCCAGAAAACATGATCGTTTGCAGCACAAAGGGAAAATCAAGAGGAAAAAGAATTACTTATATATCTTAATTTGATGGTGCCGTGTCACATAAGACCAGTCCAGGAACAGCAGCTTTTTGTTTAATTTCAAGGGCTTTTGTAACTTGTCAGGTTTGTGGAGGAAATGAAGAGGACACTGGAGACCCTCCAAGATGTGAGTCGCTCAATCTGGAGCCGTAAGGTGTTAATAGTACTTGTTTATCGGCTTGAAGGGTGTTACAGTATTTACACTTCTTGCCTGTGTGGGGTTAGTCAAGGTAATGACTGAAATACATTGTTGCATCAATCTCCTAATTGTAGTATTCCTGAAAAGAAATGGTTTGTATATTTCAAGGCAAACCCCAGGAATTCAGAAATAAAAAATATGCTGCTGGTACCCACTAAAGGAAATGTGTGTGGTAAGAAGCTGGTTTTGCTGCTCCAGGATGAAAGGCCAGCTGGCATCAGTTAGCATTTTACGCATATGCACTTTGATAGAAATAATTTTTACTGAGCAAGTCTCAAAGCATTTTAGTGTCATGTAGTTAATCCTTGTAAAAATCCTATGCAGAGTGGAAATTGGGAGGTTTAAGTGACTAATCCATAGCTGCACAGTGAATCAGTTCTGTCCCGTCCTATCTGTCTTTGCAGGGCAGCACTACCTTCGCTCAAAAAGGAAACCAAAAATACCACATGAAATTATGGCAATGGTTATGTGATATGTTTTAGAACATCCTTCATGAAGCAATGCCTTTAAACAGTCTATGGGACAGAAATAAGGTTTATTTGTTACATGAAGCACAACTATAAAGAATTAAGTCATTTGTACATGAATTGACTTCTCTGCTTCAAGTACATTATTGATGTACTTGGATAATTGCATAGATAGAGTGATATTTCCCAGTACATGAAAAGAAGCCTTGCTCCCTTCTCAAGAAAAAGGAGACCTCTTTTTTGGTATTTTTTTTAAATGCTTTGTTCTTCTAAGAGCATGACTCTGCAAAAATGCAGGCATGCCTGATTCGACCCTGTGTATGAAATGAGCAAATGCTCTTTACTATTTTCTCTGAAGTTTGCACCCCCTTAAAATGGTCTTCAGTCTGTTTTCCATAGTAGTCTTCAAAGGCCAAGAAAGTGCAGTTGAAACAGACAAATATGTGGCTGAGTAGTTCCTCAGTGGCATGATGTGACCCTTGGGTGCGAGCTGGGTACCTTGCTTTATGGTGCTTGGGTGTCAGGCCCTGTCACATGTGGGTGGGGAGGAAGGGTGAGAGCCTGCAGGCTGTTGTTGAGAGGGAGGTGTCAGAAATGTCACCCCTAAAGTACAGGGCTTTTCTCTCTAAGGTTCCAGGGTCATAAGGAGAAGTTTGGTTTGGTTTCCCCCCCCCCCACTTCTCCCAGGAGGTTGTTATAAAGGGAGCAGGGAATTAATAGAAAAAAACCTGCCTAGTTCCCTGGTATCTCGTGCTGCTGGTGAAATCAGTATACAGACAAATTATCCTGCAGTTGTGCCTGACTGCAGCCTCAAGATATGGAGAGTGTTTCCTTATTTCCAGCTGGCAAGAGGGTATGACTGATGCTATAAATGAGGATCGTCATTGTGAATGAGGTGGAGATAACCTGTGTTTTAAGCCTTGGGTTTGGTTAAACTGGCGTGCTGGTTTACATCTCAGGGCTATCTTTCTGATTAATTCTTCCAAAGCTAATGAGCTGAATAGCTTGAAACATATTAGGGTGCATGTGTCAGGTGATGGTGAAAGTGCTGCCTGATTATACAGATATAGAAAGAAGATTTTAATAGAGTGCTGTGTATTTGTCAGCAAATTTCCTGTTCATTTTATAGCTGTACAACTCCACAGCGACTGCACTAAACTTGTAGAATTGCTCTGATATCCTGTCACTGAAATATAAAGCACTTTAAGTTCCTCTGAGATGAGTGCAACATAAAAAAAAAAAACCTATATATTGTGTAATCTAGGAGACATATTGTTTGTATTCTACCGAGTGGAATCTGTTTCGTATTTCTTTTGCTGAGTGTCCAGATCATAGAAATGATTGTGGCCATTGCTGTGTGGCACAACACAAGCCATGGTCTCTTTGTGTCTGGAACAGTTTGACATAATCAGCGTGTCTCTTTAAAATGCTTAGTCATCATCTGAAAAAAGCTATGGCTCGGTTGTAAAATTTAGGGACGTTCAGTAGAAAATGAACACCACCACCACCCCCCAAAGCCATGCACTCTGCACAGATAATGTGTATTAACTTAATCCAGTGTTTCATTCTCCCCCTTCTAAACATAAAAGAAGGGTAAGATAGTGTTGACCACTGTTGTCCTGGTCCCCTCCTAAAGCGTGAGTAATGCCTGGATCCCTGCCTTGTCCCCGTGTCCCGTTACCTTGCACACCCAGCAAAGGGGCTCAGCAGGAGATGAGCATGAGGGGTGGTTTCACGTCATTAAAGCTGCTTCCCTCTGAATCTTCTGTCCTGACCACTTCTTGGTAAGGGAGGGCAGCTTCACTTTAGGTTTCAGATTTTTGCACTGACAATACAGACCCTGGCCATGTAGTACTGTCCACCTCTGAGCTGTCATACAGAAAAACTACGGGAGTGGTTATGCTGGATATAGCAGTATCCTCTTGTGTTGGTACCATGACTAAATTCTTATGATTTCCTTGTGTTGAGAAATGAAGTTATTTCATTTTACCAAAATTTCAGTGAATCAAAATTGATTTACCGGGTTCACTTTAACATGGAGGAATGAAAGAATTGGACATTCTGCCCCCCTTCCTCTTTAATTATTTTTTTTTGATGGACACCATTATATTTACCTTTGCCTACATTTAAGCACAGAATTTAATCTGGTTTCGTGTATTTCCTGGAGGGAAGAAATACATGCAAAAGGCTATATGGACACAAGAAGTATTAGTTTACTATGCGGTATTTTTAACATCCTTCAGGACAACTGAAATGGGCATCTGACTCAAAGCAGATCAAGGCAGTTTTGCAGGACTTTGACCAATATGGATTTGTCTTAGACAAGTAGCATTGGCTGGAGATGTTTCACATTTATGAGAAGTCCTTTAGTAAATTCTCCAAAAGAGTAGTCCAAACAAACAATTTTTCAATTTATCCTGTTTTTAGAAAACAGGAGAAAATAAATTACGAATATTATAAGGAACGTTTTCCTTTTTTCTTCTGAAACCCACAGAAATAATGTTATCTTGTGGTTCTCTTGTTCCTCTTTGCAGTGTGTCATGAAGAAAATCAGTTATTGCCTTTTTTGGTCTGTCATTTCCTTTAGATTGAATGGGGATTGATTGCTCTTCTGGGATGAGAAGAAACAGGCTGTGTTGTTCTGTGATATTCTGCACTAGCAGCAGAGAGTATGAAGCAAGCAATTTGGTGATGATCCTGATTGTCAGTGAATGTAGATTCAGTTACATTATTTCCTGTTCATAAAGTTAGTTCTTCTGCTCTCTTCTCTGGCAGCCGCTTTTTTAATCGTAGATACAATTTTTAGTCCCGTTTGAAGATCATGGTGAGTCTTCCATTGATATTGGTAGTGGTTAGATTTGGGTGAAGAATACTATTGCATTTTATGACTCCTGTTTGATTTTTTTTCCTTTCCTATCCATGAAATAGCATACCTTTGACAAGCAGATGCTGAGCTTGACGTTTTGTAGGTACGCAGATACTAGAAAAAAACAAAGGTAAAATGTTCTGTGAAGTTATTAACAGAAGAAGCTACAAAGCAGAGAAGGACAATTTGAAAATTCAGTGTGATCAGATACTTTTTGTGGTACTTGTTTATTTTTTGATGTTTGCATATGCAAAGAGGCCCAACAAGAACAGCAGCAGTGGTTTGCTGTTGGAAATACTCCCTACCAGGGAGTGACTGCTGGGGTAACTGCGTGTGCAGGTGGAGCCCATCGATGTTCCATGTATTGCATGTCTCGAGCAGTCTGCAGAACATTAGAGGTTATAAAAGTGATTTCTGAGGAGTTTGTTTCCAAAGGCTCTTCTCACTGTAAGGAAATGTTTTTGTTCCTTTGTTATATATTTTTATACTTAATCTGCTTCTTGGCATTCAGTTCCCCATAAAGTCAACATCTATGTTTAAAAATATTTTTTAAAGGCAGGCCATCATAAAATATATATGGATGTGATGATATTAATTTAAAATTTTATGTTCAAAAAAGCCCACAGAGGTGAACTCATTCAAAAAAACAGTCTATCACCATACAACACAACATATGTTTACCTAAATAATATTACTATCTCCAGGGGTATTACAGTGAGAGTGGCAGCAACAGTGAAGGATCATTCTCGTGTTTGGAGGAATGCTTTTAGCTTTGTGTAATCCTGTGGTATGTGTTTGAGATGTATGGAGAAGTACAAGCTTTTTGGCTAGTCCAGGCTTGCCTCCCCGCTATCCATATGTGCTGAGATATTTGTGCCTCATCCACACCTTGCTTATATGGGTTAAAAAAAATGGATCCGGATTGTAATCTGTTCTCTATTTGACCTTCAGCAGTGGATGCCTGGAAGAAGGAGAAACTGGAAAGTAAACAAGATGACAGTGCCTGCAGCTGGCTGATTGTTCGGTGTCTAAAAAGGTGTGGGATGAAGTAGCTTGTGCCTGATCTCAGCTAGTGATCATCTTACAGATCCTCTTATCCTTCAAGCATGAGATCTGATTACCTCATGTTTTTCTGTTTGTGCTCACCTAGCTGTAAACGTAACACCTGCTGTGTTACCTAACTGTGTACAACTATCCCATTTTATAGCCCTGTAACCAAGGAAGCACACTTCATAAAAAGAGGGAGCCTCTTTGTCTCAGCCAGTGAAATCAGGCCAGACAAAGTAAAAGTGATTTTTCCAGCTGTGACCTCTGCAAAAGCTCATTGACTACCTCTGCTATGCCCCATTCCTCAGGTGGAGGTGTCCTGCTCTGCCTGCGCTGCTCCCAGTATAATGTATGACGCATGTATGGCAGTACAAACACAAAGCTAAACAGACCAAAAAGACCACACCCGCGGGTGATCCTATAAATGCTTCAGTCATGCAGTCTGGAGGGTGAGTCTCAGTGAGAGGTGCTTTCAGGTCAGGGCTGAGATGTTGGAAATATATCAGAGTCCTTCATGTTAAGCAGAATATTTAGAAGGGTACCAGGAGTCGACCATAGGAAATACCTCCAGGTTCTTAATGAGTGCTTAGATCATGGGTTACAAAACAAACATCACATCTCATGCATTTATAACCTAATTCTCCACATCTCTCCTTGGGTGTTGTATCTGCAGAAACTGTCATTTGAAGTACAAGGGCAATTAAAAGCTTTGTTTGCAGAAGGGAGTATTGTAGATCATTGATAAATGACTGGGCCAAAGGCAGTCCAGTGCCAGTCCTGAAATGCAGCAGCACAGTTCAGTTGCATTCTGCAGTACATTTATGCAAATTAATCATCTTTCATACTGATGAAAGCTGTTTTCACTCTGGGCAGGATGAAATGACTCTGATGTCTCATCCTGTTTTTTCCTCTCCTTTTCCCTCCACCCTGACATCTGGGCGTGCGCTTTCATTGTTTTTTCTTTTTTTCCCCTGCAGTTCCTCTCTGTGTTCCAGACAAGGAACCTGTTTTTAATTTTTGTGTGTCATGTCTGTCTCATAAAACACACACACTGGATCATATGACTGTTGTGCAATATTAGAGTGCTGCTGAAATTAATATCACATAGAAGGACTTGTAAAGTCATCTTGAAATAAAATGTACCAAGCTTCAAATTTGAAAGGGGCAATAATTCCATAGAGATGACAGAAGTAAGGATACACTGACCGCAAATAACAAGTACTTCTAAAAGCAGTCCTCGTGGCTTCAGCCCCAGTCACTGTCACAGCAGCTGCCCCACGCAGCCCTCCGAGCACGGCTGGTGGGAATGGCTGCCTGGGCCCCTTGAGCAGGACAGGGTGGGACTGTTCTCGTGTGCTGCCGCGTGGCAATGGCTGTTGGGCTGTGCTGTCTGTGGAAGAAATTGGTCATCCAGCACTGACCCAAAGTGTAGCCTTTGGATCACAGTCAGTGTCCATTTATGAAACGGCTACAAATAACTTGGTGATGTTGTTTTGCCCTGTTCTAAGGCTCTGCATGACTAGTGATTTAATGAGGTTTTACTTTGCATGTGCCGGCATCCTCGTCCAGTGTATGAGTTCAGTAACACAGTTTCAAGAAGTCTTGGGAATTAGGCAAGTGAAGAAGATCCTTCATGGGTGTGGGCTGTACGTTTCAGTGACTGGTTTCTCTGTGAGGCTTGTGAACCAGAGACATCACTGTTACTCATTTTCTTTTGTAGTCAGTGCTGCATGTTTTTTGAGCAGGTTGCAGCAGGAGTAATTACAGTTTTAATATAAGTAATCCAAATTAACTTTTTGCTCCCAGTCATTCTGACAATAATGTATTTCCTAACATGAGACCCCAGATGGGATTGCACAGGTGGATTTAGCTCTGCTGGTTAAGTGGAAAGAAGTGGGGCTTTTAGTGATGCGTGTTGCTGCTGAGTTGCCAAAGCTGATCTAGAGTTTATTTTCCTAGGACACATGCAGCATCAACTCCACAGCACATATTGCAGCAGGACCCAGACTATTTTCAGGCTCTTTGCTCTGGGAAGGGCGAATCGGAGCAAAAACCAGACCCTCCTCCTCTGTGCTCTTCCTACCCTTAGCTGAAGCAGCACAGCAAACAGCCAAACTGCTGATGATCTGAAGGGTGACAGAGCAAGGGAAACTGTAAAACATGCAGGATGTTATAGAAGCAAGTTAAGAGACACTGCCAAAAAAAGCAATTTTTTCCAGTATGAACCTGTTGTGCATGTGCTTTAGACACAATGTGAAAAGAGGAGGAGAGAAGCTTTTGAGTGCCCATGTGGAGGGAAAGGGCTGAGCAGCTATGTGATGACAGATGGGACGTTATTATTTTGAGATGACTATTTCCTTGAGGGTAATTTTGTATTTCTGTCTTACAAAAACATGAATGGGGCAGGAAGGAGTTCACAGAGAAGTCTGTTAACCTGGAGTATTTATACACAGTCTCCTCTTGTTACTGCTGCTACTACACACATCCGTCTTGTTTGAGAAATTGTAAAGAGCTTTCATGCACAGAATAACAAGGGATGGTCAGCAAGGGCACCTGCACTGTCACATTGCTTCATTTTTTTCATGAGTCAGCTTGCCCATCCTGGGCATGGATTGAGGTAGGCCATGAAGGGTCTGGACCTGAGCAGAATATGCCCTTTAAGTCTGACATGCCCGCTGAGTTTTGGTTGGCCCCTGTACTCTTATAAACTGCTTGTTTGATCAAAATGGCTGCTAGGCCATCCAGTGTTTTCCTTGCCTCTCTCCTTTGGAGCTTGTCCCTTCATCATGTTGCCTTCAGACTGAGAGCAGAAGTGTCAACGTGCCCTTTGCTGCTTCTGAGCATACAAACCAGCAAGCAGGGGAAACATCACAATGTTCTAAATTTGCCCGAGAGAGAGCTCAATTGCTGCAGAATCGCAGCCCTGTGATACACCAGGGGTGAGAGCATCTCGCAGTGACACGTCTGGGAGAGGCTGGGGCGGCCTGTCCTCGGTTTGTGCGCAAGGGCTGCTGCTGCTGTGGACTTTGCCGAGAACCTTGAGGTATTTCTTCCCAGCATGCGCCAGCTTGGAGGGGTGAGCTGTTTGTCTGTCCCTGCCCTTGGCCGAACCCTGCTGTTGCTAAGGCTGGCACCCAAACAGACTGTGGAGCCAGAGGCAGGAGGGTTTTAAGAACGAATCTCGTGGTCCTGAAAACCTTTAGTTCTAAAGCACTTACTTTTTGGTAGCTCTTTCAGGACAGTCTCTAGGGGAAAACAGTGCCCAGTGAAAAGTACCGTCTAGGCAAAGAATGCTGATTAAATTACAGCTTGCTTTATGGAAATGCTTTAATAAGTAAGAGGCACTCTTCCATGCCATGGGCTGGAAGCAATCATTTGTCAAAAATAGTTTTTGTTTCTTCTCGTGCAGCTTTGTTTTTCAGAAAGACTAAAGCTGGTGCTCTGACAAGCCAAAAGCAAACAGAAAGGTCACGGCTCTGTCTTCCTCTCCAGGTTTAAGAGAGGAGAAGGGCGACACACGGGTTTCCAACCGGCCAGAGCAGGATACGGCAGCACACTTCTGTGTGCTGATGTTTTGCAAACTGCAGTTGTTTCAGAGTCACTTTTTCCACATGTGCATACTTGGACAAAGCAAAATATTTTTACTTGGGATTCTTGGACTCCCCTTTGCACCTCTCTTGTTGTACAGAGATTCTTGGAGTTATTCAGGCTTTTTGTAGAGTTTCTTTGCACTGACTCAGAGGAAGATTTCATGTATATGGTGGCAAATTGTAGTCTAACGAGCTGGTGTAAGCCTGGAGTTGTTCCAGGGTAGTAACTGAATCAAAATCTGGCACAAAATTACCCTGCTATTTCTAGATCCTGAACTTTCCGTGATTTTGCTCTAATTTGCTTTATCTTGCGCTGCATTATGTTTTTAACAATGCTCAGAATGCAACAGAATTGGTTTTATAGTGAGCGTTTTTAAAAGAGTTAGGACTTCAGATAACTGTTTTTACATCTGGGCCTGTGTTGCATGTATGCCTGCTTTCTCTATGTTACTCCCGTGCATATCCAGGAACAGGAGTGTGCCCATGGTACCCTGGACATGGTGAGAGTTCCCCATGGACAGAGCATCCGTGCTTATTCTTGGGCCTTTTCTTGTGTTTTCTCTTGCTCCGGGGATTTTTGTTTTGCAGGATAAATGATTATCGTGTGCCCAGAAAAAGTACTGGTAACACGACCCTGCAGAATATCTTCTTTCATGGTTCCCTGTATTTTTGCTATTTCAATACCTTCTGGCTGCTGGCAAATGCAGGGTGCAAACATGAGGTTTCAGTTGTCTGTGATCTTTGACATGCAGTTTTGGATCACAGTAACCAACTGCAACCACGTTTAGAAGTCTCTTTTTTGTTTGTTTGTTTTTTCCTCTTTCTTTTTTTTTTTTTCCTTTTTTCTTGTTTCATTTCCTGAAGTTGTGGCTTAGGGGTGGCCATGGGTCACAGTGGTGGAACTACTTCATCCCGAAGCGCTGGGATGGTACTCTTGGACTGTCCAGATGAATAAGCAGTTCCGAAGTCATTAAAACCCCCAACTATTTATAATTTTGTTTTTCTAGAAAATTAGTTTCTCTCTTGATAACAGTTTTAGATACCCTTTCCGATTCTCATGGTTGAGAAAATTTGTTCTAATGTTTGATTTTGAAGACTTTTTCAACAAAATATAACACTTCTGTGGAACCCTGTCAGTTTTCTATTACTAAATTTACTCTGGGTTTGTTTGATCTGCCTCCTTCTTCCCCCCCAGATTAATTTGGTGTCAAATTTGTTATGCAAATATCCTTGTACTTTATAAGCAGTACATAAAATAATGGATTGGTTTTGATGAAAGGATTGCCCTTGTTAGGGTCATCCTTTAGTTAGTGGTTTTTCCGTACAAAAGTCTCCTGCTGAAGACAATAGAAATTCTGTGCACATACCCACCAGGGGCCTGGGCTGCAGTGGCTTCAAGGAAAAATCCTAAATTCTTTCACGATTACGTGTTTTGACTATAATGTTTCACTGTTGTCTTTGTAATTTAGCCATTCTTACAGCAAGTTAACTTTTTTTTTTTTTTGATTGGATCACTGTAATGATTTCTGCAAAGCTCATTGAATTTGCTTTCTTACGTGATACTGTCCCATCTGGGGTTTTTAATTTTGACCAAACCTCAAGCTAAACTTCTTCATTTACGTGTATTTCACATCAAAGTCATGGCAAACACAAATATTTTCCTTGTTTTTTAATGACATTACAAAATTGGCAAAACATTATTTAACTCTGGGCCTGGATTCCCCGCCTAAGGAGAGTGGCTACCAAAGTTATCAGAATTTGCAAAATCTGGTAGATAAAATAATGTTGTTTAATGGAAATAAGCAAATGATAATGGCTTGGGAGAAGAAATTAATCGGGGAAAAGCTTCAAAGCATTCTTCAGTCAGCTTCAGGTTTTCTCATCCTTTCTACCAATAGAGGCCCTTTTGATGCACGCTGAATAATGCTTATCGATTGAAATGGAAATCTGTTATTTCCTCAGGGACTGATGGTTATCACACAGGCATCCATGATGAAAGACCTACACTTCAAGGAGCTCATCTCCATCAGCTTAGCAGCAAGCACTGATGGTTTTGTCCCTGGAGCCAGAGGACCGAGGGTGTTCCTGAGGGCACCCCATCTCTGCTGCATTAACCACAGCCTAACGTGTCCCTGAATTTTCCGCCTTTGCCAGCGTGGAATCAATTACTCTTTCTGTCACTGCAAACCCAGTGCTGTTTGAAGGGCGCTTAGAAGGCTTGTGAGGCATTCCGATAATTGCAAGGATAAATTGCTTAGCTGGGGTGTCATTTAATGATGCTGTTGGAGGCTGTGCATGGCAAGAACAGAGCATCAAAGGCGGGCAGAGTTTCACTGTCTGCTTAGGACAGGTAGCGCTGGATGGTGTCGGCTGGTGCTTGCAGGACAAAGGGACACGCGGGACACGCTTCCTCCTCTGTCCTAATCAGCCTCGGGGTGGTCAGTGATCCACATTGGGAGCCACAGCAGGTGGTGGGGGAGGTAGGTGGCTACCGGCAAACCAAGACAGATTTCAAAATGTTAGGTAGCAGAGTGTAGGGAAAATCTTAATCTCAGCGGATTTCTACGTCACACCTGCCTTCAGTATTGCGTAGGGAGTAGGTGTGAATGGCGCAGCAGGGATGCAGTGCCAGCGGTCTGGCTGTGGTCCTTGCACCCTAGCTTGTCCCAGCACCCCACCACTACCTGCAATTGGTATTGAGCTATAATGTATCTTTTACTAAGTCATCTGCCCACCTGCTAAATGCCCTAGTAGTGGTTTCACAATATCCTCAGTTTTAAAATTCTTAGCCATAACCCTCCAGGGAAATTCTTGAGGAATCTCTCTGCACTAGTAGTTCTGAAATCATGTGGGGTTTATTGATTTCCATGGGATAGATCTCCGATTTCCCATTTTATATCCTGTATAAAACATCTTCACTTACCTGTACCATCAGAGATGTTGGCCAGCAGTGAGATAATACACATTAGTGAAAACAGAGATCTATTACAGTTTTGAGAGCAGGGGGAAACGAGCCCACACCAAAATGTTTAGCAGTGCTCTGCGTTCTTTAGGCTATGTATAGAAGGCCGGCTGAACGTGAGCCAGCAGTGTGCCCAGGTGGCCAAGAAGGCCAACGGCATCCTGGCCTGCATCAGGAATAGTGTAGTGAGCAGGAGCAGGGAGGTGATCATGCCCCTCTCCTCAGCTTTGGTGAGGCCTCACCTTGAGTGTTGTGTCCAGTTTTGGGCCCCTCATTACAAGAGGGACATTGAGGTGCTGGAGAGGGTACAGAGGCGGGCTACCAGGCTGGGAAAGGGCTTAGAAAACAAGTCATATGAGGAAAGGCTGAGGGATCTGGGGCTGTTTAGCCTGGAGAAGAGGAGATTGAGGGGAGACCTCGTCGCTCTCTACAACTACCTGAAGGGAGGTTGTAGAGAGGCAGGAGTTGGTCTATTCTCCCTAGTGGAGAGTGATAGGATGAGGGGAAATGGATTTAAATTGCGCCAGGAGAGGTTCAGGTTAGATACCAGGAAGAATTTCTTTACTGAAAGGGTTGTCAGCCATTGGCACAGGCTGCCCAGGGAGGTGGTTGAGTCACCGTCCCTGGAGGTGTTTAAGAGACGACCGGATGTTGCATTGGGGGACATAGTTTAGTAGGTTGATAGGGCTGGGACAGAGGCTGGACTCGATGCTCTTCAAGGTCTCTTCCAGCTGAAACTATTCTATGATTCTATGACTCAAAGAGCTGGGCTTACTGGCAGCTTTGTTCAGTAATTACAGTATGGCTCATATTCAGCCAAGGTGAATCAAATAACCTGTTATGATGAAATAGGGGTAGGACCATTTGTGGCAATTACAGCTTTAGTTTAAGCGGTTATTGTGTATGAAATAAACTTAATAAGTAATCAGTCTTTATGCTACCATAGCATCTCATTTTGGTTTTTTTGCCTACAGTGCATGAAAGAAGATGCACCTTCTCTCTGACAATCAGTTGGATTTTCCATCTGCCAAGTCACAGAGCAGGCTCACTTCAGACCTAGATTTCTGGCTGGGAATCCGAAGTAATTCAGGCGATTTCAAAGAAGTTACTTCATATATGTCTGCATATATATTTGATGGAAAGATTCATCCTACCATCCCATGTAAAAAGATCTGTCCATCTCCACATATATTGTACAGTATTGAGCTAGTTTTGGCAGTGGAAGTTTTTCTGTTTCTGCGCAGACTTAGGAAATGATGACTCCTATGATTTTTTTTTTTTTTTGTACTTATCTTTCTCTCTGACTTTCCCTCAGGCATCTGAGTACTATCTTTCTAGAGGAGGCTTCAGCAGCAGACATTAGGAATGGGGAAAGAGCTGTATTATATGAGTCATTAAATAGCAACGAAGGAAAAAAAGATGATAAAGTAGAGCTGTCTCAGAACAGGAACCACCTATTGTGAATTTTCAGGATTCGTGTTTGCATTTGGTTAATGTCTGCTTCTCCTTCTAAATGCAAAGGTGAAAAATGGGATGATGAATGGGCATTGTGCACTCTTAAAATTAGTAAAACCTTTGGTCCTGTAACAGAAATTACTCAAATGTCCCGATTCCGTTATTTCACCATTTTCTCTCATCTTAGGTTTCTTTGTTACCAGGATACTGATTACATTTGGGAGGGGAGGAAGGGCTGTATTAGCAACTTGTTTTAACAGCCGGCTTCAGTTTCTAGAAAAAAAAAGAAAAGAAAGCAAAAGTCCCTTAAGATCTGTCTGTTGCAGATCTGGGAAGGCTGCAATGCGGAGGGCAGAATTGCATCCAGTCCCCAGTTGGGGCTGCTCAGAGGCATCAGAGATGGTAGGTGAGCTTTCTCCTGGGAGGAAAGAACACAGGTGGTTTATGTGCAAACGAACTTGAGGGGCAATTTAGGCAGAAGCTGGGGGGTGACACCTGTTTTTTCCAGAGCCGAGGCCCTACTGCAACGGGCGCAGCACAGCCAGATGCTGTGCGCTAGCGTGGTCGGGGCGGCCTCGGGAGTAAACACGCCTTGCTGCGCATCAGCCCGCAGAATTTAAGTATTTGAGGGGTCCTGCTGGAGAATAAGCTCTTTCAAGAGCCTTCTGTTTATGATCATTCACAAGAGTAAATGTTTCCTATTATGCAAAGAGCATATGGTAGGTTCCTGTGCTTAAGCACTTTGCTGAAGTCACATGAAAAGCGTGAGGAGCTGGTGAGCTCAGCTTGGTGCTTCCCGCTGGGCACTCGACCAGGTCGGCACAGCTTTCTGTCCCTGCGGAAGTGGGCTCTGGGAGCTTGTCCCAGCCCACCGCTGCGCTCTAGCCAGAAAAGCTGGACGCAGGACGCAGCTGCCTGCAGATGTTCACTGGTCAGGCCATATTTTTTGTTAGGGCACAGGGATTTAAAGGTATTTGGAATATACTGCTTTTGTTGTCTTTGAAGGCAAAAAGAGATTATGTCTTTGCAGTTGATTTGGTGGAAACGCCGGCATCTTTCAGGGCTCTGCCAGCACCTCCTCTGCAGAAGAAGATGTGGTTTCAGCACACCATCACTGTGTGTTTCTAACTTCCTGGTTTAAGAAAATGGTGCTACAAAGGGCCTTCTTCTAACAGCCCCTCATGCGATGCGGTTATAGGGTACAGTTTGTGCCTAGATTTCTTAGAAAAGTCTTGTAGGTTTTGTCTGATGAATTTACCTTGTTCCTTTTTTTTTTTTTAAAACAAAAAAAAAAGCAGTTTGTGCTGCCACAGCACAGGTACAGTTGTAGTGACATTACTTTGTATATCTGTAAATATTTCTGGCATCCCAGGCTCAGCGGGATAGCGGTGTGAGCAGGCAAATGCCCCAAGCCCCAGGTTTTCCCACATGGTTGGCAGTTTTTTGTCCTTTTAGACTGATGCCCATTTATTAGTCAAGTCAGGGCAGGAGCCTTGCCCATTGGCGAAGGTTGATGCAGAATGAGTTAATGTCTTCTTGAATTAATTCAATTCACTGTCTTTTCCTGCCTTGTGTTGCATTTGACAGTTGTTTATGGTCCAATATTGAGTTATAATGTGATAGTATGTTTCATCTCTTTAAACTGATGTAGATGGGTTATTGAAGAAGGCTGAATATTCAGATAATTTGATCTGATTGGGATTTATTGAGATGGTAATATTTGTCATAAAAACGTGCTATGATTAGATTTGTAAAATATTACCATGAGCCATTTACCCTTGAGAGAAAACAAGAGGTGAAAACGTTCTGGGATGCTGGCCAGCAATTTGGAAAGCTCGCAGTAAAAATATGAGTAATAATGGATGTTTGACCTTGTTTGGTATAATAAAATCTCATTTCTATAGTTAAGATTCTTCATCCAAGATATTGACTTCTGCTCTCCATTCCCGTATACTGTACTGTCCAAGAAGAAGAGGAACAGCACAACTTAGGTGATTGTAAGGAACTTCAGAAATTTTTCTAGCATTACCTGAATTTTTTTTTCATTCTCTGAAGCATCAAAGATGCGCATCATGCATAAACTGATTTTCTCAGTTTTTTTCTTTACCAACTACCTGCTGCACAGTGCCCGTGCTGAACACGAGTGCTGCTGCTGGTGGCTGCTGCTTCTGCAAGGGAGCAAATAGGAACACAGAAATCCCTGTTGCATCTCAGCATCTGGGAGGCAGCTGAGAGAGAGGAAGCAGAGGTTTTCTGATGCTACAGGGAGCACTTTGCCCTCAAGACTGGCCAGATCAGAGTGACGTTACCCACTGGTGAGGATGGTCACAGGTCCCTCGCTGTGCTCAGTGCACAGAGGACATGTTTGTTACAGCCTGGCTCTGGAGCTGCTAGTTTTTGTGAGAGATTGGGCTTTTAGAATTGGAGGTTCTCTCATTCACCGAGTGCATGTTGACTGTCACCAGAGTCCCATTACTAGAGTTTATATGAGGAAATAAAATGTTTTTTATTGTATTAGTCCATCATATAAGCAACTGAAGAATGATTGTTTCCAAATGCAGTATATTCCAAACTGTGGAGTCTACGGGAACGCTTGACTGGTGTTGGATAGGTGTTTGCTACAAGAAGAGCGTTTAGGTTTGGCCACCGAGTGGCAGTCCAGACCAGTCATCCTAGAGGGGAAGGGTCTGTTGCTGCCCTCAGCTTGCAAGGATCTAAAACATAATGATTTGCAAGCGTGTAGACACCATTGAATCAAACTGAATTGCTGAAGGCTAAATTACTATTTTCAGAAATGTTTTTGTAATATCCATCTTGACATTTCATTATCCTGGTACAATATAAATATCAGATTTGATTAGATGTCAAGCAGTAACAAAAATACACCAAAATCTTTCCATCATTTTTACTCCAGTAAAATAGTAGGAGGAATTGTAAAAAAAAAAATTAAAAAAATAGCAGGTTGCTAACAGTGGATTAAAGTTAAAAAATATCAGTTGAAAATGGTATTTGGTTAGGTTGCTAGAATATTTGTTTCCCAGAAGATCCCATTATGAAGAGTGTTGGAAGCACCTGTTCAAGCTGCCGCATCCCTTGCCGAGTATAACCTATTGTGGTTTGGGCAGTGCTATTTTTTTCATCCAGCTTTAGTGTTGCTTCTCAGATTCATTTTGACATTTTGAGATTGCATTGTGCTTATAGGACCAAAACCTCCTGGTAGCTTGCCTGAGATTTGTTTTTTAATCAAGCAGAATTTGAATAAACCATCACATTTAATTGACCTTGCTGGCAAAATCATTTGTGAGCAACTGTCTGTATCCATATTTTTAAATTAAGATATTATGGGCCAAATAAACCTCTGGTGTGAATCAAATTTGAGTTACCCTAGATTTGAATATGGTCCTGTGTGCTGAAATTTAGGCAATGCAATATCTAAAACATTATTCAGTGTCATAACAAATCATCCATCATACTCTGTGCATCTAGAATTGTTTATAACCATTTTTATTACTGTGAACAGTTTCTAGCTCGTATTATAATGATTATTCAAACTACGTGACATCAATCTAATTCTCTTTTGTGAGATTACTGGCTGACTCCAGCCTGCTATTTTGCATGTGTAACTGTGAAGGCAGCTGTTGGAAAAGGAACTTTAGCACTATTTCTGAAGAAATGCAGTCACTAGAGCTCCCGTTCCTAACGGAGGTGGGATATCTTTGCAGCTAAGAAAGCATTATGATTCCCTCCGGAGTGTGTCTGGCACAGAGCATTGTCAGGTTTTAACGACCATTTTTGAAAAAGAGGGAGAAGTTGGTCCCATCCGCTGCAGACCGCTGCTTTTTGCACTATGCCTGGGGGTGGTCACACAGCGCCGGGTGGGAAAAATAAGGGTGTCAGTGTGGCTGCAGAGTCTCATCGGGTGCCAGCGTCACCCCGCTTTCCCTAAACAGCCTTTTAAAAGCCAGATTCCCATGACAGGAGGCTGTACCAGACCAGGACTGAAATTTTAGAGTGTCAGAATTATTCCTTGCAGGTTTTTTTGGCTGCAAATGCCAACTGTGTTTTCTGTTGGCTTGATATTTTCAGGAATCTTCGATTCTTTTCAGGTTACATAAGCTCTCAGTTGACTGTGTACTGTACGTGGGTACCCATGGGGGCTGTCTTCTTGTGACATTAAATACTCTAGGGGTTAGGATGCAAGCACTCCAAGTGCAAAATCTTTATATGCTTTCTGGTTTGTATTCAGGCTGCAAAGAAGGGCATTACTTTCTAGTCTGTAGCTTAATTGAGATAAGATTGAGCATTATCAGCTAGAGTTATAATATTTTATAAGGGGTTTGTAGTGGTTTATGAACTGCATCCTTAATGACTGATAATTGCAATCTTTTTGGAAGGGTGATATTCCTTTTTCAAGTTAGTAGAACTAAAACCACGTTTAACAGCAGTACAGCAGAAATAGTTTATCCTTTAAAGGCTCAAGACGGGAAGCCATTCTTCATTTTTATCTCCACAAATGAAGGAAACGCTTCATGTTTTCCTTCTAAGTAGCAATGACTGTCATGGGAAAATATATGAGTTCTGTTCTTCAACCTGATTTTCCAGTGATGATTTACATGTTGAAAGAGGCATTCAGGAAACTAAGCCAAATGTTTGGAAACCTTTAGTACTCCATCCATGTAACCTGGTGGACTCACTTATTTGTTTATCATGAGTTTTCATTGGTAGTGTCTGATCGTTACACAACAGAAACATGTATTTACATTTTAGCTTTTCACATATATAGGTTATAAAGTGCTGAGCTGTTACATACTTTGATAATTTCTGGATTTTTTTCTTATTTGCTTTTGTTAACAAGCAGAAGGTCTGATTCCTTGCCCTTAGTCTGGTGGTGCTGCTGCAGCCCATGTCCTAGTGACTGCGGAGCTCTGCCACCTGTGCTGGGAGATGGGATGGGGTGAACCCCATCTTGCTGGCTGGATGAGCACTCCACTCCCCAGTGGGCCAGCCCCTGGTAATAAGAAACGTTTTGTGGGGTGTAACTGGGAGCTGGGAAGGAGGTCACACTCACACTGCAGCTGTACCAATGCTACAGTGATGGTAAGCACTTTATCTGACCTCTTGGGATTTCCAGATGTTGTTCATTGCTCTGTTTTAGTATACAACGTCTTTTTCCCTTCCTCCTCCTCTTCTGTCAGCCTGGAGAGATCACATATGCCTTGCACAATAACTTATCTGCATAACTCACTAATGTAACTTGTCCAAGCAAGCGTATCATCTCCATATGACCATGAGCTTTCCTTCTTAATAGGCTTGATCATGTCACAAGATTTTGTAAGCCAGCAGAATGGATTTTGATCCGTTTCTGTTTTGGTTTTGGTGCAGCACAGCTGTTAAATGGCGCCTCAGCTACATTAGCGGTGAGCACAGTATTTATCTTGGCTCCTGGTTCTTCTTCACCATACGGCACCACAGCTTCGCTGTCGGCTGTTGTGGGAGATGCTGTAGTAGTCCCATGAGTCCCTGCGTGACACTGATGTACTACTGCACTTTGCATAAACCTGGTGTATAAGGCATCTAGTTGTATGTACTAAACACAGATTTACACTCTGAAAACACATTTTATGAAACCTTTTTTAGTTCTTTGTCAGGTCTCTGTGAGGTTTCCAGATTTGCATTTCAGTCCAGGTCCTTTAATGCGAGTGGCCATGGACTGCACAGCTGAAGGAGGTGGAGCAGTAGACATCAGAAAGACTTCACCATTAAAAAGCGGGGATTTCTTCAAGTGACAGACATCAGTGTGCACAAACCTGTGCTGGCCACCATGGCTGTGCTGGCCACCATGGCTTTCTGTGCTCTCTGCTGGAGCTTGTTTCTTTCTTGTTATGTTCTTGCCATTGCATCTGTGATTTGATTAGTTCAAATGCAAGATCTTGGTTATACCTGACATTGTGTTGTGTAAGAGTTTTAAGTGCTGGTAAGTGGGAAGGACATTGTCGTCCTTGTCTGAAGCATAAAAGGAAAGGCTGCTTTTCATTTGGAAAGAAACTCCTGAGCAGTTTGTGCTGTACACCAAAGAGAAATGTTTCGTCTCCTGATCTCTTCCGGAGGGTTTGTAATACAAGTCCAAACCCAGTCTATGTAGAAGTAGTAGCCTAAGTGCTAAGTACTTTCTCTCAAGTTCTTGCTTGCTAAACCTAATCGTACTGATTGTGTGTTTTTCCAAAGGGCAGCAGCGTTATGCAGTGGAGAATACATTTTGCTGTGGTGTGTGTGCTTTGGATGACTGTGCCGTCATTCTCTTGGACACTCTCCAGGAGAGCACAGGTGGCAGTTCTGCTGGGATCTCACAGATTCTCGGGTTTTATTGGCCTTTCTGGCTGGTATCCTCTACAGTATGACCCGCCCCGAGATGCACTTTATTTGGACCGCTCCATGGAATTTCTTCTGTTCGCCTTCTAAAATTTCTTTCCAATATCTTTCATTTAAGATGGCTGGAGAAACCTCTCAGTGTCCATGCTAGTCTTTGATTTGACTTCATTTGAGTGGCTTTAAGGAGCCTAAGAGTATCCTTACAGATCATACAGGGACATCCACACACTTTCCTGTGAAGGGTGTACTCTGGTTTGCACTCAGTCCTGGAAATGGTTGCATATCCAGCAAGATGTGCAGCTTTATCAGGGTCACACCGTGGGCCTCTCCCTGTTCCACGCATTTCTACTCTTTCCAATATAAAGCTCCCACTTGGTGTGGTGTTCATAGCTTCCACTCTGTCCGGGCTCTGTCCTGAGCAAATGCGTCTCACGCTGGTTTCCAGTGCCCGGCCGGTGTGGGCAGTACTGGTAGGGCACTAGTCCTTCATCTTTTCCTGGGAGGGAAGGAAGAAAGCGGAGCAAACGGCAGGCATGAGAAAAGGCAGATGCAAGAAAGGAGTGAAGTTACCTTGCTTCATGAATACCTCTCCTGTGTAATTGCTGATTTTGGGGTGTTTATGTAGCCAGGACCTCCTCTGCAAAGGGCATGGGAGCAGAGCAGGTGTGGTGGTACGAAGGCGATGCTGCTGCATGCTCTAAGGAGACACCTCTCCTGATGGCACGTGCTGTGAGTGAGACACAGCATCTGAGCACTGCAGTCTTTGGAAAGCTGGGTCTCTTTTTGCAAGGGCAGCGCTCTGAGTGTAGCTGCTGGAGTCCAGTTTCCCTTTCCATTAATTACACTGCTGCCTCATAAATTGCCCTTGCAGTTTCCTTCGATAGTACTATTCATCACCTCCTCTTCTAAACTCTGGGTTTGAGGTATACAGGGACATGTAGGCAGCTGCTGTTTATATCTTAATGATACAGCTTGCTAATGCTTCTTTGAGAAGAAAAGTGTTATAAATAATTCAATGGAATTATTTTCTTGTGTGTATATATATGTGTATCATATCCTGTTAGGCTAGCGTAGTGTCTCATAATGCATGCAGACAGGAAGTTGTGTGTGTGCACTGCTGAGCAGTGGGATCTTAGGAACCTAAGGCTGTGAGAGGCATTGCTATACGATGCAGCTGGACGTTGGCGAGTTCACCCCAGAAGGGCTGTGTTCCAATCCACCAGTGCATACTGGGGGATCTTGCTGCTGTGGGAGGGACCGCCTTGTCTGGCTGTGCGTGCTTTGAATGTGGAGATTTTAATGATCTCTGGTGCTTTTATGAGAAGGCAGGTGCAATTGGTTTGTATCTATATATTTTTAATGAAAATAAAAATCCTAACTTGGTAAATAAATAAATTATAATGCCTACCATAGCACTTGGTTTTTCGGGTGAGGACTAACCTCTATTTCAGCTTTTTCTGCTTTGGGAAGAAAAGGTAAACAAGATCCTCCAAGAAACATCATGTGCTGGATGCTCTTGCCTGGAGTAAGAAACACTCTGTGTGTGTGTGTGTATGTGTTTTTCTGGGGTTTTTTTGTTTGTTTTGTGAGTTTCTTGTAAAAACAGGATATTTTCTTGTAAATAAAGTTTCCCCCCAGGAAAAGCTGGAGTGGCCTGTGTACGTGGCTTAAACTTTAATGCTGTTTGTGGGTTTGCACTGTAATTAAACAATCTTCTACTTGGTTTCAGCCCAGCAAGTGATGCCAATTTATTTTGACGAGGAGACAGCAGAAGAAAAGAATAGAAGGGTAGAGACAGATGATAGGGGACAGATAATATAGTGTGTGCTTTTACTGCAAGGATCTACAGATCTACATTTTTTGCGTAAAGTAAATCTAGTAGATTCTGTTACCCAAAATGCTGTTTTCGCTCTGTTGTGCTGTCACATTTTAGCTCGTGCTAAACCTAAAGTATATGTTGTTTTCTATTTAAAAGTATTTACCAAAAATAACAGCTTTGGTAGGAAACCAGGCTGTTAGAGCCCTTGTGAAGCCTACCCTAACCCTGTGAGTGAAAGTGCCTCAAAGCCAGGGTTGTGTCAGGCTCCCGAGGAGCAGGAGCGCTTTGACTTCGCTTTCTTCAGCCTGTGTGGGGAAAGCTACAGGATTTTTAAAAGATAAGTAGTTCCTCATTTGTTAATGCATGCACCCGTCTCTCTTGCCAAATTTCTGTCTGTATTTCTAGGTACTGAAAGAGCGGTCAGCTTTCCTTAAAATGCTCGACATGTGTTGCTGTCTGTGCCCTTTTGAAAGTCTCTCTGTCAATACCACAAAGCAAAGGGAGAGAGCACTCTAAACCCATGGGCTCTCTTGAAATGCTTGGAAATATTTGGTTCCTGCTGTTTGGGGAAGTTTATCCCAGTCTTGGCCATTGCTTTGTCAGTTCAGGCTGTATTTCTTCCCTTTCTGTCTGATACTGCAAAGCGCTGGAGAGAGTATTACATGCCGATTGGACTCTTAGTGTGATACGATCAAGAACTATTCGACTCTTAAAAAGATCTGCTTATTCTATTAAATAATTTTAATAACTGTATGGAAAATTGCAAGTGTAGGATGATGATAAATGGCTAAGACTAAGTATTTACTTGTTACAGAGCTGTGAAACAACTTGCTAATGGAAAATGTTTGAAAACTATCATCGGACTTCTGAGATTTTGACGGGCTACATATTGCCGTCACAGCTAGCAATAGGCTAATTTTCGGATGGTAAGACCTCACTGCGTGTATTACGCTGTGGAATGGCCTGTGTTTCATAGGGTAGATGTGTTTTGCTTAGTGACAATGTCACAGGCAGCCTGTAATGCTCTTTGCTTCAGGAAGCTGTGTTCTGCTGTCACGCTGGAGAGCAGTTTCAGAGAGTTTATGCTGCTGTATCCAGAGCTGACTCTCCATCCCCAGGTAGGCTGAGCAGCCACTGATGTAAAGCGTCAGCTTTGCTGGAAAGCGCCCAGGAGACTCTCTGCTACCTATGGCTCGGCCATGTAGACCCAGCGACTGCCAGGTGGCGAAGAGGAAGACAGAAAATAGGAATGAGTGGGGCTGCTCTTGTATTTATTTTACACTAAGTTCTCCTAAAGCAACACAGGCAGATGGATATGGTGCTCTGCAGGTTCAGTGGTTGCTCTGAATCGGTATCGATCCCACTGTTGTGTTTTGCTACTGTGTCCGTATATCTGTTCTTTCTCACTATCCATACAAATACAGAAATCCTCTGCAAATATAAATTGGAGCAATTTTTTTAAATCCAGATGTCAATTTTGGCTGGCTGAGCTGAGGCATTTTTATAATGTTATTGATTATTATGTTTTTAACTGCAGGTATTTATTGTTGCATGAAGACAATAAGTGCCAGGAAAATACAGTGAAGGGTTTATTTATTTCCATCATAAGGAGTTTCTTTTTTTTCCTTCAATCCCTAAAATTTGCACCAGTTTGTCTTTCATCAGGCAGATCAACAGCAGGGCTATTCTCTATAGATTTTGTCTTTGCAAAGTCAACTTGAGGGCCACTGCAAACTATAAGAATTAATTATACAGTATGCTCTCTGGGACATATTTGTCCTTTTAAAATCTTTTGTTTAGTCTGCTAACATGGAGTTGCATTCCTGAGTGGGAAACTTCTGGTTAAACGTTAATAAGTGTCATAAACCTTACAGACTGTGACACTGTATTCTTTCTGTCTGTACAGAGCCTGTGTTGCTGTGGCCCTGATCCAGAATTTGATAACACAAGCAATCGTAAATGATAAATCAGGTGTATTTGTCTAAAGGCTCATTTAGCAATAAAAGGAGTTGTTTGACTGTATTTTATTTTTAATAATGTATTTAATGCTTTTTATTAAGTTGAAATCGGAAAGATCTGGCTTTTATTGCTCAGTGTAAGAGCTCCATCCCAGTGTACTTCTTCTCCAGCTTTGAATAAGACTTTTCCTGAGATGCTAAAACTTGCAAGTGTTGGAAGAATATTTCAGGGTTTTACCAAGTCATGAAACTCATTTCACATAGTGATGCGTGAAGGAGATGTGAAGTTGATGACCAAATACCTTAATAGGAGACTTTGCAGTTGTGGCATAGTTACATTGATAGGGGGGTGATATTTCTGTGTTCCTCCATGCTCTTTAGGGAATGTGTTTCATTTGCAGTGCGTGGAGGGTAGCAGAAGGCCTAAGTGCTGCCATTTCTGGGAGTCTCTGGTGTCTGTGGTTTGCTTTGTAATTTTTTCCTTTTTTGAACGTTACAGTCTTCTGACACTCATGGGTAGGAAGAACTGAGACGGTTTAGTTGTCGTTATTCTTCTTTTCTTCCAGTGATGTAGGCCTGACACTTCTCTTAAAATACAAAACCTATTTGTAGTTCTCTTCAGTGGTCCCCAAACCTGGCTTCGTTCCCTTTTGCTCTTAATTTCAGGTGTTGTCAAGTTGTGCCAGGAAGCAAGTACAGTTGAGGTGTTTGGTCTCCAGAACTGAATGTCTTAGTAGCATGGGCTTTGTTCAGTTTTATTACTTCGCATCTTCTTTTAAAATGAAGAACTGAAGGGGAAATACAAGGATCTTGTGGGGAATGGTCAAAGAAGGAAACCTCAAGGACAGATCTTTTATCCGTGGAAAATCCTAAGAAACATCCAGTCTGTGTGGCTTTCTGAGAGTTCCTCAGTGCCCAAAGGCTTGCAGGGTATGTAAAACGCACACTCCTGGCTGGAAAGAGTGGCCCAAGTTACACAGCCATTCCCATAGTCACTCTTTGCATGCTCCATTAAGTACAATTGGAGTGGGTTTTGTAGGACTGATGTCAAAGTGAGCTTTCTGTGGATTGGAAAGGAAGGGGAACAAAGTAAAAGCAAACAGCCTGCTGCCTCCCTCTGCCCCGGGGCTCCTTCCCTCTGCTAGGAGACAACAGCTGAGAGGAGCCCAGGACTGAAAAGCTTTCTGAAACATAATGAGTTGCTTCATTAGATTTTCGTGCTCGGTTTCAACCTCACACAAATGAAGAATCTGTAGGGAAAAAAGCTTGCATGTAGTTTGAACATAAATGTGAAGGTAGGTGTCTGTTTAGGGAGAGATCACGTTCATAAAATCTTACACCACTTTCTGCTGGCAGAAGGGACATTCTCCAAGTGAAGGGTTTGAGTTGGCAGAGGAGAAGTTTTGGAAGGAATTTGTGTGAAAGAAACTCAAAAGTAATTGCAACTAGCAGCTGGTGCACGGGTTGGTTTTCTTCTCACTTCCCTGGCTGTCTCCACATCTCTCCTCACCCTGGGAGGACTCCTGAAGGACAATGGGAAAGAAACTGGATTGTCCAAGAATTCATTTCAATCCAGTGGTAACTGGGCACAGAGAAAGGAATTTACGTGAGGCAGTGAAAGTTGACAAGAGAGGAAGGTGATCTAATAGCAACATAAAGAAAATATTCAGGAATAAAAGTAATCATCAGCTTGTATAGAAAGGTTTCAGCAGCCCTGTTGAGGCTGTGTATGATCAATGTATTTGTTCACTCAGTTATGTCTTGCACTACAACTTTTGTAAATTACTACTATAATTAAATTGATTTCTTGAGTTTTAAATAGTGCAGCATAAATCCTTCCACTCACGCCAGGACTCAAGTGTCTCCGACTGCAAGCTAGCTGCAGTTTGCAAGTTCCACTTAATTTCATTTCAGACTCAACCACAAAACCAGCTTCCTCTCCAGTGGAAAATGAAATGCAAGAGGCTGTCCTTTTGTTGCTAATGGGAGGTCGCAGGGAGCAGAGCTGGCTCTTGCTGAGGTTGTGTTTGGGTTTGATTAACCGTTTTGCCAATTAGGCAGAAGCTCCTGGTCACCGGATGTAAGTTAGATGCTATCAGGTCTAGTTGAGGACAGTAGTTGAATACCCAGAGTAGTTTATGAGGAGCCCTGCTGAGCAGCAGCCTGAAAGGTGGGAAGCTTGGACCATCATGTTTTGGAAGGAGAGCTCTGCTTGCTGCCTTAGCTCACGCTGGCTATTTGGCCTGTGGATCTGGCAGAGCTCTGCTCTGGGAGGACAGGGGTTCTATTTGGCCGGGAAGGGGGGCTCTGGGATGTCTGTGGGCTCCTAGGTGTCTCGCTCAGAGCTGAGTTGGGACCTCAGAGATGTGGTCTGTGCTTGACATCTGTCACCCACAGTCCCTGGAGTCTTTGTCCGGCTCAGTGTCTGAGGAGCGGGAGGTCAAGGGCTTTGCTAGGCTAGCACTTGCAGTGCCCCAGCTCTTCCTACAGCTACCTGGAAACACAGAGGCTGCAAACCTGGAAGGAAAACAATGGATTAAAAACAACCAGAGCTCTTGTGTCCTTGAAGGGGATTTAGTTGGAGGATTGAGTTACATCCGAAGTGACTGCCCTGTGCTGTCACTTTACACCTTCTCCATGTGGTGAACCCTCCCTGGGACGGAGCTAAGACAGGATCTGCTGCATAATCACAGCTGAGGAACACTTGGGAAAATAAAGGCACCTGTGAAGGGCTGCTGTGAGCATGGCCATGGGGACAGACAGACGGAGTGATGGAGGGAGGAAGCAGCTGCTGCCCAGCAATTGTTTTTCCAAAGGATTTCTGTAAAGAGTTGAATGCGTTTCTTGCTGGGATTGTTTATTATGTTTATTTTCAAGGGGGAATTTTAACATTGTTCTAAGAGTTAGGTTCAGCTTTGTTCCCACTGAAGGAGTCAGATGCTGGCTGTTGACTTAACTGCTGAAGAGTGCTGACACTTCCAGCTTTTTCTGGAGGTACTCTTTGATTCCATGGAATAAATCAGACATTAACTACTGATCTTTTTTCTCTCTACCTCCCAAACCAGAGGGCAGCCATCAGAGTTGATGGCTATTTTCCATGAAATGGTTGCCCAGCTCAGTCTGTTCTCTCTCTGTGTTTTTTCTCCAAAACAAAACAGTTTTTCACATAAGCCGTGTTACCGCGTTTACTGAGCGTTTCTGTGTGCAGAGGAGCCCTGTGGTTCCCACAAAGACCCTCATGTTTGTGCTGTGGAGGCTTTGGCTGGCCGGCGAGCAGTGTGGGTGAGGAAGCAGTGACAGGCAGAGGGAAGCTGCAGCCTTTTTCCTTAGCTGAGTTAGTCTCTTGGGTCTTACTTAAGCAAACGTTGCTTGAATGCCATTCATGGTATTTGCTCAGTGATCCAGTGGAATGTCTGGGATATTTTTGTTTTTCTTCCAGAGTCAAAGAGCAGGTTTTGGCTCTACATCCCAAAGCCACCAGCCTGAGGCAGAGTTGCTGTGCCTGAGGGTGAGCCAAGCTGCTGCTTTGGGGCGTCGAGGCAGGCAGCCTGGCTGACACGGGGGGCTCCCTCTGTGGGTGTGTTAATTAGAGGTCTTGCAAATGACTCTGCACCTACCTTTGCTTTTACTGAAATGAAAGATGTGTGCCGACTGCCTGAGCTGCTGGGCAGCAACTAGAACAGATCTGAGGATAAAAGAATGTTTCTTTTAAAATGCAGATCAAAAGAGACAGTTGCATGTTACTAAGATTTGTGTAAGATTCAAGATCCTCTAGAGCATCCTCTGGCGACTGCAAATATGCAGAGTAAATCCATGCTGGCCCAAGTTCAGTGCTCAGTTTTTTGTAGTCTTTTCATTTTCTCTGTCAATTTTGGTGACAAAGACCCTCGATATCTGGTGTGGAAGAAATTTACAGTAAATAAATTTACAGTAAAGAAATAAGTAGCTAATCTCCATATGGTCTCTTAATCATGGGACTGAGCAGTGAGCAAGCCCAGAGTCCTGTGTGTGCATGTGTTCCCGTGCCAAGCTCCCGTGCCAAGACAGCATCTGCCCTTGTGTAATGTAGCAATTATGGATCTTTACAATTTGGATCTACTTTCTTGGAGCGATGATAGTCTATGGACCAAGCACAGGGAACAGAGGGAGAAATAAGACATTGAGCTGCCTAACTTCAGGTGCCCACATGAGGCTCTTGAGTTAGGAGCAGGGTAGACCTCTGGTCTGTAGGGAGACAGATCTAAAGTCAGATCAGCACGTACAGGAACTGAACTGTTCTTTATCTCATATGAGCTGCAAGTAAACAATGTGAGGAAAATGATAAAGAATTGAGTGTGGAAGGTAAAACTTCCTTTTTACTTCTGACAAATTGTGCTGTGCTAGAAGTGAAAATCTCTATGGCAGCTGCTATATTGGCCTTTCAGAAGTTGACAAATCTTGAGCCTAGTTATTAAAAGATATTCTCACTGTATGTTACTGGACTGAAGAGGTTGAAAACAACGATGTCAGATGTTTTTGTGTTTCCAGGACAGTGCATGAAAGAAGACATTGATTAATCTTCATGTCCTTTGACATGAGACATCTCTACACGTCAGATGGCTGTAGCTGTGTTAAGAAAGGGCAAAGGCACAGCATTTTCCTGTTGAGGACAGTTTTGTCAGATACTGACGCTGATGTTGGCAAGTCTCTAGGGTGAAATAAGGAGTACTTCAGAGCATCTTGGCTTTTGCTAAAGGTTTGAATGTTTGCAAGCACAGAAGTGCTGAAACCACAAGTGTATTTTATGTCATGCTGGGTAACAGTGACTTGCCAGGGAGCAAATGGAAAATGTCAGTTTGCCATAGAAAGGCTGCAAAGAGTGTGGATAATTTTTAATGTGCAAAGAAGAGGTGGTGAGTTGTATCTTTCAGAAATCCATTGGAAAGATGGAACACACAAACCAAAGGACTCGAAGTGCCATAAAGAAATATATTCCTGCCCCTGGAATAAGAGACAATATGAGATGCCTTTACTGTTTGAGGTTAACACAGTGGCATTGAGCTGGCTTTTCCATTCCTTTTCTCACTTCAAATACAGTGTCCAAAATAAAGACTGCAACAACTTGATCATAATTTACATGTTACAGCCAGCCTGTTGCTGCTCTGCCTTGTGCTGAGGCTAGTGGGGAGGAAATGTGGCTACTGGCCTCAGTGTGTATGGGGTGACACTGCTATAGGACATGCCATGCTGTCACCGATAAATCATCTTCCTGATCTGATGTTTGCTGCCAAGTGACCTCTGTCCAGTGCTTTGGAAGAAGGATAAGCATTGTTCAGTCCTGGTGAACACAGGCTAGTGCCGGAGCTGCATTATCACAGACGTGGCTTTCAGCCTGAGCTGTGGCTAGTGCCAGTCCTTGTCCAGCATTACCCCAGTTCGTAAGACGACGCAGTTCACCCTGTTCAGGAACTTCGTCAGTGTGTGTTTGCGCATGCACACATCGTCATCATCATACTGATAGTAGTGGTAGTAGTAAGAATAACAATGTCTTTCTGTGCCCTTCACATCTGGTTCTTATGAGTGTTAAAAATGGAGTTCTTTTTTCTTATACTTCCTGCTGCCGTGACACTGATGAGACACCATCTATTTCAATGGAAATGACCACCAGGGGGAATATTTGCCTCAAAATAATTTTCTTCTCCGTCTGATAATGGAAGGAATGATCTGTTCTTTGATCTTTGGTTGGCAAACTTGAAAATTGGGAAGGAAGATGGGTGTACTGTGATAGTTTTACTTTACTGATGTGTGTGGTCAGTGTTTTCTGGGCATTTAAGTAAAGGTGGATGTGCGGTGGGACATGGAGAGGTAGGAGCCAAAATGCAAGGAGGACTGCTTGTGGAATAACCTCATAACTGACAGCTCAGGGAGAGGTGCCGTACAGATCTGTTTGTTGCTGGTTTTACTTCATACTGGTACCATCCCTGCAATTACGCAAATGTTAACATCTAAGTTAATGAATCGATCAGCTCCAGATCAATTAATATGTAATGGATAACATGTAGCTGATACTTGATCATGAAGAAAACTTTGTTCAGAACAGGGTGCTGCCTTTTCTCTGTCAAATATTGGAGGTGTCTCGCCAGCCCCTGTATCCCTGTTCTGTATTTAGCAGGGGACGATGAGGCGATGAAATGCTAGACATCTGTCTTCAACTGAGAGCTTTGGTGATGCTGCTCTTGTGAAATGCTTGTATCTCAACTAGGAAAAAAATTATCATTTGTTTAAAAAGGAACAAAAATTGGCAACATTAGTAGGTGTTGATGTTTCTGTGTAAGACACAGTACAGGAGAGACTCTAAACTAGAGATTTTGTTAATTTTCTCTCCTGTGAACTTGGTATTGTAATGTCTAAGCACCTTAAAAATATTTATGAATGTGTCCTCAAAGGAAAGTGAAATTTATATAGTGGAGACACAAAGTGGTGTTAAAGGAATCAACTTTCCAAAGGCTTCTACGCAGTTATACTGTGACAGAACTGGGACAGTAAATCAGACCATTGCTTCCCAGTTGGTAAACAAGCCATCATCCCATCTTCTTGTTACTTACTTTTGCCTAGGCTGCTTTCCAAATAGTTCAGTGCTTTCCTTTATGAAATCCAAAAAACTTTTATTTGTAAGGAACTGCATTTTTTTTTTTTTTTGTAACTTCACACTTAGGTGGGCCACACACAGCTTGATGGCCAAGAGGGGGTTGCAGTTAGCTCAAGGAGGGAGCAGAGAGGATTAAACTTAGTTTACCCTCTTGCATTACAACCTGCCCTGGTCTTGGTCCTCAGCTGCTGGGGGTGTCCAAGCATCCTGTGGGAGCCACCTGTGCTGGGGAGCTGATGCTTTGTGTGCTGGGGAGCTGATGCTTTGTGTGCTGGGGAGCTGATGCTTTGTGTGCTGGGGTGAGGCTGCAGCACCCAGCTTGTCAGCGGAATGCCCAGAACGGTGCTTCCGCGGTGCGGTGCAGCTACCTTCGCATTCCTCTACCCCTTGGCCTGCACATCGCTGCGGCGGGGCAGCTCATCTGCTCTCAGCAGGTTCCTCTTGCAGACAAGCCCGTAGTGGAACGATTCCCTGCATTTACTGTCGGGCGCTGGTGAGAGTTGCCTATTTCTCTGTGCTCCAAGTGATACCAGTCTTCTCCACGCAGTGGCTGGGGAGGAGGTGTTGCAGTGCTGGCAGCATCCCTCATGCAGCCGGGGTGGCAAAACTGCACTTGAGCAGGGCCAGAGGGCATGAGCAGGTGGCTAATTCTCTGTTCCTCAGGTTTTAAAGGCTTTGTGCAAACCTCTTTGAAGTCAGTGAAGGACTTCTGTTGCTGCAATGGGCTTTGAACGGAACCCCAAACGCTGAGTTGGTTTAGTGTGTGCATCAGTGTTTTGTTAGCTGGCACGTGAACATCAAACGGTGCTGAGCGAACCTTCAGAGAATAGACATACTGAGTGTGCAAATCCACACACCGCTCTGCATCTGACTGTGGATGTGTGTTGAAATACCCCCACTGGTGTGTTGTGGATACATTCAGCTTTGGTCATGTATGTGGGTTTTGTTTGTATGTGATTAGCTGGCACCACGAGCTCTGAGATTTTCTTTTAAGTCATTCCACTGTACTTTGGGGAACTCGGCTCTCATCACTAATAAAATAAAGCAAAACACTGGTAGGTCTTACCACGTTAACTGTTCTAGCGGCTGTGATTCCCACTGTTCCAAAAATTATAAAGCTTTATAAGATAACATATTCCCAGTGCAAAGTGTGAATATTTAGAGGCAAAGAATAAGACTTCTCATTTTGAAATGTCAGTGCTACAAAATTGGGTTTTTTTACAGGCATGATTAAGCCACATGGACTTCCAGTAATGTTTCGTAAGCTTTTTCCTTAATTATGGCTTAATTCAGGTCTCTAAGTTTAGCAAAACCTATGAAGCTTGCAGCAAAATATTTTTCTTGGGGAAAACTTTGTGTGGAATACAAATCCTCTGTTCCTTCTGTTCCTTAAATGTGTTTAAATGTGGAAATCCCGTATTTTTTCTTGGCATTTTATAAAACACATACAAAATTAAAATAGCTGCTAGTGAGTGTTTAGTACAGAGTTTTGAAGAAATTAGTTTGGAAAGTGCATGTGATTACTTTTTTTTCTCCAAATGCCTTGAGTAAAATGTACATGAGGTTATAAGACATCAAGCAAGAGGCACAAGATTCTGTCTCAAGCAGTTACTGCTACAAGAGACAAATTAGAAGCAAATTTACTTTCATATAGTTGTTCTTAAATGCATCATTCTGACAACAGCAATAAATAGAATAATCTGCATAATTGTATTTATGTGGCATTGATCTGTCTTTTCTAGAGAAAATCCCTTTTTCCTGGATAAAATAATCTTCCACTCAGCTCTAAGTGGATAAAAGCCTCTTTAGCTGCTGCACTGATTTAGGGGAAGGTTTCTGCACGGGCTTAAAACAGAGTTTTGATAGGAACCTTTGAGTAAATTTGATTTTTGGTGAACCAAGTACAGTAAACCCATCTTGCTTTCCTTTTCAGATTGAATAACAGGATATTTACTCAAAAGAACTAGGCAGAAAAGCACAGAGATTGTGATTAAACTTAGGTAGATTTATTACTAGATTTGTTTTTAACAGCATATTTTCTTAAATTGATGTAATAGATGTCCCAGCCCTGCTCAGAGATAGAGTTTTGAATAGCTTTGAGCTATTCGTGGCTTACTACTTAAGGAGAAACTGCAGCAGTGGTCATCGTTTTGGAAAAAAACCCTTAACAGTTGAAAGTCCTCTGCTGTGATTGTGCTCTTCTGGCCCCTGCAGCCTTGCATGTCTCAGTCACCCTAGCGTTAATGTTTTAAATATTATACCAGTAAGACACCCGAATAAAGTAGAAAGAAAAAAAAATGGTTAGCATCACTGCTCCCTGGGGCCTGCTCTTCTGGCACTTAGACTTGCTCACGTGCGCTCGGAGGTACAGTTACAGGCTTTCGAGCTGGGCTTTCCTGGGCAGCTGAAGAGAGTGAAATCCCTCGAAACTCGGAGACTGAGCATTTTTAGCATCTGGGCTTCGAATGGTGAAGTTAGCATCTGAAGAAGCACGTCTGGAAAGCAGTCTGAAAACTGTTTTACTGAAGATGATGGGGAAATTGGGGGATTTGCAGAGGGCAGGGGGTGTTTTTATTTTGAAGATAAAGGAGGTTCCCTGGGGGGGGCATAATGCAGCAATGCCAGCCTGCTGTCTGTGTTTCACCTATATTTGTTCTTCTTTGCAGGTTACATATTTGGGTAAGGTTTCCACAACAGGGATGCAGTTTCTGTCAGGCTGCACAGAGAAACCAGTCATTGAATTGTGGAAGAAGCACACGCTCGCCAGGGAGGTTGTTTACCCAGCTAATGCCCTTCTGGAAATTCGCCCTTTCCAGGTCTGGCTGCACCATCTGGACCTCAAAGGCGAGGCAACAGTCCACATGGATACCTTCCAGGTAGCACGTATAGCCTACTGCACTGCTGACCACAACGTCAGCCCAAACATCTTTGCTTGGGTCTATCGGGAGATCAACGACGACTTGTCCTACCAGATGGACTGCCATGCTGTGGAGTGCGAGAGCAAGCTGGAGGCCAAGAAGCTGGCCCATGCCATGATGGAGGCCTTTAAGAAGACTTTTCACAGCATGAAAAGCGATGGCCGGATCCACAGGAACAGCTCGTCAGAGGAAGTGTCTCATGGGTTTGAATCTGACGATGGCTGACTGAGCTCACTCATGGTTCAGCAAAGGCAGAAATGGCCTAGAGAATGAGAGCTCATAGATGAATAAGCAACAATTGGAATCAGGGAATGGAAGGACTGCCAAACGCTTGTCTGACCAGCTTTTTAAATCAAAAGAGCAATTCAGTACCTACAGATATGCATCATTAAAGTAATTGCATTGCATTGAAATCTGCTGCTGTTGTAAAAGTGAGAAAAAAGCTCCCTCTTCCCTCTCTCTCCCCTGCCCATCTCTGTCCTGTCCTCATCTCTGTGTAGTTTGGGTGCATACCATGAAGTAGAGTCACTCCTGTTTGTCTTAGAAGACTGGTCAGTCAATCTTATTAGTTGCTCCTCTGATATTCCTGTCTGGCAGCTGATGCTGACGCACAAGAGCAAGTAAACCTGGAAAGTCCTAATGATTCCCAAAGAATCTTTCTCCATGATGCCTCACAAAAATCCTTTGACCGTGCGTAGGCTAAGACAGCCATATCATAGCCTTTTAGACTAACGGCCTAGCATTCTGCAGTTAATTCACTTTTCACAGATAAAAAAGAGAGAAAATGCTTGTACGTACACATTATATCATATGCTATCCTTTATTTTATTCATTGTACCTGTTTTCTTAATATACCTGCTACCATGTCTTTCACCCAACACCAGTAGCTGCAGTTTCAGACTATGTGCTGCTGGATACCAAAAAGGGGTGGGGAAAAATACTCCGTGGTGGCTGGAGGTAGAGCAAGCCAGCACCATTCTCCGTGCATTTTCCAATGCTGATGTGCTCGACGAGTCGGGGGGCACACCGGTGAGAGTTGAGGGACACTTGGGTCTGTCAGTGTTTGAACTGTGACTTCTCATCAACCTCAGGTCTGAAGTGAGATGCATGTGGTAGCCCCAGCTCCCTGTTTCTGGTCTCTGTGTTGCTGGTGGAGTGATGGAGCTGGCAGTGCCTCGACGCGCAGCCAGAGCCGTGATACTGTCCTTAGGACAGTCCTTACGGTCCTTAGGAGTCAGGCTGGAACATCTCTTCTGGTTGAGAAGCTCATGTTAAGATTCCCATATCTTTCCTTGTTCACAGATATACAGACTTACGCCTTTCTTAAATGCAGATGTTTAATAAAAATCAAACAAAAGGAAAAACTTGTTTCACCTGATATTTTTTAAGGTCGAGAGCAGATTGCTAGTTTGCGAGCCGTGCTGCTCCTTTATATGGTTTTGTTTGTAATTATGGTAGTGTTGGGGCGCTAGGGCACCTTACAGAGCCTTAAAAGAAAGCAGCTAGCCAGAAGCAGCTCTGTTTCGTGGGTCTGGGTTTGTGTGTGAGTGTATGTGTGAGTCCAGTGTTAAAGCACGTAGATTAAGCATGGAGACATATGGAGGAGGGCCCGCACCTCTCAGAAATATGCTACTTGCTTTACAATGTATGTAAACTATTCTCCAGCATAAATGCATTCATACTTTAATAAAAAAATGTGTTTTGAGTTACAGCTTGGGAGTTTTAAGCTGTCTTTCCAGTGCAGGCTCTGTGGTTTTGTTTTATGTGTATGGGTTCTGTGTTCATTTCGTTTAGTGGAATGAAAATAATTATTTATTTCTATTTAATATTACATCTGTCTCAATGAGAATTATTTTTAATATTTTATTTCATTTTAACTTTGCTCTGTGTGCCCTGAAGTGGTGTCTTGCTGCTCCCCTTGTCACGTCTGTGACTGGCAGCATCTGCCATCAGGAGCCCTGGGCTGTGGCGCTTCTCACTGCCATAGCCCACAGCTGCGTGGTGTTACCCAGAACAAGAATAACTTGGGAGTGTGATTTTAAGCTGTTGTGTCTGCAGATCATTGTCTAAGGTGATGCTCCGTGTCAGGGCATAGCGTCGTGCATTGGTGGCAGCACCGTGGTGCACTCGCTCAGTGATGGAATGCAGCTTACTCGGTTGTGGTTTAAGACTGTCACATTTTGTGGCCTGGTGTCAGAATGACAGAATGTTGAGGGTTGGAAGGGACCTCTAGAGATCACCCAGTCCAAACCCCCTGCCAGAGCAGGATCCCCTAGGGCAGCCACACAGGAATGCATCCAGGCGGGGTTTGAAAGTCTCCAGAGCAGGAGACTCCACACCCTCTCTGGGCAGCCTGTGCCAGGGCTCCGGCACCCGCACAGTGACAAAGCTCTTCCTGATGTTTTTGTGGAACCTCCTGTGTTCCAGCTTGCACTGGTTGCCTCTTGTCCTGTCATTGGACATCCCCGAGAAGAGCCTGGCTCCATCCTCCTGACACTTGCCCTTACATAATTATGAACGTGAATGAGGTCACCCCTCAGTCTCCTCCAAGCTGAAGAGCCAGCTCCTTCAGCCTTTCTGCATCAGGGACACGTGTGTGCAGCTGTCCTGGTTTGCTGACCTTGCGCTCACTGACAGTGGATTGGGGAGTTCTCACAAAGGTATTTGATTCTGTGGCATCTGCAATAATTCTTCACCATTTGGAGGCTGTGGATTACATGAGAATTTTGAGCCATAAAAATAGAATACATAGGAGAAAATTCTAGCCCTTGTGATTAGAAAATCAGACCCTTTGATACATGAACCAGCTATTTTCTAAGGGTTCAAACATGCAAGGAAATATGAGAGAATATGAACTCCAGTTTGTCTTAGAAAACATGAGATGAGAAAAATAATTAATATCACGAGCTTGAATCCTTAGATAATTTGGGATTCAGGCCAAATCCCTCTGCATCAATACCAAATGTGTGATGCCATTTGCATGAAGGAGAAAAGCTTTTGCTCCTAAATTGCCAGCATATCAGCTATCACCGAATATCAGTTGCCAGCAGATACCGGAATGAAACATCAAGTTAAGCTTTTCCTTCAGTTAATCTGTTGGAAAAGAAAAATCATAAAGTTTCCATTAGGAGTCACTTCCAGTTGGCTAAAGACTTTCCTTTTTAACTACAAAGAGCCCAGTTTTGGATCTCACTGCAGCCCAGTGTGGGTTGATGAGTTCCTTCAGCATCAGCCAGGAAAGCACATGAAGTTTCTTTCCCTCTTCTATTTGTAGGGGAGAGTAAAAAAGGGTGTTATTAGAACTGCAGAAAAAGTAGGGAGTGTTTAGGTCGTTACACTTCAACATCAATGTACATCACTGGTGTTTTGTCAAGGTGTTTTTCATAATTTTTCTAACTAATGTAAGAAGAAAGTAAATTTTAATTCTGTGTAGAGTGAGTTTGTTCAGTTTTCAAGTTCTGAAGATAACTGCTTTCTGTTTACACTGAGTCTGCTGTGGAGATGTGAGCAAACAATCGTGGCTCAGGAGCAGTTGTGCTGCAGGAGGGGCAGCACCCTGGGCTAGCAAGCTCTGGTTGCTGCAGAACTGCTTAGGTGTGTATGGAGGGGTTTTTGCCTGTGAAAAAGCAGAAAAGCAGGGAGTAATTTCTTTCATTTTTTAAACCCAAAGGCCCCTAATAACAGCTTAATGTTTTGGCTTGTTTTCTTTAAAAAACACCCAAAGCACAACTAAACAAACACAACAAGCAAAAAAAAAGACCCTCTGCAGCTGGTTCTACTCCCTAACTTTCCAGCACCGACAAGCTGTTGGAGAGTCTGTAATCAGTTCAGCAGAGGTCCCCAGTGCAGCTGAGTGGCAGGAAAGTCTTCATCGGAATGAACATGTGATGTGCTCAGTTTCCACAGAAAAGGCTGTTGGTGCAAACTGGAGCATCTCTCTCCTTTCCCAGCTTCCACCATCAGAGCGGGAAGATAGTACGAGGTAACTTTTATCTATTTATTATGCTTTGATATGCATTACATTCTCTGTTTCCTGTAAATGATACTGGTCTTGGAAAGAGAGGAAATATTACAGTCCTATGGATAATGCATAATGTGGCTGGTGTTTTTCTGTGGGCAGTATAGATTTTCTGAGAACAGCAGACAAGAGTGGATTTCATTCTTGGAAAGCGAATAAAGTTTCAAATTTGGTAAGGGTCATGTACATGTGAAAAAGTAAGTTATTGCTATCTCAAATTAGTTACTTCTCATTTAGAGATAGTAGAAATAGTTTTAGACATAATTGCTGAGGATATAATTAATTAAGGTTGTCTTACACGGTTGAGTTAAACTGTTGTGACTGAGGTTAGTAACATACCAGTGCTCCCTGGCTTTGTCCCATCTTTAATGGATTCCAGATCTGGTGGTTTCAAGTAACAACAGCTTTTCCAGATCCCAAGACAATAATGAAACGGGGAGAGGAACTTCAAAGACAACTCCTCTAGAAAGGAAAGATGAAGTTAAATGATGATATATTCAACTGTGGGTTAGGGCCCAGACAGCCTTGGTGCCGCTGGCTGGGGTGGGCAGGTGCCCGGCAGGCTGACGGCGCTTCTTCCCTGCACGGGATGAAGCGATGCTGAATCGTGCTGAGCTCGCCCAAGGCAACACAGTCTCGTGCAGCAGGTTGCCATGTTCCCTGTGCCTTACTTACCTAAGTCCTAATTTATGCCATTAGAAATGTTAAGAACAAAGTTTCAGCGCAGTTTGCATGTTGCCTGCGCGCCACGGTCAGTCTCGGCTCATTCAGCAGCAGCAGTTTGTTCTGCTTGAAATCCTGATGAACGGCTCCTCTCCGGAGGTATTTCTTCTGACTTAGTCGCCAAGTTATAGTGAAATACGAGGTTCGTTGTTGTCTGCTGAAGTGCTGGGGATTCTGTTTTGTTGGCACATTTGTCATGACCTTGTGTCAGCAGCATAACTAGGCTATGAGATAATTTGTGTGCTTTAGATGAGCAGCTGCGTGCATCTTAGCCGGAGAGAGAAGTTAGTGTGATCAGTCCAGTGGAATTAATTAGGTAAAACAGAAAATTAACTCTAATCTTGTAGATTACGTGATGTCAGACCATGTAAGATGTATGTAACTTTCATGCAGGTGGAAATCATAATGGTCTGACTTGGTATACACTAAGATTTTATAAAAATAAGAGAAATAATGGCTGCAAACGTGGGAAAAAAAAAAAAAGATGCAGCCGTTTAAGGGCTGAAAAAAGTGGTGTGCCCTAATTTCCCTGTGATGCTTTGGTTCTGTGTCTTTCCACTCATTTCCTGATTAAACAAATTTGAGGTTTTAAGGAAGGAGAACCACTCTGCAACCGGTGCTGCTCGTCCTTGTGTCATTGCGGGTGTCCCAGAGTTATCACAGGCTTTTGGAAGCCATTGAGTTTACTGACGTTTGGCTGGCAACAGGGATGAAGCTTAAATAGTACAGGAAAAATAGAAGAGGCTGACTTGTGGTGTCTGGTAATCTTTAACCCGCCTCTGCTGTGGAAAGTGTGTGAGTTGCTTTGAGGAACAATTCTGCACCGGCTTTTGCCCTGCAGAAACCTCCCTGCATGGGAGGTAACTAATGCTTCGACAGGAGACGTGGACTCTGAGCTGTCACCCTGAGGAGACAGTGGTTAGACATTAGCTCTGGACTGATAGTCACAGCATTTTTCTTGTATAAAAGACAAAACTGATAAAACTCGAGGTATTGAGTATGTTTTTAGTGTGTAATATTCAAGTAGAAGAGTCTTGTCTTAGCTGTCTTTTGGAAATCTGGGAATTACCTTGAGAAAAATATTTAGGGTTGTTTAGTATCTGTAGTCCAGAAAAGCAGCAAAAGCATGTTATTAAACCTGCTTTTATTGAGTTTTATTGACCCACAGTATCTGTCATCCGGGGCATTGTTGACAGTTTACATGGTTTGTGTGCTTCTGTGGAGGAGGATGAAAACTACGAGCAAAAAAAAAGCCCCGGTAGCTTAATACAACAATGCAATTATCGTAACTTGCAGTGTGTGATGAGGCATCGCCTCGCCAGGTCTTTCTGCTGCCTGCTCCAGGGGGAAGCACCGTGGCATATCGCCGGAGGGAACAGGAGGGCTGTCATTGTGTAAACGTGTCATTACCTACTTGAAAATTTACACAGGATTGTCGCGTCGTGAACATTTTTAAACCAACTGGGGACTGTGAGATATTGTCCAACACAGTAATAAATGAACATGCGGTATCAGAGAGTGTATCTCAGGAAAACAACTGTCGGAATTTAAAGGCCCCATTCCTCAAAATCTCATTAGCCCATTCTCATTTGTTGGTACCTTCTTCTAAATTCAAGGAGTCTCACAGTGAAGCACCAAGATAGAAAATCTCATGATGCAAGCAAAAGAAAATTAGTTTAATGAGTACTGCATGTTCTACATCCCGTAATTTTATCAGTAAGTTCTCAGACTTATAGAAATTGCTCTGAAATTGGCAGCCCAGGCTTAATATCTTCTACCATTTTGCCATCACGTGCAATTTTAGTTCTTAAGCGACTCCAATTTTAAACTCCCAGCAATTTAAACAGCTGTGGTGTGCAAAGGCTGGAGCGAGGACATGCTTTTGTAATCCTCCAGCCCAACTCAAAATTTTATGTGTGCCATTCAAAGTATGCCTCATTACACAAAAGTGCATTCCTTTGATTTTACCACAGAGACTGTAAATATCACAAAAAGAATAGCTGGAAAACACGATTTCATGCCTAGATTTTTCAGCTCCTTGCTACTGCAAAGAGCAAATAAAGTAGTCTCTGAGAGGAGCATATCTTTGAAGTGAATGATGTTCGTGTTAATTTTGTGGCTAGTGGAACTCTTCACTAAGTTTACCAGAAAATACATGCCTATTATGATGTTTAGAGAAACAGGGAACTCAGTCTTCAAATCAAAAGAATAAGAATGTAGCTTCCGATTTCAGTAGTTTAATATGGGGGAGGCTCAGGACTTGGGGAGGAGGAGGTGATTACGCTTGATATAAAAATGTAAAAGAGGTTCCATAAATAAATAAAATATCAACAATCATGCTTGGCAAACTGTAAGGCTTATTTGCCTTTCCCCCAAAGGTGATGTAATGTTTTCACCACTGAAAACCTGGTTTCTAGAAAGATTTGGCTTGAAAATGGAATTCTGCTTTTGATTCAACATCAGGTCCTAGCAGACAGTACTTTTCAGTCTCATTTGCTTGATCTCTGTGCCTGTTCGTCAGGAATATCCCCAGTGCGTGTTGCCAATCTTGACTGGCGATATATAGCCAGCGCAATCTCTGTCAGTGATCCTAAAGCTTAACCAGGTTCTATTGTTAGTTTACTACCAACTTGAAATTGAATATATGCTATCAGAATTGCAAAATAAAAATGAATAGCTATGCCATCTGGCATCAGTGAAGCAAAAAATAAAACAGCATGCGCAGGTACAATAATCGAGAATTTAATTTGGGTAATTAAATTTAATACATAGTAAAATTTTATAGTAAACACATAAAATGCTCCTAAAAACTATAAGGGCTTATTTGCTCAACATTTTATAGAAAGGTACTTATTGCAAATAGATCTATTGGGTAATTTTGAGCTGTGAGTCCTTATATAAAGTATTGACTTACATGAAAGCCTGAGTGCAAGCCGTTGGCAAGTGATTTCAGCTGGTGTTGTGTTAGATCCGGTGGGGCAAGGGACAAGCTTCATGCCAGATTTAAAAACAGAACTCTTGCAAACCTCAAGTCGGGTATTTTTCCTTGCCAAATCAATGATCTTTCTTTTTAATGTCCAAAAATAGATGTTACTTTCCCTTCCCTCGTCTCCCCTTCTCACCCCCTCCTCTTGCTTGGTGCTTCCCTGCATTCTCATTTTCTGTGGAAATGCTTGGTTTGTATGTGAACCCTGTTAAGTGATTGAATGCAATGGTAACATGTGACAGTGAGCACATGCTGTGCAACTTTTTTAAAAATCAGTAGTAAATCTTTAGAGCTGTTTAAAGTCTGTTTGCTCCCCAGGGCACAATTCTTCACTCTAATACAGCAATAATGGGTAAAATAACCCCATTCTTTCCTGATCTGCCATTATTTACACAACTGAGCATGTGCCCCTGTGCTTGTGTCTGCCTCAGAATGAAAACTTAGCATATCATGGCTGATTTTTATTTCCTTCCTATAGGTCTGAAAGTTCTGCTCTGTACTGTCTGTAACAGGACCAACCACTCAATCTGAGTGGAAATAAAACTCAGTATTTCTCTTGGAGAGCTGGTCTCTGGTCCAGCCCTGTGGTCAGCTGCTGCAGGTGATGCTCCTGCGGCAGAGTGGCTGCCTCAGCCCGCAGTGTGGGACCAAGGGCTTGTGGTGTTAGGCTTTGCAAGGCACTGAGAAAAGGTAGGTTTGCTCTTAGTGGCAATCCACTACATGTGAGTAAAGAAAACCCTTGCTTTCTGCAGCAATTAACAGGTGCCACATCTCACCTGTCATCCCCGCTTTGTTCAGGGCACTGATAACTGTATTATTTAGCACTGTGTGGCCGGGCAAAGCCTTCACGGCTGCTGCACACTCCAGCAAAAGCATTTTGCTACGTAGCTCTATTAATAACAAATTGAAGGCATCTGCATATTCAGAATAACTGCAGCATTTTCTACGGGAATGTGGGAGATACTCAGCATTGCCAACTTCAAAGAGGGGGAGAGGGAGAGAAGGAATTTAATTCTGCTCATGTATGAAGTAATGTCAATTCCTTGCAGTCAGGAGACTGGGGCTTAATTGATATCACATGGCTAACAAACGTACTCCAAAGCCAGCCTCATTTGATTGCTTTTTAATAACTAATAACTCTCGGTGGGAGTCCAAAATATGTACGTATAAAAAAGCGTGCTGGAGCTGCCTCTCGCCTGCCAAGATCACTGTTAGTGAAATTAATCTGTACCTTTTGCAGTCCTGGAATTGATACCAGCTGTGGCTCAACACGTGCTCCCTCGCCGGCCCCGGCCGCTCGCTCTCAGGGGGCTGTGTTGAGACATGGCTCAATCCCCGGGGCATCCTCCACAACCAGCTCCGTGGGAGCGCTGCAGAGCTCAGAGGGTGATGAAGAACCACCAAGCAGTATTTCTGTTGTGAATTGTTTTTCCCATGGGGGTCATTGCCATCCTGAGTTGCAGGTCTCGGAGAGAGAAGTCATCCCCTGCGATGGGGCAGGAGGTTTGTAAGGGGTTCAGCTCCTGCACTGCCATCCCTGACTGCTCTGAGCCCCCCACTCGCTGCCAGGCAGTGGCACGGCTGAATTTGCCCAGGCAGCCGGTGACACTGAAGCTGTGCTGGCAGAGTGGGTCTGGGGGCCAGCAGACTTTTGCAGAGCTGACCCAGCGATGATCAGCGATGGCAGGGCTGGGCAGGGCTTCTGGAAGTGGGCCATACGCATGGACACTGCCCTAGCACCAGGGTAATGGCGTGGAGTCAGTATAGTTGAAGAAACTCTTACGCTAAACTTTCAGCCTCATGTTTAGGTGTGGGCTGCAATGATTTGCTTGTCAATGCTACAGATGCAAGATGAGCAAATAGTTTTGTTTCTGGCATTGGGAAAAACAGGATAGCAGTGGATAGCTGATGCAACCCAACTTATTAATAGCACCCATAGCTGCAAAGAGGTAAGCAAGTAGGTGATATGCAGGGAAATGTGAAGTCACTTGTGTTTGAGCCGTATAGAGACATGAAGGTGATCATAGAACAGTTCAGGTTGGAAAAGACCCTTGGGATCATCAAGTCCAACCATTAACCCTACACTACAACCATTAACCCTACACTACAAGTTCACCCCTAAACCATATCACGCAACACCACATCTGAGCGACACTTAAACACATCCAGGGATGGCAACTCAACCACCTCCCTGGGCAGTCTGATGTAAGATATCTCATTGTTTTCTGGTATTGAAATCTCTCTCCTGATGGAAGCTGCACTGGATTGGTGTCCCTGTGAGAAGAGAGTCAGGCTCACAGTGGGTGCAGGTCATAGGCACTTTATAAGATCGAGCTCCTCAGTGGTTGCAGGGACTGTTTCCAGGTGGGAGCCTATGATGAGGTGGGTCTGGTCAGCAATTCCATGGACGGGGTTTGGCTGGGTGCTCCCTGTGCACGGGAGTTGAGCTCAGCAGGAGTTGTGCCCATTAGCTGTGCCCATTAGCGCATAGAGAAACTACTGCAGAAGGCTGGGGAGCCTGGCTCAAGGTCACCAGAAGTTGGGGGTGAGTGCTGGCATCTGCTCACTGTCAGAGCTCTGGAGTCACCAGGAGAGTGCGGGTAAGTGCAAAAGAGGTTTTATTTCTCTGTCTGGACTTGGTTTTGTTTGGTTTTTTTGTGGTTTGGTGGTTCTTTTTTATTTTATTTGTGGTTGTTTTGTGGCTCCAACTTTGAGAAAATGCTGATCCCATGTGCCTTTCATTCTGCCCACGGTCAGTGACTCTCATCGCTGCGGTTTCATCTGGGTTGGCGTCGAAAGGAATTCAGACGGCTTGTGTCTACAGTCAGAGCTAAAACTGGGCAAATTATCCTTGGGATAATGGACATAACATTTCTGTCACTTAACAAGAGGATGCAGGAGCAGGATTAATTAGAGTTTGCAGGAAGGGCAGCAATTGATGAGAGACCTCTTCTGGGATTATTAGAAAGACTACTAGGAAGATAGCAAATTAATGGAAAATTAAAGATACTTGGTGCAGGGTAGGAAAAGGAAAACAAAACCAAGGCTGAATAATTACAAAATTGTATCCTATTTGGGAAGAAAATAAACACATTGAAAAAGTCCAGAGATACTTCTGCAAATAGAGGGTGGTGACTGGGGCACTTCTAGTGTTTCTGTGAAGGACAGGGAACGTTTTAAAATAAGCAGAAAGATGAAGTTTTAAAATTACTCCTCAGAAAAGCAGCGGTGAAATGCTAACAGTGGCTATTTTGTGTTGCAAAAGGGAATAAAAATTAGTGCAGCACCTGTTCCCTTGCTATTTCTCTTCTCCAGATGAGAGGAGGCAACAGCACATCAGAGCCCTTCTCCCGCTTCCTGCAGAGAACAGCGCCTGTTTGTGAACATTGTTCCTGGAAGAATTGTCAAGGGAGGTTGTGGACTGTTACCATCAAAACCACCGGTGACTTCGTTTGACGTATGTATGTGCTGATTTTGCTTCACCTCTATAAAGCCGACTTTGATTAGATTTTCATTAGGACCCACACTAAATTGTACAATACCGATGCAGTTATTTACGTGGAGATCTTTCCTTTCCTTCGGCCTTCCGCTTTGCCTGTTTCTCCCTGTCTTTTGTAGCTCAGAATGACTACATTTTTCATTTTGGAGTATTAGATAATAAAGGGCTCTGTTATTTCATAAAAAAAAGTCTATTGGTTTTTATGCCTCATAAATGTAAACCACAATTCATGTTTGCTGGGAAAACATACCTCTTAAAATCTGAGTTTAGAGGGCACAGAACAAATAGGGTTTCAGAGCACAATCTGGTTTCTGTCCTCTCAAGAATTCTATTATTGCTAATCAATAATTCTGTTTTGCCTTTCTTTTTTTTCAAGGCTTTTCAAGGAAAATCTTTCTGAAGCTCTGCTGTTTTACTGCTTTGATGAATATTTTGTCGAATAGTAACCAACATCTTGTAATGCAATTTTGCGGTTTACAACTGTGGTATGGTGAAACCTGCCACAGCTGAGAGAAGCGAAAGCGGAACAGACAGTTACCAAACATTCCCGCTTTGGAACAAGCCGGGCTGCCGTGCCGCTAACCCATCCCAAAGCTGTCCCATGGCTCCGTGGCGGGGTCTGCCTCCATGGGCACGCTCGCCAGGTGGGGACGGGGATGCGCCGGGGCTGCGGAGCGAAGCCCTGGCAGGCGCAGACGTGGCCGTGTTGCCCTCGCATGGCGGGCTGCCAGCCTGCCGACATCGCAGCCTTCCACCTGCCCAGCCGCAGGGCAGACTTTGCTTTGTTTTGTTTTTACATACGTAACAAAGAGCGGTTTGAAGGCCATGTGGTGGTTTTCCCTCCTGGGTCGTACCATGGCTTGGCGCAGAGCTGCCTCCGTTGAGAACGTCGCTGCTGGCTGAGAGCGTTTCTAACGTACATCATTTATGTACAGGCTGACGAATGTTGGCCTTAAGGCTGAATATTAATGTAACAACCCTAACTGCAGCAAACCGTCTGGTTTTCAAAAGTTTTGATCTCCCACGGCTTTCAATGGCCCTAATTTCCTCCCCCTTCCATGTTCTTCTGTGCTCCAAAAATCAGAGCACTTTCATTTCACTCACTAAACATAGTCCTGTGTCAGCCAGCCTTTGGTGCTACCATCCTCTTTTGGGATGGATTCCTGTGTTCTGCTAATGCCAGAGGCTTGCAAACTTTTCGGGGACTGTTTGGAAGGTTTTGTGGGTTTTTTTGGTGGAACTTCGGTCCTTCTGATCCAAGAAATACTTGAATTATTTTATGCGACACGAGACCCTCTGATTCCAGCAAGCAAGGGCAGAAGAGAAAGTTGCTACACAACCGTGCAAGCAGCTGCTGAACTGAGGGGTCCAGGAACTGCCACCTTTTACAAACAGGAGTTGTCTTGAAAAATACAAGCAGGCATAATTTTATGGTTGTTTCCAGTTTTCATGTTTGTCACCATCTTGCTTCTGAATTTATTTAGCCAATGTTGGCAAAGCGTCATAGGAATGTTGCCTCTGGTGCAATCTGGCAGCCCGTTTTGGGGTCTATAAAACGACGGGAATTTGGCTCTGGTGACAGTGGCAATTCTGTCTGTGAAGCTGACAAGGGACTTGAATTATTTAATCCAAGGCCCACGCAGACCTCAGGCACTCGGTTGTGAGGGCAGAGCCCCAGGGTGCAAACCCCGCGCCAGGGCTCTCGGGGAGGAAAACGGACTGTCTTGCTCCAAAGCCAAACGAAACCCAGGGTCAGCACAGGGACCGTCACTGCAGAGTTACGACTGAATTGCAGCAGGACATAAACCACAAGTTCTGCGTACCACTTGCGCCATTTTACCACTTAATAAGATCCCAGGGAAGTGGACATTCAGGGCTGTGAACAAGTCCTTTCCTGCCATCCCTTCCCATACCGCCTGTAGACACTGGTTTAGACATTCTGGCTTAAAAGTAAGGTTTCTGGAACAATCACTTCTCCCCCTGCCTCACAACATCATTCAGAGGAGTAGGGGTTTAAGCAAAGCCTGATCTGCATGGGCAGATCAGTGGTTAAAGAACTGCCAAGAGGAGCCACAAATCCTTCATCAAATTACAGCCAGGGTGTTCAGGCTGCCTCCTCCTGCTCTTACTGATAGTATCTGGACAGTAAATTATCATATCAAAGTATAAATTCAAAGCAACAAAGTGATAATCATCTCCAATTTCTGGTGGATAAGCAGCTAATGAGAGACTTAATGTACTAAAAATACAGGAGATAACGCAGTAATTACAAAATTGCAAACTGCTGAAGACTTTTAGGAAGAGGGACGAGGAGAAAAATGTTTTTCAAGTAGTGCTTGTTATATGGTAAAGATGTATCAGCAGCCCATCCTTGAACAGATGCATTAGGCAGTTATACCTAAGCATGTCCACGTGCTGTGTTTCCTTGTTGTGCATGTTCTTTAAATTGTGTTCCAGCAAGAGATTGTCATCTTTTTTTTTTTCTTAAATAGTAAAGATCATTTCCCTGGTCACAGGAAACGAGAGTCCAATCTGCCGGTGGATAGTTTGGGATGTTAGAGTATACGCATCGAATGGGTAATGGTGCAGGCACCCAGGAATCCTTTCAGCCCAAAAGACTGTTCAAAGATATCGCTTGTAAGATGTTTGAGGAGTTGAGTTGTGCTGTGGGAGTGAATGGAGGAACCTAGGGCAAGTGATGACTCAAGAACAACAAACCGCTCCGTGGGGAGAAGAAAGCCCTGTTTCACATGTCTGCGAAGCCATCATTTGTCTCCTGGCGAGTGCAGGCTGGTCTGCAGAGGCTCTGGCCTTTTTCCAGATGCTGAAAATAATGATCCTCATAGTCAAAACCAAAAAGAAGGCAAAGACTAGTTCAAAAGAAACAAGAACAAGAGAAATTTAAGAGCGTACAATCTTCAGAATGTCACTAATTGTAAATAATGATTTGCCTGACCTTGGCACTGCTCCCAGGAAGTCACAGCAGGCTCAAGAATGCTGCACGATGACGCACAACTTGAAAATATTGTGTCAAGCACCACCTGGTTCCTGTTAGCTGAATGCCTCATTGACATTGCTCATTCGTTCTTCACTTGACTGAAAGCTCATGGACTCATTGACAGATGGAGCTTGATGAAACTGGTTGGCAAACCTTAAGGATTTTAAAATGCTTAATAAATGACTAATCAAAGGAAAAAGCAGAGCTCAAGAAAGTCTGCAAAAATCATAGAATCATAGAATGTTAGGGATTGGAAGGGACCTCGAAATATCATCAAGTCCAATCCCCCTGCCAGAGCAGGAATGCCTAGATTATGCTACACAGGAACGTGTCCAGGCAGGTCTTGAATGTCTCCAGAGAAGGAGACTCCACAACCTCTCTGGGCAGCCTGTTCCAGTGCTCCGTCACCCTCACTGAGAAGAAGTTTCTTCTCGAGTTTAAGCGGAACCTCTTATGTTCCAGTTTCAGCCCATTACCCCTTGTCCTATCAGTGGTTGTCACCGAGAAGAACCTGGCTCCATCCTCGTGACACTCACCCTTGATATATTTGTAAACATTGATGAGGTCACCCCTCAGCCTCCTCTTCTCCAAACTAAAGAGCCCCAGCTCCCTCAGTCTTTTCTCATAAGGGAGATGCTCCACTCCCTTCATCATCCTAGTTGCCCTGTGCTGGACTCTCTCCAGCAGTTCCCTGTCCTTCTTGAACTGAGGGGCCCAGAACTGCACACAATATTCCAGATGGGGTCTCACCAGGGCAGAGCAGAGGGGAAGGAGAACCTCTCTTGACCTACTAACCACCCCCCTTCTAATACACCCCAGGATGCCATTGGCCTTCCTGGCCACAAGGGCACACCTGCTGGCTCATGGTCATCCTGCTGTCCACCAAGACTCCCAGGTCCCTTTCCCCTACACTACTCTCTAATAAGTCATTCCCCAACTTATACTGGAACCTGGGGTTGTTCCTACCCAGATGCAAGACCCTACATTTACCCTTGTTATATTTCATTAAATTTTTCCCCGCCCAACCCTCCAGCCTGTCCAGGTCTCACTGAATGGCAGCACAGCCTTCTGGCGTGTCAGCCACTCCTCCCAGCTTGGTGTCATCAGCAAACTTGCTGATAGTACTCTCTAGTCCCTCATCCAAGTCATCGATGAATATATTGAATAATACTGGTCCCAGTACCGACCCTTGAGGGACTCCACTGGATACAGGCCTCCAACCAGACTCCGCCCCATTGACCACAACTCTTTGGCTTCTTCCCCTTAGCCCGTTCACAGTCCACCTCACTACCCGAGAGTCTAGACCACACTTCCTCAGTTTAGCAGCAAGGATGCTGTAGGAGACTGTGTCAAAGTGTGGGGTTTTTTTCCCAACATCTTGTATTTTAAATTGATTGTATTTTAAAGTGATTGATTTTAGTTGTATTTTAAATTAATTGTATTTTATAAGTTATTTTATCTTTATTTTATAAATTAATTAATTGTATTTTAAATTGATTGATAAAAACTGGATTGGTTTTTTTTTTTTTTAATCAGCCTTTTGGATGTTTGTGAGAACCACTTTGGTAGATATAACCAAATACTGACCATTTTCCTTGTCTCTTCCACAGGGATCTTGGTATTGCTTGTGAAGATATGATTTCTGTGATACTGTGAGTCACACCCATTTGTTTTTTTGAACCAGAGCTTCTTGAGCTCAGCTGATACGAGATGCAATGTTCATGAAGCACTAAATATCCATAATGAATTTGGGGAGGAGTGTGCATTGTATTGTGTGTATTGTATCTTTTCATACCTGAAAACAGATAGAAGTGTTTTACTTACTGACATCCCCTTCTAGTGTTAATTTCCTGATTCATGGTGCGATGCTATTTGCTCTTATTTCCTTTCCCTGTGGGGGGAGGTTTTGGGCATTTATCATATCATGTGTGTGGTGTGTCTGTGCTCATGCAAGTCATGTGCACGTGGATGTCTGTGTCTACATATCTGCCTTTCTGTCACAAATTGCTGTGATTGCTGTTTACTCAGGCTTGAGAAATCAGGGCTAAAATGCAGCTTGAACGGGTAGGGGAAGCTGGAGGGGCCGGTGGTAATAATTAGCATCTCTTGAGGAGCGATGTTGTGTTCCTGAGCTGACCCCCACGGGGAACATCTCTACTGTAAGTGGCACGTGCTTTACGAGAAGTCCTCTGGTTCGAGCTTGCCTTCTCCTATTTTGCAAATCAGCTTTGATAAATGAAGCAGTTGTAGTTTCTGAGGTTGAAATTAACGTGTCTAATGGATCTCTGCTCATTCAAAATTGTACTGAACAGCTTCCCCACGTAACAAGTGAATAAGGTTCATCAAGTATCTTCCTCCCATCCTATTTCATGATAATATAAATAAATCTTTCCAAGTTACTTTTTTTGAGAGAAAGCACAATACTCTCTGGCTCTCAGTGAGCAATTGTGAAATCAACAGTTTCCTCTAGTTCTTAAAAATTACCATTTGTATCTAATTATTCAAATCAGAAATATAAGGAGGACCACATAGTTCCTTCTGAGGCCTGAAGAGGTCTTACTGTGACTTCAAAAGCCCAACAAAGCTAGCAAAATCAAAACAACCCTTAATAATCCCAGCTGAAATGGAAGTGGGGGTTTCTTCTTCTTCTGATAGTCTGCACCTCTACAGGAGTTGGTGTTTCTTCGTCATCTAAGATCCCCTATTGGTAAGCAAAATAACAAAATAGATAAAATGTCTAGAATACCACCCATAAGAAAACAAACCAGTCCTTAGGAACTTTGCCGAGATGTAACTCAGACAGACAATTAAGCAGGGAGAGCATTCCTGCCTTAATCTTGCTGTATGTTTTTTTGTTGGCCTTAAGCTAGAATTAGAACTTGTAGATTTATGTACTGGTGTAAAACAAATCTGTGCTAGAACGCTGCTTTTTGCTTAAGAAGTAATATTCGACAGAGGTGATTCTGCACTAGAAGATTTGACTCTCAAATATTCTCACAAATTAAAGCAATGTCTTGATGACGCAGTGTATGCTAAGCACTGAGGAAAAGCACCCGCAGCTGCTGGTAGAGAGGAGACTTCAGCTCTGGTGGCCCCATGTGCCATCGAGAGAGGGAATCAGAAGAGTTACCCTTAGAGCCTCTGATCCCTCTGCTCACTCCTGCACCGAGGGGCTTGCCTGGGCTCAGCAGAGACCTGGACTGAAGGAAATCTGGGCTGATAAAGGACCTGCTGCTTCCAAACTTCTTCAACTTCGTGTGAAAAATGGCAAAAAAACCCACTGTAAATGCGGGGTCACACAAAACTCTTGTCCTTAAAGGCACTTTTCAGAAGATCCTCATTTAAGGCAACACTAGCCCTGGAAATAACTTATTACACTTATTTATAAGATGCTTATGAATAATTTATAATACATTAACTTGTAAATGTGATAGCTTTTGAAGTCATTAAGCTCCAGTATCTTGCTTTGTAAATCCATTGGCTGGGTCTCATTATTAAAAGCTAATTAGCTTGTTCAGCTGGAACGTATTTTGTAAAATAGCTATACTAGTATTCCTCTTTATATTACAACAAATTATATTAACTCAAAAAATATTCCAGTGATGGCATAACGGAAATATGTAATAACAATATTAATATAAAATCCTATAAATCCAGATAATTACATTATATCTTTAGCAAGTTTTTCAAAACCTGGTGATGTATCAGGGTTATGAGTGTTTTTATGAACATCTGATATTAGAAATCTCTGATATACACATTATTTATTTAAAGATGATTGCTTATACATAGTCTTGTTTTTTTTTTCCGTGAATAGTGTTTTCGTTTGCTGCTGAATTTTCATCTTGAGAAAATGCTGTGTTTTCCTCCTGCCTTATTCTTCCTGTAGGTCTTAGTCCTGCCAATGTGAGAAGAAATAAGAGGAGGAGAGGAAAAACAGGCACCCACGAAGCGCGCTGCACCTCAGGCACTGGGACACACGCCAGCCCCCCGTCACAAACACCCCTGAGCCCCCCGTGCCCACCAGCCACTGGGAAGGTAAGCTCTGCATCAGTGACTTGTTCCCAAACCTCCCCACCCCGCCCTCTCTGTCGCTATAACCACAGTATTCCCTTCCAGCATAGCACTGGAGGAGCTGGTCTGTGGAATGATTTGTGTCAGTGTAAACTAAAATGTCATTTAGATTCATTTGTGCAAAGGCTGTGGCTCTGAGAGAAAAGGCTCTGTAGGAAAATCAATAGCCACTGGGCATTAAAAAAGTAAAAGTCCAGCTGGTTTGATGCTATTCATCTGTGGTGTATTTGAAAAGTATTTCCTGCGTAGAGTATCCAAACATTCTTTTTTTTTCCTCCCAAATATTTTGGGTTTATGTTTGTCTCTCCTTCAAATTTAAACATTTTTAAACTCCATTATATCTGAATTGCTATTACCAGCTTTTAAAGGGATTAGGGTAAACGGCTTTTATTCTGGAGTCACAGTACTATTGCTTTCAAATACATCTTCTTGGATTTCCTGTTCAGAAGGAAACAAAAAAAAAAAAAAAAGAGGAATTCAAGTAATTCACAGCAAAGCTACAACGTCTGCTTCTGCACTGATGAATGTTTCCCTTTAGGAATGGCAGTTCTCTTATTAATGTAACATCTGGCTTTCATCTTGAATAAATACGACAACTAGAAAGCGGGAGATAAAGAGCAGAAAAATGTGAATTTTCTGGCATATCAAGCAGCCAAAAAGCCTAATTAACAGAAATAATATCTGGCAAGCAGTGCTGCTCAAGAACCTGCCATAAACGGATGTTCTGGGACAAAATGTTTCAGAGGGACTGCTTGGTCACCCAGAGAGCCAAGAGGAGTGAGGTGGCAAGAAGAACAGAAAACAACACGGATTTATGGTTCTGCACGTCCAAATGGCTGCAACCAACGGGGCCGGAGAGGGAGCCTTTGCTTCTGCAGCTCCAGCTGCGCAGTCCGGCCAGGGCTCTGCGTCCTGGCCGCGGGTGGGTTGACGCACGCAGGCACCCTCTGCTGCCTTTCCCTCATGCCAGGCAACACGCCTCGCTCCTGCAGGACCCAGCTTGAGGTTCTCACGTCTTCTAAGCTGCGCGTTTTAAGAATTACCATTAGCGTTTAGAGAAGAAAAAATAAAAGAGACATCTAGCTCGTTTAGACTTTTATAATTTAAAAAAAAAAAAAAGGAAAAAGAAAAGCCAAATCAAAACAAAAACCCAACACAAAATTCCTCCAGAAAACCAGGGAGGAGGGCAGAGATCTGGCAGAGGTCCCGGAGGCGTTCTGTTTCCACGGGCGCAGAGCCGGGCCGTGGGCATATGCACGTGCCTCTGACGGCGCTACGAGCCCAAGCCAGCATCTGCCAGCGTGGAAGGGTCCTCTGGATTCCACCCAGCCCGTCCTTCTCCGTTCCCATTGGGAGGGTGTTGGCTTGCCCTCATCCGTTGCTGGGCAGAGCAGGCTGGCGAGGGGATGCAGCTGGTGTTTGTGCGCCGACAGCATTGCTCGAGGGTCCGGGGACACCGTGTGGGGCAGGGGCTGCTGCTCCGTGGGGACACACCACAGGGACCCGCTCCTGTACTGGGACACCCCTGAGCAGAGCTTGTTGCTGCTTAGAAAATCGTTGCGCTCGCTGCAGCCGGGAGCTGGAAGCTCAGCCCAACCGCAAAGAAGTAGCTGGCGGGAGCGCAGTTGGTATAAATGCTTGTTTTATTTCCATTCCGCTTAAGCTGCTGTGTGGCATTTTGATCTGAAAGCTCTCATAATTCAGAAGTTTTAGATTTAATTTCATGACTTGGAGAGGTAGCTAATCTCATGTTTAATTTTTGCAAAGACTTACCTTTTGTTCTTTTTTCTTTTTTTTTTAAATCCTTCTTGTCTCGTTGGCAAATTGCACTGTAAGGGTAAAGTCCTGGGAAATGCACCTAAGAGCTGCCTCTGCCTGGGAGACGCCTATCTTCTGCCTTTATTAGGTCTGCTCCTGTCAGCCTTAGAACTCGGCAGCTTCATAGCATGCCCCTATAAGGTAAAATTCAATTCCCCCTTTCTGTAGAAGGGAAAACTGATGCACAGACCAGATAAATTACCTGCCCAAGGTCACAGCGCGGCTGAGGGAGCAGTGGCACACTGATGAAACCATCTCTATCCTATTTGGTTAAGCCTGAAAGTAGCCCTTGGTAGGAAGCGCTAGCATGGAATATCTGTAGCCGTGGAAAGTTACATTTCTTTCCCCATTTTTCATTTTTTTCCCTTTGGCTTTCTGCAGCAAACCTTCACATAAGTCTTGGTGGTAAATCTTGTGGTTGAGGTATGATTAGGCTACGAGTGGGTGAGTGTGAATGAGCAAAAGGAAGTTTATGGGGAGCAGACAAAATGTTACCAAAAAAATTTTCAAGAATGCACTGTCTTCTGTCCTGCAAAAAGCAAAGGACCCAAGTCTGGCCCCAGCCAGTCCTGCTGGGTTCCCACTTGCTCCGATTGCCATCTTTTGGCAGCTTCTCAGGTGGATTAGACTAGGAGGGTGCAATCAAGCTCTCTTGTGACTGGTTCCGTTAACTGAAAACAGTGGGGTTTGCCTCTTAAGCAAAACCTCAGACTGAACCCTTCTCTTCTTGTGTGTAACCCCCTCAGTAATCTGGAAACATCTATCTTTGTCATCACTGTTCTGGGCATTAAATCACTTTTCCCTTTGATGGGGAGAGAATCAATGTTCATAGCCCGCAGAGGTACCATTCTTTTTGGAAAGGGGAGTGGTTTGTGCAGTCTTTCCAGATTCTGGGTAACTCCTGGGCAACCCAGCTGCACTCAGGTGTCCCCTTGCTCAGGGGATGCTCCCGCACTGTGTCCAGGTTGTCATTAAAAAAGCTCAGATTGCTTAAAACTCATCTCTTGTGAAATAAGACTGCCCGAGCTGACAATTCTGTGATGAAGGTCAGCAGAAGATCGCAGCCCTGCAGCAGAGGGGCCGCAGCAGGGACAGTGGGGCCACCGCTGCCCCAGCCCTTTCCTCCAGCCCCCAAGGTTTCCCTTACATAAAAATCTCTTGCTCTTTGCATGGTTTGCAGTGCCACAGAGCCCCTTTCCACTGAATGGGAGCAGATGTACTTGATCAGTGCCTGTGACCTCGCTGGAACTCATTTTGTTCCAGCTATCTTTAAGTGGGAGGGAAGATTATAAAGGTGAGGCCAATCAATGCAGTGAAGCTGTCGCCAGTGAACAGCAGATGCTGGACATTTAATATTTTCCCCAGTCTGCTTAATGACAATCCCTTGTATAACATGGTCTACTCCTGACATTTGTTAAAATCTGTGATTTGGAGGGGAGAAGAAAAAAGCAATATATTTGAGCCTCAAGGGCTTTCAGCAGGGTTCAGTTTGTTTGAATTGTCAAATGTTTATTTTATTTTTTCAGAAGAAAATCCTTATGCTTTGTTGCAGAAAGATATTTTATTAAGTTCAGACAAACTGAACTGGCTTTCGGCAAATAGCATTTGACTCTCGAATCGGGAGGAAATAAAATTACTTGGTATGCTGTCGTCATATTACAAAAGTGATATCATGGCTACAGGTCAGAAATTCTGGTATTTGTTCATTTAAATTGGATATATTGAATTTGTGATATGTTACTTGAGCACCTGTCAGTGTTTTCTCAATGAGAATTTCACCCTCGTGGCCATTGGGTTACTGAATTTCTCGATGTTGCCGCTCCCTAAGAGGCGAGAACATCTGCTCCTGCTTCCCCTGTCTGAGCACAGGCTCAGCCAGCAGAATTTCCATGTGTTTGTGCTCATCCCTTCCTTAATGACAGAACAATCTGATGGGCAGGGACGAAGCAAGGGGAAAGAGGAGGTAACAGAATAATTCTGGTTGGTAATATTCTGTTTTCTTACGTAAATATTAATTGTATCACTAGGAGTTGCAACTGAGTGCAAACACGGTTTGTCGGATTTATTTTTTTTAAAAAAACACATATTAACAGAAGCACGAGCAAGGGAATCTCTGTGACAACTGTGACCAACAGAAAATTAATTAGGATTCTGAATCTCTAGTGACGGTGTCTTAGGGCTCTTTGGTTCTTTGGATTAAATTGCATTAAACTCTTTATTAAACAGAGCAGGCAGCTTGGCACTGGAATTGAGCCCACATCTGGATTTTCCTACTAAAAGTGGATAGAGTAAAAAGAATGTTAAATCCTTTTATCCGTGATTTAAGACATAGTAGGTAGGATGCAGAAAACATATTTGCTTTTTTAAGGTTTATAATTTTGGGGTATTTACCTGCCCTGGGTTTACAGTGAGGTTTTTCTTCCTGTCTGGAGTGGCTCGTGTGGGTTTTTTTAATGCTTAGAACATCCTTTTGTATCAATTGCCTGTCTGGGATCCCCAGATGAATGTTTTTCTTGTATTTTCATGAGGCTGAAGTTAACATGGGTATGTTTGTTTAACAACAGGACACACAACTCCTTGCCTGTGAAGAGCCTTTGTGTGCCACTGTCACCAGCTCTTTCAGCAGGATCAGGGAATAAAGCTCTTAGTTAACTTCTCATGTGGCTGGAAAATGAAGCATTGAATTTGAATCTCCTCTCATTTATGTCATTCTAAAAAGTAAGTAACTCTAAGTCAGCTGAATTTTTTCCTCTCTAGCTTTTTCTGCATTTGGTTGAAATACTGTCTTGCCACAGTCTGCATCTGTTTGCTACAGTGCGATGCACCCTTTGGAAAAACTTCTGATTTTTTTTTTAAGCATTTATATATTTTTACTTCTAGTTCTACAATTCAATAAATATTTTAATTTCTGATTCACTTAGGTCTGGCTCTAAGCCAGCCCGAAAGTCTCTAGACCTCAGGAATGACATTTAATTTTGAAAGCGTCCCAGACTTGGCAAGGTAAGAAAAATGAGGCTCTCATTAAACATAGAAAGGCAACATGTTGTTTGGTTGGTAGTTTAGTATTTTTAATTTATTATTATTATTATATTTATCATTCTTTCTTTTATCATTATATTTATTACTCTTTCTGAACAGATTGTGATGAGTGCCTTTGGTCTTGTACAACAAAAGCATTCCTGGTTCTAAGCATGGTAAAGCTTTGCATGACTAAAGCAAGAAATGTCATTTACAGCAAGCTAGAAGTCCGCAGACCCTGTGCAGAAGAAATGTACATAATTTACTGAATAATGTGAATTCCTCAAGTCCTTTACTTGCTGTGCTTCAGCTCTTGACAGTGACATGATGTTTCATTAGCTCTGCTCTGTTTTCCTTGCAGTCCTCTCAGTGACACTGACACACTGTAGAGCTACCTCAAAGCTCTTTTAGTTACATTACTTCATGTAATTTACACTGCTAATTGTCGTCAGGCACTTTCTGTTGTTTAAATATGGATGGCTTAAGGAATGACAGCAGGCAATAAGTGCTGTGTTGCTGCTGGTACCCAAGCAGTCACCTGAGAACTGGGCAGTGCCTTCAGCTGCTGATGCACTGCTGAAATGGGCACAAAGAAATCAACCCGCTGCCACTCGGTCTGTCGTCACAGAGTTCAACCTTCCCAATCCACTTCTGTGCAAATCGTTATCTGTTAGGTGAAAGGGCCAATATTTTGTGAACAGTGTGTAGAAAATAGAGTAAGATACAGGGAATCCCCAACATTTTATTATCTGTTGAAAATATGTAAACACTAATGCGAGGGGGTGAGTTTGCTCATTTATCTGCATAATGCCAATGCCAGTAGTCTCCAGTTCCATGGTGGCTTCAAACCCAACCCAGAGAGTGACCTCCTGTAAGTGAGCAGGATTGGTGCAGGGCTTTTTCCTCAGGTGAAGGCACCTTCAAATTTGATGGACCATGAAGAGAGACAGTGAGCCTTTGTGCTACCACCGATCAGTGGCACAAGGTCAGGAGTGTTTGTAATGGATAGGGATTTAAGCATTCACATCCAGTGAGCAAGCTGAATGTTGTGAGGCAAGAACCTGTCAAGCTGCAGATCTGACCACATGGTTGGTATTTCTGGAGTTCAGCTATATGTGCAAATTATATTTCTGCTGTCTAAAATTCCTATTCAAACGGAAAAGTTATTTGAGAAGTAGAAAACAGGCAACAAACCCTGAAGAGGATCAGTCAATTGGAAGTTTGCGTTCTCCTCTACTCCTAGCTGTGTTTCATTTGGAGTTGCTGCCTTGTCAGCCCTGCTTTGAAAGGCTGGTTATGCGCATCTTGCAGCTGGCCAACAGCAGCAGCGCAGGATCTAAACGTACCAGTGAGTTTGTTGCATTTTCCTCTTAGTTCTGTCATGTTCTTTGGTGGTTTCAGGTGCTGGTGCTGTTGATATTTAATAGAAGAATTGGAATGGACGCAGCTGCTGTCCCGTATGCTAAAGTAGTAACTGCTTAGCGCTGGCAAGCTCACAACCAGCAACATTTTGGAAGCTGAGCTCAGCCATGCTCAACCCTGCTACACTTCCACAACACTCCTGAGAAAGGAAGAGAAGTATCACGCCAACAGAAGTTGATGTCTTTGGAGACAGCCAGACGAAGGAGTGAAAGCCAGGACCTTGTGAGCTTGTGAGGAAGTTGTGTGGGGCTGGCAAGGCTCTACCGCCGCATTCAACTGCAGCTTTTCCAGGTTTGAGTATCTCTGAGGGTTGATCAGCCTGGGGTGTGTAGAAATAAAGTCTGTGATTCATCTGCTATTAGCTAATTTATTTCTAGAAACTAGAGAACAATTTTAAAGTATTCCGTAATGTTATGATGGGCTCCTATTTAAGCAAAAGGAGTTTAATCCATCTGGTGAATGATGGGGTACAATTCTGCGTTGCTTTTCTTTAACCTGAGCAAAGTATGGCTGGCAGTTGTTCACAAATCTGTAGCTTTTAATGATGTGGCACTTTTCACACTGGGTAAAATGCATTCAAGTAGTTTCATAGTAAGGAGCACACTTATAAAAGTGTCTTACTCCTTTTTTTTTCCTTTTTTTTTCCCCCCTGTGATTTCCAATTTCAAAATGCAGTGCCTAAGTTTTGCTTTTAGCGGCTGCGTGGGCTGACAATCCTACAAGCCAGACTTGTTTTAGGACAACTAATGTTACTCAGCGTCTGCTGTACTTTCTAGTAAATAGTCACCTGATTGAACCTCTTGTCAAATATATGCTTCACACACTGTGGAGCTTAAATTCACTTTCCTAAAATCTGTTTCCATGAGCAGAGAAATGAGCAATAATACTGTGTTGAATTTAGGTCGGCAATTTTTCCTCAGGCTGACTATCTCCTAGGCTTCTTCCCCAAAGAGCCCGTGCTGTGTTACCTGGCTGTGGGCAGCTGTACTAGTCTGCCGTAACTCTGTGAGGACTCAGTGAGCTGGAAGAAAACACTTAATATTCCTTGATACCATCACATGCCAACAGGGCCCTTTTTTTTCAGCCAAACCCTGTCTCCTACATTATATGTTTCTTTCTCCTGTAGGGTATTGTTTGTTTGTGGATCATGTTGTTCAGCACACTGCTGTCTGCAAATTCCCTCCAGGCCATCATAGCCAGGGAGTGGGATGCCAGGATACAGGTATTGAAAGGCTGAGATTGAATTCCACTTATGGATCTAAAGCTTCCTTCTTTCACATTATTTTCATGCTTTTGATATCAAAGACAAACTGTGTGTTGTGAGCAACAGCTTGTAATGGTTGAGTGAATGAAGCATAGTGGAATTTGATGAGAGTTAATTATTTTGGGGAGATAAATGTGCGACGTCATTGCTTTAGATAGTTCAAGGGACAAGGGAATTAATGCCTTATGAGGTGGATTAAATGTACCCATCAAATTATTTTTTGCCTTCATTAGAGTGTGTGTGCAGATTCCCAGGCCTTTGCTGATATCTAGATCTATTTATCAATTTAACATTCACTCAAGGTGAACTGAAGGAGGAAAGTAAAAGTAATTTCTGATTTGATGTTAGTCACAAGTTGAGTGCTAAGGTCGGGTAATTGTTTAAATGGGACCTCCCTTTGCTAGCTAGTCAGGAGACATTGAATTTCATTAAATGGGATTACTGGGTCATGACATCCACTGTACTGTGAATAGCATTTGATCAAGGAAAATACAATGAAATAACCTTCAGACAAGGTTGTCAGCACACAAAGACATCTCAAGTGAAAACCACTTTACTATGAAGCAAATCCAACAATGCTCAGACAAAATTTCCTTTGTAAAAAAAAGTTACAGAAGTGCAGACTTACAGGTCAGGTTCAGAACTCAGAAAAAGGCTTCTATTTCTAATATATGAAATAGCCTGCTCCACATGGGCCCAATACAGAGAACAATGTGGAGGTGGGCTCTGCTTGGTAGGCTGACTAGACAGTCAGCTTTGATTCCCTTTGATTTGCTGCCTTCTCTGCCAAATGCAGGGTTGGCACTCCCGGCTCTGCAGACCACCATTGTGCCTAAAGAAGGCAGGTGAAGGGATGAATAACACATTGCAAAAAGAGTAGCGTATTTGTTCCTACCAAAAATGTCTGAACTACTGCTGTGGAGCTGGCAAGGAGCCAGGAAACACTGGTAACCATCGGTGCACGACTCCATTGGTGTTGAGGAGAGGATTACGTTGAAAGCTGTTTGCGATGAGATCACAAATTCAGTTATGGATGATAAACTGCAGCAATTGCCCACACAACTGTCGCATAGCCCAAGCCACCATTTAAGCCAAGCGCGGTGGGGTTCCTGACTATTCCCAAGGAAACCGTCCCTGGCGCTGGCTCACCGCCCCCACTTTGCAAAATGCTTGAACACAGCTCGTGGCACATGAAAGCAATTCCTGTTGCTTCCTCTGACCCTGCATAGCAGCTGCTGGTGACACAGCGAGTGACCTTGGCTGTGCCTCCCTCCCGGCTCGCTTCTACAGATGTGGATGCCAAACTGCTGGAGAACAGGGAAGGGCTGGCGTCATGACAGCTGGCATCCTGGTGACCATGTGCAAACACTCTGACCACATCTCAGAACAAGCAATTTGGTGTTAGTGAGGCCATAAAAGTGTATTGCTGACACCAAGGCAGAAGTGATGAAGACAGGTACAATTTTCATTACCTGATGTGTTGCCTAATGTGGCACTCAAACTTTGCTATCACTGCAGCTTTGGAGTAGTGGAAAAGACTGTGCCCCAAAGAAAATTGCAATGTGGATTGAGAGAAATGATAAGGCAATGATAAAGCAATTTAATCAACTTCCAGCAACTGCTTGCAGCAGGGCATGGCTGAGTTTATTGGATGGAAGTGTTCAGGGCAATGTGTCAAATGGGTGTGATTCAGCCGTCTGTGTCACTTGTTGGGCTCAGAATCCAAAAGTTCACAGGGTATTCTGAGCATGTGTTGGGGGGAAGTAGTTTGAAACAGCACAAAATGGACACTAATGAGGTGAGGAATGGGGAAAACACATAAAGAAATGTTAAAAGTCTTTTGCAAAAGATTGTGTCCCAGTTAATAGTTCTGCTCAGGTATGAAAGAGAAGGAAGACTGAAGCGAGTCACCTGGGTAAAACACTGATGTGACTCAAAGCCCTGTTTGGTTATGCAAAGAGTTTCTTATGCAGTGTTTTTACTCGGGCAAATGATCAGGGAGCAGGTCATTTCTCCTCCCTGTGGTAGTTCTGTACAAGCTGAGAAATGATGTGTGTCATGCTAAATCACAGTAGAAAAAGCAACCATGTCAGTAATACAGGGATCATCGTGCAGGTGTAAGCTGGACCTAGTTTATTACTACTGGTTTATTTATTTCTTTTCTTAAAGATCCATTGTAGTCATTTAGGGGTTCTTGAAAATTAAAGAAAACAAAGCAAAGGCCTAGTGAAACAAAGCAGTCAGGTGGAGTAAGTGTTCAGTGAGCCTGGATTGGTCCCCTTTAAGTCCACTTGTCTGGTCATCGGCTTAGAAAAAATACTGAGAGAACAGTATTCCTTAGGACATCTCTTTGTACCATATACTTCTTTTCTTTTCAGCCATGCAGCAAACTGTGAGAAAGATGTGTCACTGACCAGGAGGCCAGGGCTCTCCTAGATGTGCACCCCTTGGCTTATTCCACACAAATTTCTAGGAGCTGAAGAGGAAACCTTTTTGTGAGTGGAAGCTGTAATGTCAAACGCAGCTGTTCCATGTCATTTTTTAGCATGCAGTGCCAGTCTCAATTTGGCATGAATGCAGTGATTTCATTAGCAGCTCAAAAGGTGAAATCGCCCTTTAGATAGCCTTTAGAATGAAAACATTTTCAGCTTGCTGCAACAGAGAAGGCATCCCAGCAATAGCAAAGCCCTCTGTATGACAGCCTTCCTCCTCCACTGTGACTCGGAAAATTTGAAACTGTTTCTGTAAAGAATCTGTCACTGAACCTGGTTATAAAATTCATCTGAGGGAAATGCAAAAGGCTGCTAGCACACAGGAACAAAAAGAGGAAAAGACCAATTCATTTTGATGAGGCAAGCTGACAGACTGTGGCTTGACACACTGCTGGGACTGCAGAGGAATGAGATCCGGTCGGTTAGCATGGATTCGGTGATCATTTATGACTGTTAACATCCATCACCAAAGGGCAGGGCAGTAGTGTTGCTTCTGTGTCATGACTGTGGCTATTAGAAATGCACAAGAGGGGAGGGGAGGGAAGAGCTGTCTGAAAGCAGGTTAATGTACTGGCTTTTGGGGCTGAACCTTCTTTTATATCCTGGAATATCTTACTGCGTGAGAAAATTGCTGTTTGTTACTCTAATATTTTGGAGAGAGAGCCATGATAAGTGAGAAGCAGACCCACTTGCCTTTATAGCATTTGCTAGGAAATGCTGACCCGGATAAAATCAATACTCCACAGAGCAGTGTAACTTTGGGGAAATCAGCATTAGTTTAATATGGCCAGAGATTTAGCTCCTAGTGATGACTGTTGGAGATTGAAAGGAAAACAACCAGTTAAAAAAATAAAACCAACTTGCATCAGCACTGCCAAATTAAGAGACTTGCTATTAGTATTGCAATAACGTCTTAAAGCAAATCAGAATAACTACTTTCTTCTACAGCAGCAGATTTTCTGCCCTTTCTGTTCTTACCGTGTGCTCCCTGTCACCTGGGTCCAGGGTGCAGCGAATGGAAAGACGACAGCTGGGCAAAAATGACTCAGCCAGTGCTCGTTTGTAAACCGACAATTGTACGCTGGAAAACACAAACCGAGTCTGCTTTGTAAACAGTGGGAAATATCAGCAATATTTGGTGTAACTGTTATGTAATGCCCGAGTGAGACACTGATTTCTGGGCGTTGCCTGTGATGCTGTAACAGAAACACTGAAAAACAGGAAATCAAAGAGAAAAGTAAGAGGAAAAAAGCAGGTACAATCCTAAAAAGTTTGAGAGTTCAGAAGCTACTATAACAAATCACTGAAGAAATTACACATAGGTATTGAACCCAAGAAACACAAGAAGAAAGCATCACGCCTCAAGAAAAACAATTCTGCATGCTCCCAGTCCCTCTGTATATAATCAGAAGGGATGTGGAGCCTCTTTCCTGTCAGGAAGAGGTGAACCATCTTCGGCTTCAGCATGTAAAACCTATGTCAGGAACCCATCAAGGCTGAGGTATTCCAACGTGCCCAGAAAACGTAAGCCAAGTGGAAGGTTTGCTTTCATATTGCGCTCTCGATATAGTTTCATGGTTTTTTTTAAAAAAATCTTTTTGTTCATGTGCTACAATTATCTGCATAGCTAAGCCACAACGGTGGTAGAAATCAGTCAAAAATGCCTCTCCCAACAGGAGAGAGAAAATGCCTAGTTCTGCACAGTATTAGTGGTGTCTGTCAAAACCAGTCAGTGTCTGAAGCATGTGCGATGAGTGGCCTTTTCTGTTACGCTTCTACAGTAGAAAGAGGCTCTACTTCTGCCCTGCTAGGCCACTGGCCACAGGTCTTCTTGACAATGAGAAGTAAATTGCAGCCCTTGTCTTGAAGCTGAATTTTCATTAGCAATAGGGCCAGTGCCATACATCTGATGGCTAGAGAATGAGTATGTGGTCATATCATTTTCTGTGAGTGCAGCCTCTGTACTGGGAATCTTTCTATGGATAAAACCCCTCTTTGATTTGACCTTTCTCCCTCTCGCCAATAAGAAATTCCTTATAATTTTCTCAGGCCAGGTTTAACCCCAGTACTCCCTCTAGGACTTCCAGGAATGACCTCTTCTAGAAGGCACCTCCCAAGGCCATCGTCAGCTGTAAATCAAATTACATTTAAGCTCCACTATTTCTATCTGAACTAGAACTAAGTGACATTTGCAGCTCTCATTTACTATAATTAAGTACAGCTTGAACCAGCTCCTGAGTCACAACACAGGCTCCATTCCTGAAGAAATTTATGACACTGATTTCTCAAGATGGAAATTCCAATAACAGATGTTTAAATTGCTCTTCTTCTGTGAGGACCTCTACATCCAGATTAAGTGCCTGACCGGTCATTCGCTGTGCTTACCAGAGCCCACGGCTCATCACACACGCTCTCAGCAAAGCAGTTCATCGAGAAAAGGTAACATGAAAGGTGGCAAGAGCTGCCTGAACTGACTTCAGTTTGCAGAGTTTACTTCTTGTGAGCAAAGACAGTTCCACCAAGCTCCCCGGCAGGCTCCTGGTTTGCACACCAGCTCCCCAGAAAACCAGCACCAGGAAGAGACCACCAACCCGAGGATGCTTAGACCACTCTCAGCATTAAACTCTGGTTGATCTATTCAACCCCGTTTGCTTGATTTTTTTTTTTTTTTTTTTTACTTTGAGTATGGCTTATCAGCAGGACTGCTCTGCAGCATCTGTCCCTGGAAAACCTTGAGGCTTGCTCCCTGACACACAGAGGTTTTTGTCCAAGGCAACTTTTCAGAGAAGCTCAGTTTGCTGTTGTGACGATACCTTTACAGTCTGCACCAGATTTGTCTTTTGGACTTGATTCTGTGAAGTCTTACACAGCCTCAACACCTACCCCTGTAAGTGGCCAGAGTTAGAATTACTCAGCATGACAGGCATTAGTACTATAGGTACTCAACTTAAGTAAAATATTTGGATCAGAAAATACAGAATGAATCAAAAGAAAGTGCAAGGGAAGCTGGCACCAGATAATTGTAGACAGAATTCTGACTGCTAGACAGCTGCATTTCCAACTTCTAAACTTTATCTCAACTGTGTTGATAAAGACAGACTGTCGTTTGCGTGCCAGACTTTATGCACGTCTTCCTTTAAAGCATCAGTTTATACTGGATCGTACCTGATGCTTAATCTTGGAAGTAGTAGTTCAACAGAAATAAAGTGCTCAGGCAACAAAAGACAAATGATGGTCACAAAACAATTTTTTTTTAGTAATTTGATCCTCCCATGTAAACAAGAGACAATACAACCTTCTGGGACTCTTGTTAGCCAACAGTCTCCAAACTGCAGTGAAAGAAGGATTACAGAATTATTTCACAATTGTGTTTGGATGAAACATGTGTTTACTGTATGTAAATGAATGAGACATTCTGTTCTTTTAGGGTTCATCAGATCCTTTCTCTGCTAGCCGATTTGGCATAGGCAGGGAAGCGGTCTTTGGGAGATTCTGGGCAGACAAATAGTTGTTTTTCACTGGAGGTTTCCAGACTTTAAAAAAAACACTATACTTAAGTGCACTTTTTTTTGGCTCAGGATTCATTTAACTTGATGCTCTCTTATTTTGCTGGCTAGAAATAATGACAAAATAAGTTATTCAATGAAAGAGATGTGGAGTCAGAATTTCCTATGTCAATAAATTGCTGTTGCCTTGTTCACATTGTCAAGCAGTACGTACTCAAAACGTGACTAGTCCCAACAGCTTGAAACTGTTGGTTTCTCTGTAAGGGAATTTCCTTTAACAGTTTGGGTGCTGCACATTGCCAGCCCCGGGCACGTGTACCAGCCTCAGGAAAAACCCAGGAGCCGCTGTAGAGCAGTCACCAGCACCTTTGTCCAGATGTGTGCATAAAGGAGCTGTGTGTGTACCTACAGAACATATTTCTTTGCAGAAAATGTTCCCCGTTAGGATCTCACTTGCTGACTGACGGAGACATCACCATTGTGGTAGTTTGCATCTCAGACATTTTATCAGGCTGCAGTCAGAGGAGAAACACCTCTCAATGGAACTGTAAGCCTACATGCGCTGCATCGGTGCACACCTAGCTGCACACAGTTATATACATCCTATACACCTCCCGTACACCTAGACACACAGAGCTGCGTACAGCCTGTACCCCTACAGACATACAGACACGAATGGGTCAGTCATCAAAGGGTGCAGAGGGGAGGGTGGTGTGGGGCAGGCAGGGGCCACACCTGCCCCACGTGCTCAGTAGCACTCCAGTTTGCACACAACCTGGCTAAAAATCCATCTACATCCACTCTTCGACATGCAGATGTCAAGACTACGCTCAGATATCAAACAGATAGCTCTGTTTTAACAGAGAAATCCACTTTGCCAGCACTGTTTGTCAGTTAGAGAAAACCACGATGTGACATTTTAGCTTTTAATTATTTTCATTATTTGTTTCTATAATCATTCTTACTCAGCTGTTACTTTTTAATGTGGACCCTTTTTTGCATTTTAGAATTTATTCAAAGTCTACTGCCTCTAAAGGTATAATTAGGCAAAATGGCTAAGTGGAGAACTGATGTAAAAACAAATAGTTCTTAGACGAGAGTGCCTTAGTCAATCAGTCACTTGAATTGATAGTTGCTAGGCCATATGTCAAAAATTCAGTGAAAGGAATAATATAAAGTTACCCTGATCTTGCAAAATAAATAGCAAAGCCCTGAAGACACACTAAAAACATATAAGGAAGTAGAATTGTTTTCTCCAGTTTAAATAACATTTCATTCAATGGAAAAAAGGCCAAGAAATACATTTTTCCAGATGATTTAAGATGTAGTATGCTGATACTTCTCTTCCAATAGCAACAATTAAAATAGCTTGCTTGTGTAACAGACTGCAGGCACTATTTTCACTGATAGCCCAAGCCTCTTTAAACAGCATTAGTTACTAAAAATGTGCAGTTCCTTCTGAACACAAAAGCATTTGATTTTTCAGGATTCATGTGGGGATTTTTTCCCCCCTTTTGTTCCAAAACCTACTGCCAGGATGGTAATTACTGATAAGCCCACACAAGAAAGTTCAGCTCACAACTCAATATGCAAGGCTCCAAACTGGAAAGTGCTCTTAATACTGGAGTCTTCTCCGAGTGTTTTAAGGAAGCAAAGTCTAACAGGCTTCAGCCAAGGCTTTCCTGAAAGTCAGAAATGTGCACAGGTCTAATTTGTATCAATAGCATTCTTTAAAACCAATTCCTTGACAAATAATTTAAAAAATACTTTTACACACAAATGGAGGCTTTTCTCTTTTGAGAAGTCCTTTGCCAGGCTCTAGAGCTGCATTTGATCCTCCCAGCTTAATTCTATCAGCCATTTTTGCAAAATAAATAGATAAATATGAATCTGAATATATATGAATCTCTCTTGTGATGCAGAGCAAACCAGTGGCCTCGCTTTGGTGCAGGAGGCTGCAGCCATGCTCAAAGAATGAAGGATCCTGCTGCATGAATGAATAAAAGGGTGAGAGTCATTTGAAACGCAGACATGCTCACATTTGAAAATGCAGAAATAAAGAAAGTTATATTTATTTCTTTTCCCCCAGCATTTCAGCTTTTCAATAGAAAGATGTAAAGGGAACTTTTTAGAATGACAACAGAAGCCTTCCAGGAACTTTATCGCGAGGTTGGTGCTGGTGGGTACTCGGCTCTTCGGTTGCTCACAACGCCCAGGGGACCAGGGCGAGGCAGGACTGCCCCGAGGCTGGTCTGCACCACATCAGTCCTGAGTCGCTCAGCCCCAGCAGTGCAGAAAGGCAAACGTAATATTAAGGGAACTTTTCTTCCCCTCCTGTTGCAGGCACGGTGGTCCCACGGATCTGAGCCAGCATTTCTGTAAGTGTCAGTTTTGTACTGGTGATTGTGTTCGCCTTGAGAACAGCTCCGACCCACCATTCCAGCTGAACTCAGCTTCACTTTTAGCCATTGCCTCTTGAATTAATTAGCCTTCTTGGGCTTCTCTGATTTGCTTGGTACCTTTATGCAAATAATGCATTTTGGAATGGATGAAATAAATCTGAGAATTTCTTTTACCAGTTCCTAAATCAAGAAGATGCAGCAGTTAATACAGCTCCCATTAAAAACAGTACCCTGTCTCATCATTTTGTCAGAAAGAGTTATTAAGGAGAGCCGAGGTCACTCACATGGTAAATGTGCTTCCGCTAAAGCGGCGTATTCCTTGAGGAATAAACACAGACAGTACTGAATTAGTTTGTCATCGCTGGAAATTGCCAGAGTCCCATAATGCTGGGGAGAGCAGACAGGTTGGCAACAGCACAGAACCAGAAAAAAATGCTCACGCTGAAAAATGCAATGAACTTTTTAGTCCAGTGCACACAGCCTTCTTCAGCTGACAGTAATGAGTAGGATGGACTGCTGGGAAGGAGTTCAGTTTTTAGCTGCTTCAGCGGCTAATGTAGGAGAAGGTTTGCTGGCAAAAGTCTCTCCCTGGTGTGGCGTTTTAGCGAGGTAATTTCTCAGTGAAGGGCCAAGGAACCTTCCTTCTTTTGAGAAAAACTGATAATTAATATAAATAATTTTCTGTAAAAATGAGAAAACAGTCCTGCAAGTATTAATAGCCCATTTAAGTGCTGCAAAAAGAAAAAGGTTCTTTTTTTAATGTGAAACTTTTTTTAATGTGAAAATGGATGTGGCAATGACAGCCTTTTTTAAAGAAGTGTGAAGAAAAAAGATTTGTTTGGCAAACGCCTGCTGAAGAAATGCTGGCATCATCATATTGCTTCCTCTTCTGCAAAGATGCTAATTACAAATACTCGCTTGAAAAGTCTGCTTTGCTCCTGTAAGATTCATAACTAGAAATTTTGTTCAGCCACTGCCTTACTCTTAGATGGTGGTCACTCTGTCAAGACAGACAATCTCAAGGCAGCGATGCTTGCTGTTTCTTGCTATCCTTGGAAATTTCTTTGTCCTACAATCTGCTAGAACTCTCTCTCGAGGCTTGTTCCTATCGCTGCACTGATTCAGAATAACAAAGAACACGGCATTTAAAATGTTTGGCTCATAGGAAATAGCTTGTCAGAGCATGAGGCAGCTTGCTTTTTTTTCACATTTTTCATGTCCTGCTACAAGAAGATCAAAACATTGTGAAGGATGTGTATTCAGCTGAGAAATGTTAAAAATGCCACTTCTAGCTTAAGATGTACTTTGATATTAAATCTACCGTACATCAAAAACTGTCAGGCTACAATGAAATTTGTCACCTGTATTTTACACTTCTATTAAGTGAGAACGCAGAAACTGACCTCTAGTAACACTAAGTTTGACAATTCTTGTATGTATAAGTTACCAGAATGATTTTATAAACCCGGGCTGTCAAACACATCCTGTTGTAATCTTTTGGGAGATAGAATGTTATAATGTATTTTTTAAAGCCATTTTTACTGTCTTACAGTGTTCTCTCAGGTCACATTAAATCATTTGCAGTGAATTATTTTGTTAGGCAGAAGAGCTCGTCAATGCTGAAACTGAGAATTGCTCTGTCAAGATAGAGGTGCAAAAAAAATCTTATTTGTAATTAAATCCATGTAGCCTTTGAAATGAAGTAGCTAATCCAAAAGTAAGCAAAGTGAAATGTTTTAAAGTACAAGAGACAAGTGATGTGCTGCCTGGCTAAAGAATAATCTTTCTGGGCACTGTTAGTGGTTGAGATGAACTGAATTTATGGCTCTTAGTCACTTACTTGTTTTGGAAGGGTCCATGAACTTGTATATACTGGAATAGAGTCCAGGACACCACCTGTGGCATTTAGATCCCATAATGAATCACAAGTTGAGGATATGATTTAATATCTTAAACTGCATTATCAGAATTGTGACTCATGGTCAATGACACCAAGTCTGGCAGCGTTCTGAACGATGCCTTCAGGAACAGCAATTTTTTGTCATTTTTCTTGTGTTTGTGAGGTCAAGGTGGTGTGCACTCGGGTCGGCGCGCTGCAAAGAGACTGCGGTGTTTCAAAAGCTCTTGCAAAGAGCTGTTCTCCCTAACTTTCACCTGCTGATCCAAACTGCAGCAAGAATTCCACAATGAGATACCAAAATGAGGCTTCTTATAGCAAAAGCCTTTTTAACAGGAAGAAGAATTAAACCCAAGAAAAATGGTGTTTTTAAGCAAGGAGATTACAAGAGTAATCAGTTCTAACTGTAGGTGCTCAGACTATACCTTGGAGGAACCTCAAGCTAAGAGGAAGAGAGTCAGTGAAGTAACTGTTCCTAAAACAGCCAAATTAGAGAAGGTTTTCAGTTCCCTTCAGAGCCTTCTTGCTAATTTGATAGAAATTATGTTATACCCAGCGGTAGCAAGGGCTGTGCTGAGATCCGACCAACAGCAAACACTCATTCCCTACTTCTAGTTGCATGTTTAGTTATCTTTAGAACAGGAACAATTTGCAGGTCTCTCTGAGGATTACTCCACGCTGAAACTACAAACGATGCTGTAAGAACATTGTAGAAAATCTCTCTGAAAAAGCACGACCAGAAAGGAATCACAAGGAGATCCTTTCTCTTGAAGCTTGTCTACAGCTGCTGAGAGACACCAAGTCATCAAGTGGCTTTGCTGCAAGAAAGCCCCCAAGGTCTCCTTTCATGATTCACACAGTGAGCAGTGCCACCCCATCCAATCTGTGTTTGGCCCAACTGCCAAAACACTGAAATCTGTGAAGAAAGCAGCCTAGAGAATTTAGAGCTACACTACTAGATTATCAGGGGGTTTTTTTTATGTCAGGACCTGCTGTCATTTATTTGTTCTGTTTTGTAAACCCCTCGCTGATGCCCAGGTTACACTTACAGCTTTGGTGTCTTGGACATGTCACAGTCTTAATGTAAAAAAAAAAGGGGAAGTCCAGCTTCGTTGTCTCACAACATGGTTTCCTTGGTCCAGGCTGGATAAAAGCAGCAGCCAGCATCCGAACCGGTGGTGCCACGTCCTTGGTGCTTTCTCTGCTGTGGAGCGTGTTCAGTTGGAGCAGATAGGGTTGGTGACATACGCAGTGAAACCTGGCATCTGGAGGAGAGGGATTTACTGCCTTTGTACAATCATTCTGGATTTACACAGAGCTAAGCTCTTATCTAGGAGCAAGAACTTCAGCCATACTAAGCAATTACTATGCGTAATTGTGGGCCTAAGGTTTTTTATTAAAGAAAAAAAAACCCAAAACTTTTGCTATTTACGCTGGCAGTAATGATGAAAATCTGGAAGTGACAAACTTTTGGATTCACTTGACTCTTTTACAACCTAGCTTTTGTATATGTTTTTTTTTTTCAACATTCATTCTCCCATTCCTAAAATGAACTCACCTCTTTACTTAAACTTCCTGACTGCACATCTATTTATCTCGTCTTCAGCAGAACAGCAATTAAAACCCAACACCCAAACACTGTGTGATACACTTAATACCACCACATCACTGGTAATTTGTCATTTTTTTGCCCAGTTTATTCCAAGAAATAAAATGCCTAGAGTTGTTTTCCTTCAAGGATAGTTAGAATAAAAAGAGCATTGAAAACCCACGGCATCACTAGACCACTAAAGGGGAGCAAGGACGTTCTCTGGTTTCCAGTGGAAGATCAAGTCTCTGCTGGTGAGGTCTGATGTGGGACAAGCAATAGTGTTTCTCTGCCAGCTTTTCCATCACTGTTAGTTGACACTATTGATATGCAAATCTGCGTATTCAACATATTTTCATTCTGAAGGGTTGAAAGCTGCCCTATCACATTTTATTCACCATCACACCAGTACCGTGTATGGGTCTTTCCTCTCATTACGATATATGATATGAAAAACAAATGCAAAAAAAAAGGAAGCGCAAGAACAGCAAAGGTTTTGTTCCCATAGGCTTTGCAGTTTTTCTAGCTGTCGTCCCAGCCTGCCCCCAGGGAGCTCCAGGGAACATGATGCATCTATTGCTGTTGCTCTTTTGACCTCCAACACTGATCTGTTGCCCAATAAAATATCTCACAGTATGGTGTCTCAGCTGGTTTAGAACCTGAGAAAACCAGCTCTTTTTTGCATAAACAGGCTCCGTCTTCCCTTTGTCCTTTTAAGAATGAAGATATATTTTTTCACGGTACTATCTGCTAGCCTGTGCCCTCCACTTTGCACAAAGCACAATACAGAGTCATTGACACAAGTGAAGGATGCCTTGTAACGTAATAGCCTCTGCTCAGCCACCTATTATATATACTTTTGTACTTGACTAAGTAGATTAGGTAAAGCACAATCATTTATAAAGAAAGACTGCAATATGAAGAAACTTACCTTCTTTTGTAGTTTCTCAGCTCATCTCTCTGTCATAGATCTGCTCCCTCCTACTACAGTGGAAAAGATACATTAAAATTAATATTCTAAACTGGGATTTTCAGTGCAGACTATGACAGTGAAGTGTCCAAAAGGCACTGACTTTCAACCAGAGCTAAGTCCTTCCCCGTTTGAAAATTCCTAGCCAAACACATTAATGCATACTTTCTTGAAGGAGATAATATTCACAGCTCTAGGAGTCATTTTCCTAAAGGCCTTTAATTCTCATTTCTGACAGGCCATTCTTCCCTAGATCCTAACCCCCTGTTGGGGTACAAAACCAAATTGCTTCTATGTCCTTTGTAATTCAGAGGCCTCGGCTTTAGCTCTGACTCTTTTGAGCCATTTGGTTTTATATCTAATGACACACAGAGATCTGTGTCTAAAAGAACTTTTTAATACTGCTTTGCCATTTTTATCTTGTCTCACCAGGCATTATTCCTCTGATAAATGAGCGTGGGCATCAGTTCATCTAGATATTTTGACTCGTTACTATGAAGAGTTAATTAATTCTTATGTTGTGTCTCTTGCTTATGGTCACCTCTCATATTTTGACAAAAATTAATTCATGCCCACCAGTCTAACATCTCCCTTTGTCAGCCTTTCCTCCGAAAGCACAGCCCTACGCTATCTGGAGCTGTAGCTTGCAGCTTCTCGTATTTTTGACTTCAGTCATTTATACTATTTTTTCCCCTACCCAATCATAGCATGAGAAGACTTCCTTGATTAGATAAACCAGGTACTAAAGATGTGATCTGGCCTGATTTTTTTTCAATTAGCTATTCAAACAACCCACCAGGAGGCAGGTTTTAATTGCATTAATAGTCAAATGATGGCGGCGATGGCAAAACCTCGCTGAGGATCTGCTGCGCTGCACTGACACCTTGTGGTGCCTTTGTCCAAGTGCAAAGAAGTCACCCATAAACAAGTGATTATGACATAAAACCTGCAGGGAAAACATTTTCATTTTAAGCACTCACAGTGGGTGGGAGCCTTATAAAGTGTGTCTAGATCAAACTCGGCCCGACCCAAGCCCAAATTCAAGTATGTGAGTCCTTCAGTGCTGAACACGTGACCAAGACCTATACATTTCCCACTTTCACCGCAATTCAGAACTCTGTGGGATCCAGCCTTGAAGTGGGTGCCCTGAGCTTCCCTCAGACCGCAGCAACTCCGGCTGGCCAGCTTTTGTTGCAGCGGTACCTGCTGCCAAAATAGAATGAGATTGAAATTATATTTGCAGAAGGAAATGCAAACTTGAAGCATGCGTGCAAAATAACACTCTGGGAAAGGTCAAACGGAATGAAGATGCTAAACACGAGCAGTCTTTTTTCCTGCCTACCGATGAAGAGGAGATGGCACGACAGGGGAAGCCGATGTCACGCAGGCAGATGGGCTGTGACACAGGCCCAAGACAGCTCATCTGCTCGGCGTGTAATCACCGCACTTGAAACCATTTTCATACAATCATCCTGAGTAACGCAAGCTACCAGCACGAGCTGACAAAGGAAAGAAACTGCTGAAATGCTAATAGAGGGAAGGATTTGAAAAGGATTCAGATAAACCAGTTACAAGCAGCGCTCTGGCCAGGAGTCAGTGAATCACTGAGCAGCATGCGATGATTTCCCAGGAGGACTGCCTCCACTGTACGACCCTTGAAGACAAAATCAAATAATGCTGCTAAACCCGACAAGTAAATTACCTATCCCCAAAGACCATTGAGTCTGCTTTGGTTCATTGCCTTGCAAAGGTGGAGACACTCTGGATAAGTCAATGGCATCGCACGAAACTCTGCAGTTAATGATCTCGGGGAACACGTACTTGAATCATGGCTTTCTTCTCCCATGGGCAAGTACTGTCCCACAGATGGAGGGCCAGTTATTCAGGTTTGGGGAAACGGGGAACTGGGCTTCAGGGAATCCTGCCCTTCTGTTCATTTTCTGCTTGGAATAAGGGGAGGGAATGCCTGGGGGTCCTGTTGTCACCCTGGCAGTGACAGCACCACTGGGGGTGTTACTCACACAAGGAGCTGGGGTGATACTATGGTGTTGACAGGGTCCTCGGGCACATCTTGGACAGATGTCTCGGGGCAGAAATGGCTGGGTGGTGATGCTAACTGCACTGACAACAGAGGCTGGCTGGGTGTTGGGGTACCCAAAGGAGGAGAACAGACACAGGGATTTTTGTGCACAGTGGGGCCTTTCAAGCCCGGGGGAGGAGATGTGACAGTGCCTTCCCAGCCCTCTCTGAGGATCACACTGTCCTGCAGCCCAGCTCCAAGACCAGGCAAAAGCAAAGCCGTGAAATGGAGAAGGAGAGGGGTGGGAAAGATGCCTGGACTGACCAGGTCTGCACTCATTTCTATATCCACATAGAGCTTCCCAATAGTCATTTTGAGGTTTAGACAATTTGGGGGTTATTAGTTCCCTGTGTCTGTTTAATTCTATTCATGGAGAAAGAGATGTGGTCCCTGATGGTCTGGTCACACGGCAGTCCCCTGTGGTACAACTCCAGCAGATGCAGGTAGGAATTCACTGATGTGGGGCTCTGCCCACATCTCTTAAATCCCCTCCTTCTTACCCTTTGGGATCCTGCCCAACCCCCTTCCTGCCTACCACATATTCTGACATCCCCTCCGCTCTTCAGATAATGACAGGAGCGAGCACAGCGCTGTCTGGATGGCAGCCACCAGCCCAGCGCTGTGGTTTACACAGCTCTTGCAGCGAGTAAGTACTGACTCATGAACATGATAACAGATGTGAAAAAATGAGCTTCACCACCTGTTGCTAATGGAATGCATTTAATTACTGGCAGACAGCTTGAATTACTTTGAGGTCTTCTATAAAAGGAAGATTTTTTCCCCCTGTGGGAGACCCTTGTTGAGAAACTTGTGGTTCCATAAAAGTAAACAGCTATAGGACACAACCCTGTGCAGCGAAACCCCTCACAGACTTCTCCCTGCCAGGTATTTCCCCATGCACCATCCTCTGATGCCTTAATTATTTCTTTGCCTAATTGATCTGATAAATTTATCTCAATTACATACTTTTAAACTGTCCACAAACTCAGAATAATTCCAGCAGCTGCCCTGCCCACCGTGCTGATCACTGCCCCTGTGCTGGTGGGGGCTTTTGCCGCCATCATTCACAGCGAAGAGGAAGGGCAGTAAAACTCAAGCCATGCTCACCCCAGGTGCTCATTGCAGCTAGGGGGGTACCTGTGAGTATGCTCTGCACGGGCACTTTTTCATTCCAGCTATGGCCTTATTCAGCAAAATTGTTTCTAGACAGCATCTATATGGATATCTGAAAAATTCTGTATTGATACTAATAAATGTGAGACACTGGATGTGATTCACCGCTAGTATATTTGAGCTGGATTTTATCCTCAGTATGTGCTTCAGGCTAGGAGAGTGGGAATTAGTATTTTTATTTATAGCATGACTCCATGGAACTGGAGAAGTTAAACAGCTTCTTGGTTAGGTATTGACCCAGGTATTGATCCTAGTGGGATAATTAACATGTTGAACCACAACAAATGTGCTGTTGAATTGTTGCAAGGAAGAGAGAAAATAAAAACAAACAGAAGAATATGTACAGGAAGGCATAATGTGAAGAAGATGCAGTCTTCCTCCTTCATTTTTCTCTCTTTTGCTCTCCAACCTAAGTTTTCTGTAGACTGGTGTATTTCATTTTTATTGCCATCATTTGCAGCCACATTGGAAGGTCATTTGTGCCATCATTATCGACATTGCCTTATTGACTACAGAGTGCAGCTCAGCTATTGCTAGTCTTTTTTCTAGTAAGCTCTTCCCTGCGCCCATTTTTGTCAGTACAGCGTCATCATTAGTTGTGTTCCATGGCAAAAAAAAAAAAAAAAAAGGTACCAGGAGTTGCTTAGGAATAGAAAGAGTGCATTCTGCCTGTCAGATGGTTCTTTTCTGATATTTCCTAGGTAAGTATAACGATTGAATTATTGCAGTGAAGCATCTTTTGTGGCTGACTGCCCCCTTGCTGCGTCTAAGTTAAAACAAGGCGAAATGCTGTACTTTCAGCTATTGTACTGCAGCCACCAGCATCTCTTCTCTGGGGAGTTAAAATACAACAATACAAATGTTTTATCTATCAATATCTTCAGCTAATGGTATTTTAAAAATATTATTTTTAGTACTGTAAAGACGTTTAGGAATGGCTACCAACTGTCTAGACATAACAATAAATAAAATAGAGATTTTGCTAATGATCACAAATTATCAGCACTCCTTAAGAAAGAGATTTAGGCTATTAAAAGTATAATTTCCGTAAGCAAAAGCACATCATGGCACAAAAAGTTTATAATGAGGGGACTTGCACATCTACTTGAGCACGTGTGTGTTTAGAAATCCTGACAATTCATCTGAAGTCGTGCCTGCATGTCATTGTGCTGCCGCTGTTACAGCCTGCTTCCTTTGGTTTCTTTCTGCTGGTGACTAGCAGAGGTGAAGAGCACAGAAGATGCTGCTGCTTCTCAGCCTGGCACCTCTTGAAGGGGCGGCACAGCTGATCAGAAAGCTGGTGGATGTGGTGGGACAGGGTGTGGGGCTGGGACTTCCCGCACCCGCACCAGATGGGTCCTTCCCCAGCCTGCTTCTGGCTGGGCTAGTGGTAGCTGGGCTTGCTCTGGGAAACAGCAATAATGTCTTTCCTCGTCTGAGAAAGGCTCAGGAGCACCGTGTGCTACATTTACACCCTTTTCTTGGTGTTGCCTCTATAAACCAGACTCCTGGACTCAAAATACCCCTTTCACACCTGGTAAGGAGATGCCAACAGGTCTTCACTGGTGGTCCTTGGTGCTCGGGGAAACCGTCCTCAGGACAGGTCTTCATCAGGTGTTGGAGGAACGGAAAAAGCTGTTTTATCCAGGCAAGGAGGGCGGTGTGACAGGGCAGTGTCCCTGACAGGCTCCCGGAGCGATGCTCTGGTTGCAGCGTCCTGGTGCACCCGCTGGGCAGCACCAGTGGGGTCCCTGTAAACAGAAAACTGGCAGGCGAGTCCATCATGTGCAGCCTATGCTGGGATGATCGTGCCTGCTGTACTCGAAGGAATGCTACATCTCATACGTGGAGCATTTATTCCGTAGGAACCATTTTTTCCCTCGGGCGCTCCTTGGCAGCGGGGAGAAGGGGGAAAAGCTGTCAGCCTGAGTGAGGATACTTATCGGCTCTGGCTAGGTTTTTCTTCAGGTTTTTATATCTCCTCAGGGTGAATGAAACAGGTCCGATTTTAGAATTAATTTTTGGTTTTAAATTTGAGCTTCCTTCCCATCTCCCTAACTCTAAGCCAGAGAAGACTCCTAAAACTGTAAGCCAAATTTAAAGGAAAAAAGTTAAAAAGAAGCATTGAATTCTGAGCCTTTCCACTGCTAATGCCACCCAGCCCTCGAGCAAGAGAAGCTTTACAGGGGTTTCTTCTGAAGACACAGGTAGGTCATCTGTACAGCACTAAGCAGAAGAGCATCCAAGCTTTAGAATTGCTTATTCTGGTCTAAAGAGTGATAAAAAGCATAAAGACACAATTAGCTGGCTCAGGTCACCCCTAGTGACCACCCCAACACCAGAAACTTCACGCCTCGACGATTAAATCCTTCTCCTCTGGACATCACACACATCCCGCACCGTGGATCCCAGGGTAAGGACCACGAGCAGGTGAAGAGCACACTTGCCCTCCAGATGGCGATAAATCCCTATCCGGCTGTATTTTATTCCTCTGGATTTGACAGAGGAGCTGCTGGTTTAGTTTCTGGACAGCAAGAGCTTATGATTTGAAGTTTGTGTGCAAACATTGCATTTCCTTACAGTGCTTATTTATAGTGACAACTATTCAGTATATATATACACACATATATTTAAAAACACATCTTGTGTACATATACAGATACCCGCACCTACTTCTGAGTGTAGCCAAGCAAGCCAAGTGCCTGCATTCTGCTCTGCTCTGCCTAGGCAGATCTCATCTGCGAAGGAATCAGGAAGATGTCCTGGTGGGAAGGAAAGAAGAGCGATGACAGCAGATTAATTTCTAATTAATAGCTCCATCATGATTAACTCCTGACGCTGAAGCAGTTGCGTCAGCCTCTGCTGAACCAGGAGGACTGACTGCACAGGGTGTTTGCAGCGGATTCCCTTCCCTCGCCACCCTCCTGCTCCTTTCCAGACAGATCTCAGGCAGGAAAGCAGGGAGATGGGCCCAAGGGAGATCGAACCGGGACAGCAAATTAAAAGCAGCTCCTCCTTGCCTCTCCCTACTTGTGAAACGTAACAGGGAGATGTGGAAGCAGGTGTATCACTCCTAGACTGGAAGAGACATGAAGGTTAAGTCAAATCGTTCCTCTGCAGCAAACAGGTTGTCTCGGCTGTGCGCACACGGGGGAATTTTTCCACTGTATTCCAAATTCTATAGTGAAGTGAGACAGAATCGTAGAATGGTCAACGTTAGAAGATCATCTCATTCCCTGCTGTGGGCCGGGACACCTCTCTCCCACCAGCCCGGGTTGCTCAGTCTGCATCCCACATCATGCTGACAAAGCAGCAGTATTGGGAGCGTACCTCTCCGTGTGGCCAGCTGTGCCCCCGCGAGCGGCGTGTGCATGTGCTGCGGGACGGCGTTGGGAGCCCGAGGTGCCTCCTGGGCTGGCTGCCACCCGTGTCTCTGAACCCCACGTTTCTGCAGCCCCCTGGGAAATGTCCTGACACACGGTCCCTGTGGCACTCGCCAGTCGGTGAGCTGCCGGTACAACACAAGGCGCTTTCCGTATAATATGGTGTTTACTTTGATGAATTTATGAATTATACAGCTGACCCGATATCTTTAAATATTGAGTGGAATTTCAGCTTGCACACAAAATGTAAATCAGCAGTTGAAGAAATAAAAAAAAAATAGCACCACAGAAACAATATGAAACGAGTTAATGTATAATTCAAACAGCATAGCTAGGAGCAACATTTCTATTTTAATACTATGAATGCGTCTAAATCAAAAACAGGTTCTGATGTTTGATTTTATTTTTTTTCTTTGAGCCTGTGTATTTTGTTGTTGGAGATATGAATGGTAATTAAAAGCAACAGTGAATTATGAGGCTATTAAGAGCCGAGATTAAAATATAATAATGGGAGTACAGTGATTTATGTTACTAAGTTCCTAAGGCATGTTTAAAGAAGACTCACTAAGAAATTCATGCTACTTCCATGTCAGACATTTTATTCAATAAAAAACTCATCTGCTGAACATAGCTTCCCAAGTTCCAGTTAATACTCAGTTAAAATTTTAGTTTGTGCTTCAGGACAATATATTAACTTTCGAGACCCACACTGTTAGCGGCCTCGGGTAAAAACTATTTTAGAGCTTGGCAGAAGGTAGCCCAGAATAAAGCATTTACTTTTGGGCACCCAAATGCTCGTTTGCCTTTGGCTGAGAATTGGACTAGGATTCTATGATGGGCTGTGGTTGTAGGTTTTAAGGTCTCATGGATTGCACGACAGCAGCTTTGAAACGCTCCAGGATTTGACTCAGGTCCTCCACAGAGTAAGGTCACTAGCATCTAGCCAATATCTCCTGTTAGGTTTAGTTTTGTAAGCCTCCTTTTTAATCTGGAGAGAACTCTAACCATTCTGCTGTTAATTTTACCAGCTGAGGTCCTTGTGATTGCTCTCGAAAAGTAATTACGTACCAGTGAACAAATTGGAAATGACAGTGAAGGGATCTCTCAGCATTTTGCTTTTTTAAATCTGCTGTTTCATTTCAATACCATCACATGGTATTAAAGGGTATGAAAAATACCCTCTCCTTATAACATGCATTTGACAAGGTCTAATAGAAGAGAGTAATTAAATACCTAATTGCTGTTGTGTAACTGCTTTGAAACCCTACCATGTTCCAACTTTGTGTACACCATTTGAGAAAGACCCTAGAACCACCGAGTTTCTTCCGGATCTAAACCCAGGAACTTCAGAGATGAAGTCTGCCCCACAGTGTTTTGTTATTTTAATTATGTAAATACCATAAGAAACACCATCATTAGCCTGTTTTCTGTCACTTGCGTATAAAAAAAATCAGGTGCAGCAGAACGTTTTGGGTTTTTTCTCAGGCCTTGTCATCATAGAATGTTAGGGATTGGAAGGGACCTCGAAAGATCATCAAGTCCAATGCCCCTGCCAGAGCAGGAATGCCTCGATAATGCTACACAGGAACGTGTCCAGGCAGGTCTTGAATGTCTCCAGAGAAGGAGACTCCACAACCTCTCTGGGCAGCCTGTTCCAGTGTTCCGTCACCCTCACTGAGAAGAAGTTTCTTCTTGAGTTTAAGCGGAACCTCTTATGTTCCAGTTTCAGCCCATTACCCCTTGTCCTATCAGTGGTTGTCACGAGGATGGAGCCAGGCTCTTCTCAGTGACACTCACCCTTGATATATTTGTAAACATTAATGAGGTCACCCCTCAGTCTCCTCTTCTCCAAACTAAAGAGCCCCAGCTCCCTCAGTCTTTTCTCACAAGGGAGATGCTCCACTCCCTTCATCATCCTAGTTGCCCTGTGCTGGACTCTCTCCAGCAGTTCCATGCATCAATAAAGAAAGAATTTTAATTACTCAGCAGCATGGAGATAATTTTCTATATATTAGTATGAGTGACACAGATATTTTCTTCTTTGAAATAGCATGATGCAGGAAAAAAGAATATATTTGTTGTGGGTTTCTTTCTGTGAATCTACAAAATCTATTTAAAAACAAACGCTGGTTCCCTTTTGGCTAACTTTCAGACCCTAGGGGCCAGGTTTCTAAACTGCTGGAGAGCATTCAGCATCAGAATGATTTAATTCACAGAGGCTTCATTTCTCACCTTTAATGAATTACAAAAAAAAATAAATGTGTTAAAAAGAGATCTTTGCACTGCCACTGCTCCCCACTGGGACAGACAGGCTGTGGATGGACTGCAGGAACAGACTTTCGACTTGCATCAAATGAACCAAAAAACCACAGGAGCAGAAAGCCCTGCTCCATTACCTACGACATTCTCCCCTATCTACAAGAAAAGTAACAACTCCAAAGGACTGGCTAATCAGGTGTGGGTTGCAAATTGTCACTGGCAGAGTCACTTCATTCCATTTTCCCTTCTTTCTCCTTTAAAACCAAAATTAGGTCAGTCTGCAGCCAGATAACAAGATCTAGATAAGGAGCTGGCTTCAGAGAGAATAGGATTCATAGCAAAGCTGATGTTGCTGGTATTGGAACTGATTATACTTTATCAGGCCTAATTATTATACCTCTTTTTTTTTAGTTTTTTTTCTTCCCCCCCCACCCCCGCAGAGGGGGTATTTTATCTCGGAGTGCTGTGCAGCTGGTGTTTTGAGGGTTTCACATAAACATCTACTGAAAGGAAAAGCCAACAGGTCAAACTGTTCCTTATTGCACAGGAGAAAGCATCAGGGGCGAACAATGACACTGAGGATATATGTTGACCCACGAAAGAAATTGCTGAAAATCAGCATGAGAGCAAAACAAAGACACCAGCCGTGGCTTACCCCATGTATCTGCTGGCTCACGTGGCTTTCAGCTTCTGTCCCCAGGAGTGGCTGGAGCGTGTGTGCTTTTTTGCAGTACTGCTGTTCCTCCTTCAACAAAAGCTCTGTTTGCTGAAAAGCACTGCTGCTCTTGCACAGCTCCTTCACTTGGCTGCAGCTGCTGCTTACTACAGAGAGATGCCGTGCCCGTGGTTCAGCTCTGGGGGTACCTGCTCACCGTCCTTCGCAGCCGGCTCTTGTTCCACCGACAAGCAGTTTGAAGTGAGCGTGACATCTTTGGCAGCTGTTTGCAAAACCCGGGTGTTGAGTGGCCCAGGTGCACAAAAGAAATGTTTATGTAGCAATCTGAGGAAAATTCCCTCAAGCATGTCTGGAAGTGCAGGGCCTCTGAAGAAAAGAAGGATAAAATGTTAGTGAAATTATCCAGTAAGCGCACCTCTGTAAAATCCTACCTCAGACTAGAACTGCAGTAAGCCCAAAGCTTCCAGAGCTGGATGCAGGCTGAGAGCCCGACATCCAGCTCGGGCTTGCTTGCTTTCTCAGCAGTAAAGAGCTGCTGGAAAGGTCCTTCTCCAGCCAGGAGAAGGGCTGAGGTCCACAGCTTCACCCTCTGCTGCCTCAGACTGGACCGTTGCTGTAAAGTTCTCTTTCAAATCTCCCATCTCATGATACAACACAGCACAACAAGGACTGAAAAGGAAATGCAGAATTTGTTTCAAAAGAGGAGACTTTTTGAAGTAGCATTACTGCCAGGAACACTGTTGCTCTGTGCCACTAGGTGCTGCTTCCGTCCCTAGAAAGACCTGCGCTATAGCCACGGCGTTTTCCCTTCCCCTTCAGTTAGGGGCTCAATATCTGGAACATCAGGAAATATATGCATCTTACAAAATGGCTGTTGCTATGGAGACTTCACCTATTTAACTGGAGAAGAAACAGCTGAATAAGCTTTCATCTACAGTCCCACAAAAGGTGCTCTGACAGTCTGAACTCCAGGAATGTTTTCTTCTCATTTGCTGTCCAATTTTAGTTGCATTGTATATTCACAAAACAAATGCTCCCACTTATTTTTATATCAAATTCTGTCTATATTTGAACAGAAAATGTTTTGGGGAAACCCAGAATGAGGATTTTCCTTCAAGATAAGAACGGTGGCCTTTATGTGTTTCTTGTTACGGTAGCTCTAATAGTGGAATGGGCCACATTTTCTGTTTAACTAGGAGAAATCGGTACCCTGAGCACAGATAGCATATTATGACTGCAAAAAAGTCTGTACTCCTCAGCAGTGCCCCATTACGCTCCCTTACAAATGCCTTCAAAGTCTAGGCCTTATCTGATGAGTTTGGGATGAATGATGATACTGCTTTTTAAAGACAGCCCAACAGCTATTCCTCACTTACTCAGACAGGTGTAGAATAGCTGGCTTGAAGTTAAATGTTTTTTAAAAAAACTCCCAACACCAGCCTACTTGTCTTCGTGGAAGAGAAGTATGTGCACATTTAACTGTTGCAAGAACAGTTGTGCAAATCAAGCAGAACCATCAGCTGTGTTTACGATTTCACAAGTTTCAAAATTTTTTAAACCTAAGAGTTCTACCCTCCCCCATTTGCATTTCTTCCTTTCAGAAAAAGTGTCAAATATATTTCCTGGTGTAATCTCTAGAAAACAAAATGGTGTCTGCTTCCAGCTCCCGACAACCTCAGGGCATCAGGCCAGGTAGAGCTCTGCTTCCTTCCCGAAGAGCAGTTTTCCCTACTCAACCGCTGACGATTGCGGCACGAGATGAACCTGAACTCAGCGACTGCAGAACCGCGAGATCAAGGCTCGTCTGGATTGCAGACCCCCACACTGAGCCGGGCGAGTCCCTCCAGCCCCGATTTAGCCTCTGGATAGATGGCGAGCAAAGGCAGAGCTCAGCCATATGGTGAAGCCTGATGTCCAGATGTCCCACCATATGCTTTAATATTGCTCGTGAATTTCCTTAATAAATTATTGCAAAATTAAAGGGATATCTTGCTAAACACGGATTTAATCAGTGGCTGATTTGCCATGCTGCTAATTTCTGTTTCTAGATTTATTTTTCTCAAAACCACCAGCAATTCTGAAGAATAAAATAGTAGGATTTGTACAAAACATAAAGAATCTGAGATTACCGAGTCTCAGTGTACTTACAAATACTCAAAAATACCTAAGAGGGGTTCACAGGTTTCATGGAAAGAGAGTATCCACTTGGTGGTTCCTGAATGCCTGGGATAGGTCTACATTTGTTCAGTTCCTCCATGATATTTTTATTTGAATTTGAACTATTGAATTGCTTAATGTTCGATGCAGAAAAAAAAAAATCTATGAAATTTATCTAATTCTTATTTTATCAGAAGATGGATCACAGCTTTTAGATGTGATTTTATGCCCCAGAACCAACGAATTTTCTTGATGGAGTAAATGACAATTCCAGAATTGATGCTTCAAGGCAGGGACTGTCAAGTTGGATATTGCATTAGGTTCTGCCCAATTCCCACGTGATGTGTTTGAAAGGGTAATTCTTTCTTCTCTTTTTTTTCTTTTTTTTTTTAAGAAATCAACAATTCAAACAAGTTGGAATTATGCTTCCCACTGTACCATCATGGGAACTGTTGATGTGCATAGATAAACATTGGGATAAAAGATAATTACTGTAAATAAACTGTGAACTGAATAAAAAGAATGGATCAGCTGTTCTGCACAGACTTCATGAGCAGTTTCATTTGTCTTTCATGAAGGGTCCCTGGTGTCCAACTGGGCTTGTCCACATCTAAGAGAACTTAAACTTCATTGTGGAAAGACTGGAGAGCTGCACTGTGCTGCTCCTCTGATTTCCCAGGGCAGATACTCTCCAAATGAGGCTATGGCAAAAAAGAAAAAAATAAGTCTGACTTATCAGCAGTGATTCAGGCAAATTTCAATAGTGGGCAAGATTAATTTTTTTTCCAGATTAAAACCAATAAATTAAATGCACTATATCTATTCTACTATTATGGTATCTCTTTCCACAAACACACCATTTTTTTAGGAAGGGTTGTCCTTTTTTGATTTAATAACTTGCCCATTCTAGGGAATCTGAGGGACAAAAATTACGATATTTGGATCATCTGCATCTGAAAGCAACCTGCAATTTGCAGAAAGAGGATATAAACAGAGACCTTATGTTCTGCAGCTCAAATTCCTCTCTGCAGCCAGTGGGTCTACACTTTCCCCTGGGCTCTGCGAAGTTGGTACTGAGAGGCAGGTGCTGAGCTGGCATTCCTCTGCCTAAAATTTGATTTTGATTCACATTTTAAAAATGTGCACAGCAAAAATTGTACCAATTACCCCCGTCCCTCCCTGCAAAAAAAAAAAAAAGGCAAAAAAAAAAGCAGCAGCAACTAGAAATTCTCAGCTTCAGATAACAATTATCACTTCCCAGTTACTTGCAAATTTTAATGGTGTAGCAGGCAGGTTTACGGGTTTGCAGTTACAGATCTACTTCCAGATTCCTATTTTCGGTCTCGTTTCGGACTTTAAGTACTTCGCTTTATTTTAACAGTTGGATAGTCCTGCTGGCTTCAGAGAAGACTACTCTTACATTCAAATCCCCGGATGAGTGAGGTCCTTAACTTGGGTATAATGAACAAGCTGCATTATGTATAAGGAAACTCTCAGGACTGCTATTATCTGTTGTGGCAATATTTGAGTTAAGTCAACGTCAATGAGACACACAGCTTAACACATGTGTAAGACACAGTGTTATGACTCATGCAGTGCAGCAGAGAAATGTTTCTGTAGCAACAGAAATTAATTTAAGCTGCAGATGTGACAATATTCTGCAATAAGACTTCCGAAAGACTCTATGTCCATATATGTGTGATGTATATTTTACCTGCTTTTCCTGTAAATTAGCTACTGATATCTGCATTAATAGTTTCACAGTATTTTATGTTAGCAGGCTAAGTTACTGTCACTAAGAACATTTTAATTATACTTGGTAAACCTCTTTCCAAAAGGCTTCTTGTAATGTGCAAACAGACCTGGTGCAGTTTTGAGGTTCTTTTAATTTTATTTTTTTTTTGATAGATTTCATGGGTCCACCCGGACTTCTGCCACGAATTGCAGGTTTGGCTACACTTAATCTAAAAGACATTTCATCTATCTGTGGAATGGCGCAAAACGGTTTTCATGTATCTTTAGTGTAATTTTTATCTGATCTCGGTGGGAAAAGTTTTGCTTTGGAAGAATTTTTTCCATTTTACAGTAGAGCCCTGATCCAAGAAAGCATGAGAACATGAGCTATAGTCTTTGCTTAGCTTTACATTGCCCCACTTATTTCAGTCTCTTGATAAGAAACTCAGAATCTGAGTAATGATTTCTACACAGATCATAATCGAAGAGACTCATTTTCTTTAGTCCTTAAAAGATGAAAAAAAAAACTAACCAAGCTGCAGCCATGATAGTTCCTTCAAATCAGATAGATCCTGCATTTCCCTGCTGGGAAATCCTCCTCCTCTGACTGTGATTGAATTGCATTTGAAAATAACAAAGTCTGTACAATAGGGAGACATATAGACAAACTTCAAAAGAAATTATTTATGTTGAATGCCTGCAGATGACCAACACCAGATATTCCCTTTCTATATAGCTTCACGTGTTTCCTCCTCTCTGTTTTCCTACTGCTGTTTTGCAGCAAAGAAACGTGCTCAACATATGGGCAAGTATTCAGAAATCCATATTCAAAAACCTATAGCAAAAAACCTTAATATTTTCTTTGGTTTTCAGGAGCTATGTGGCTTAGTAGTATCTTTGCAGGTGAAAATTAAAGATTTTGAGTGAATTAATACAGAGAAGGTCTGGTGATTGCTAAAAAAAAAAAATAAATTCATAAAGACCTGTGTAAGTGAACTATGATTGCCATAGTAATAATTGACTGTGCAACAGAGCTGGTGATGAGCTGTAAATCCATGAGGAGTGATGGTGGAAATTGCTTCAGCTTCAGTTTCCATTACGGTTGGCTTTAACTCTACTGCCTGTTGGTTTAGGCTCATTTCTATTCCACTTATTTATCTGAGAGAGAGTCAGAATAGTAGAACAAAGCAAATGAATGTTTAAAGTGTAGCATTAGAAAATTGTTATGAAATAAAATCCGCGTATTAAGACCAAAAGGGGAAAACCTAGTTATTTTAGATACGCTTTTACTGGGTTTCTTTCACACAAATGAAAGCAAACTTACAAAGAAAGTTATTACAGAACTACACTGCAGGCCTGAAAACTACTACAGGTCTCCGAGCTCCATACAAATACGTATGTGGTATAGAGTAGTACAGGGTATTAAGATGTAATTACGAGTGAAGTCTAAGCGAGATAAAATGAAGTTAAACATTTACCTTTGGGGAAATAAATTCCACTAGTTTTAGCAGCCATGTAAATAATGAAGAATACTTTTGAAATAAAGAAAAGTACTGCAGTCTTTACAATAAGATTTGACTGGAGCTGCAGCAGCTTCAGTGCAGAGAACCTCTAAGTTCAAAGTACAGATGAGCATGGAAGGATGAACTGTGAATCCAAGCTGGTTCAGAGCCAGGCAGCCCTGTGGGAGATTTTTACAGACTAGTGTGTTAGCATCCAAGTGCCCAGCCAATATATATTTAAGAGAAAGCTGACGATGCCAGCAAGTTCTTTTTTCCCTTCATCAGTCTTCAATTCCAGCAAAAACACATGGCAACAAGGTGCTTATCCTTGACCAAGCTCTCCACAGCTGAGATTAGTTTTAGTAAGTTTATTATGACAATTATCAGCTGTGTTGATTGTTGTCATAACAGCACTTTGGCTGAAAGTTCAATAACAATGGACAGTATTTGAAAAGTTGTTTATGCTTCTCAAGTTTCTGTCTAAAACACAGCCAGTTTCAGTGTCCTCCTCGGTACCTGAGCCTTTTGAATAGTCGAGTGAATTGTCACAGAAAGAAACTTTTTGATGTAAGACAGCATGAAACACCTGCTTCTAGAATGTCAAGGAACATGCTTGAAAGCTCTACTCACTTCTGAATTTTGACGAAACGGCAGTTTGCTTTGCACGGGTCTGGCTGTTACTTCAAGGGCTGGCCCAGTCGAAATAGGTTATTGACTTGATCCTTTCTCCTCTTCGCAAATTGCTCCAAAGGCTCCGCCTGCTGTTCACAACTGCCACAGAAAAAAAAAAAAAAAAGTCTTTTAAAGAGTTGTCAGGTTCTTAACAGTGTTTATCTATCTGCTCTTCAGCTTGCTGGCCCGTGTTGTTATTTTTACATCTTTACGTGGCTGTGCAGCTATTTTTGCCCAAGGATGCTGAGTGGACAGCTCATGTCTTCAGAGCAGTCAACAAGTTACCCTTAACCGGTGGCCTGGGGCAGAGGAGAGAGAGGCTAATGGCATACAAACGCGCTTTGGACATAGGAGAAAGACTAGTTTTACTTGTCACCTGCCATATTTTTATAACACATTTTAAACACGGCAACACTGATCCACTTTTGGTTTGACAAGCAAGATGGCTTGGAAATGAGTTAAAACTGTCACTGTTACCCTTCTCGCCTTTCTTACATCTGTCTTTTGTTTGACCAGAAGTGGCAGTTCTGGTAGAGCTGAGAGGCTGAGCATGCATCCCTTGTAAAAATGTTAAATAAAACATTTTGTGTGTGCTCTCTCTATAGTAGAAAATAAGAGTTTAAAAATAAGAGTAACCTGATAGAAGCAGCAGCTCATTAGTCCATTTTTAACACTTAAAAATAAAACTGATTTTCTACACCTTTCTATATAGTGTAGAAGGTACTGAATGTTTCCATACAACATTACTTTTGCAAAACGTTACAATTTAATAGTTTATTTTAAACCTGCAGACATTGCAGATTAAAAGAGAAAACTTTTCATATATAATAAGGTTTATTCAGCACACACCATTTCTTCCTGCTGTCAGCTGGAATTAAATTGACTGCCACAGGAAAGCATCGAGAGGAAAATATGCTCTGTACAGACTTCTAAATTTGGAAAATCTGCATCCTTCCTTCAGTACAGATGCTCTGGGTCTTAACAATTCAGAGGGAAGGTATCATGACATCCCTGCGCGCTCTCCTGAAGCAGCCTGTTCCCTCATCCTCTTCACACACACGAGAGACTCTCACCCACCGCTCACCTGAGACGCCTCCTCCATTGCCTCTTGCTCCATCTCCTCTGGACTCTGAAGAGCGCATTAGTCACTTAATAACAGGGACCAGGGGGTCTTGCAGGGACAGCACCTTGGTGTCCAACTTTGGACGGAATCAAGAGGGTGAGATCCTCCAACGCCAAGTGCCAGGTGTGCAGGGGGCAGTGTCCCCCGATGTCCTTCTGCTCCCCGGCACAGCGCTCACCTTCAGCTGCCCCAGGTTGCATGCTCATCCCTGCCCCTTCAGCTCTGCAGAAGGCAGCTCGGAGCAATTAGATCTTTTAGCTGCAGAAGACAAATTTTCTTCTGAAAGTCACCGTGAATTTCTTTTTTTTCTGGGAGTGACTGAGCGGGACTAAAATATCTCTGCTTCTATCTGTCATAGTCGTGCATTTCTATCATCTTCCTTATCAACTGGCAGATGGTAGAGATTTATGAGAGACAGAGATAGAGAGAGACAAAAAGAAAGGAAGGTAAAGACAGACAAAGAAAAAAATGATACCACTTTCACAAGTTAAAAAAAAAGACAATTTAGGAAGCTTCACATTACTGATGGGGAAACGGAAGCAGAGCACTCGGTTACACGCAAATATAAGCTTCTAGCCTGTAATTGCTGGTAAGAACTCAAATGTTCTGCAATCAGTCAGAGCTCAGCAGTAAATGGAATGACTCGCTTATGAACCACAGATGTTTGCTCTAGCATTAACACCGTCATGCTTAATGCCAGTCAAAATCCAGAGCTCTCAACTTTTTCTGCAGTTTGGCTTTCATCAAACCCAGTTACTTCATACTTAGTACCCAGAAAAACCTCAAACCAAATCTATCTTGAGTTTTAAACTAATCACATAACGTTTGGGTTATAAAAACAATTAGTTCACATTTTTGATCAGGTCAGAAGCATTTTCCACAGATTTACCTCTGATCTTTTACTGTTCCACTCTGCAAGTGAGCTAGTGTTGACAGAGAAGCAGCATGACTGGAGTAGGCAAAAAGTTTAACAGCATTGTGGGAACAAATTTAGTGAGCCTTCTGGCCACCTTCTAGTCAGCATCATCCTCATCCCTACCAGGACCCACCAAAAGCCACTGGGATAACCAGTAGTGTCAGTGTAATTGAAGTCTATTACAAAAATCAACACCCCTTTTTTTGACGGCATAGCTATTACATGTTTTGCCTGTACCATAAATAAGGAAGATAATAATTCAAAACCTGAAACTAAAGGATTCCAACACAAAAAAAAAGCTAAATGCTGTTTTGCTAAATTTTCTGTGTTATCATCCTTTCTGTAATAATGAGGAAATAATAATGAGAAAGGGTTTCTAGAAGCAAAAGGAGAGCTTTGGAAGATTTAAAAATTCTTAGTCGGCAAGTAAAATTGCACAGAATGATCACCCAGTAGTGTAATTGTTCCAAAAATACCATTAAAAGACAGCACTGAACACTTTTACGGTGCCCAAGGAGACTCAATTACATGCTTTTGGAACTGCTGGGTCAAGAGAGTATTGTTATCCTCAGCAATTACCAGAGGCAATAATCTAATCCCCTTAATGTATTTCTTAATGTTCCCGAACACTCTGTCAATGGAGTTATCTTCTGTCAAAGTGATTAAAGTCACTAAAGTGATTAAAGTTTTCACTGCTATTTATTACAGTAAACTAAATGTTAGGAAAACATCCTCCTGTAAGAAGCAAATTTCAAAGAAATTAAAGAATTGGCCAAAACTATTAAGCATATAACAGTCTAAAACAATCTTGGAAACTCAGAAAAAAATCCCATCTTCAAAATCCCTACAGCCCCCTAGACTTTTCCAGCAGAATTAGAGAAGTGCTTGTAAGCAAGATGTTTATAGCCTGGGACTGCACCTCAGCGGTCGGCTCTGCGCCGGAGTCGACCTCCTCGCAGCCACCCGGCGAGAGGCACGATTTGCTCTCCCTTTGTGCTGTACGGTTCAGAGGGAAAGGAGAGCTGTCACCGAGTCAAAGCGCTCTCCCCTGCTCTAGTTCCATCTTCTGCATCTATTTCCAGTGTGCACTAAAATAACTTGAGCTCATTTGCAGCATCAGCTCTGATCTCTAACTACTGTTTTTTTCATATCTAAAAATAATTCAAGTTTATTTATGGCATTGTTTTGACTACCAAACTGCCGATGTCAAGTGGCATCAGAGAAAGAGAATCGATGACCAGGCTTAGATTGTTTTCAACCGCAGACGAGAAAGTTTGACGAGACATGATAAATCAGGATGACTCTGCAAGAAAGCCTCCGGAACATACTGGCATTTCAATCTTATTAAGAAATAATAAACAGCCTCTAGCAAGAATATGTTACCAGCTGACAGTTGTGCTATGGCCAGCGTGTGGACTCCAGAGATGAGTTATTTTCACACCAGCTCGCTTCTGATGTGAAGCACTGATGCCTCACACGTACGTGGCTGAAGGGGCACAGGTGAGGGTATGGGAAGCTACGTGGCCATCCCAGGCCGGGCAGGTTTTTCCTACGTCTGCATCTTTTGTGCAGTCGTCAAAAACCGTAAGAAATTATTTTACATTTTTTTAGGATAACAAATGGCCTCAAGAATTCAGTGGCTACATTTGGAAGCTGCTGCTGGAAATAAATAGAAGTATCATTTTCTGTGGAAATTACTTTTCGTTCTGTTGTTTGTTGGGTTTTTTTTCAATCTTTATTATTTTCACCTTTCATAGCTTGGTTCTAATGTGGAACTTTTGTCTTTCTGTGTCATAGCTGGAATGATAGAGCATTTTTTTCAATTAAATCAGTGAATTGTGGCTGATTCATCCCTGACTCACTCCGCTAAAGTTCTTAAATATATCCAGAAAATGAGGCCTCACTTCAAGCAATTTATTTTCTGTCTTTTTTTTATGTAGGTAGAAATCCCTTTACTACTGGCATTGCACAATTTGGGCTGGATATAAAACAGACAAAAAAAATCAGCAGCTCAGTTAATTTTGAGAGTCTGAGTAAAGCCAAATGTTGGAATTCTTCGAGTGTGTGAGAATAGAGCCAAGGTGTTTGACCTGGAGGCCCTAGAACAGCGACTTCCACCCGTGCAGTGCCTGCATGATCCATTACACTCTTCTGAAGCTTCTAAATTGTCTTCTAACATGAAAAAAGCTCCACAAAAAAAAAAACAACAACAAAAAGAACCCCAAACAGTCTCAGCAGTTGCCTTTGAAACAGATCTTTTCTAAAGAGTTCAATTTTGAGTTTGAAAACACTGCCGTTTTCATTCTTCCAGTGAGCAATGCTGAAGGCATGGTTTGAATCAGAGCATCTCCAGAGAACAAGAGCAAACCGAGTCCTCCATCGTACACACGTGTTTACAGCTAGAAAGCTGCCGCTCAGCTCCTCCGTGTCACCCTCTTGAAACAGCCTCACGGGAAAAGCCAGGAGGCTCCTTCATAACTGATACTTACAATTTTGTATTTAAGAGAGTGCCACAAAAAGTTTTTGCAATAGTTTGTGTCAGTTTGGAAAAGCAGAGTCTGCCTCTTTTCCAAAAAACTTTTCCACCAAATGAATCCCAAATCTCCCCTGGCACATCCACAAAAGGATACTGTTAATTTTACGGGATTTCTGTTTTCTTGCTGTTAACAATTCCTCATTTCTTTATGTCTACATTTCAATGGCTGGTCCTTTGCTACTACGATAACCTTGAACATCAGTATTTAACATAGCAGCTCACCAACTTAACATACAAGGAATGCTCACATCAGTGAGAAATCCTTTAATAACTCTGAACAAGCTCAATCATTAAGCAGGCATGAAAGGGTAATGCTTATGCTTAACGCTTAATGCTTCTACAATTTGAAAAGGATTTGCTAACTTTAACTCGAGGCTCTCAAACAGTTTAGAGTAACAGAAAGGGGATCCACAGATTTGTTATTCATCAAGCCTTCTTATAAACCTGAGTCTTTTATAACTAAAATCTGCTATTAATGCATTTTTCAATGCACTAATTCTGAAGGAGTGGAGCAATTTACATGAAAATACTTAGTTTCAACATACTTATTATGAAATGCTTATCAAGGTCAAGCACTATAGTTTGAAGAGTGAAATCTGTTAATTCATTATAATATATCTGATTTTATGCTGTTCAGAAGTATTGTCAAAAAACCCACACCTCTCCTACAAATGTGCATTAGTTGCACTAAATTTTCAATAGCTTTGTTTTATTTTTCCATGTTAAGACATACACAACCTCTGGGAATCTCTCTGGCCATGTCTACCCAGCACATATGTGTTGTTGTCACTCCCTGGTGCACTGTGCTCTCGGAAGCCAGAGCCCTTCACACAAGGCTTGAGCAAAACATGTGTCTGAGTCCATTTTTATACTATATAGCCAGACATCTGCTAGAGAGTCTTGGTATTTTGGGGCAAAACCACTGGTGTATGAAGGCTCCTTTTTTCTGTTTTTCTGTCTTTCTCCTTTTTCACAGTTTATAGTAGATACATCTTCTTTAGTAGTAGATCTAGAAAGAGATCTATATCTCTTCTACGCACTATTTGTATGTTCAGTGCACTGGCTAAACCCCCTCATCAAGCTCCACGAAGGCCGCCGTCGGTGAGGATCCGCCACGAGCAGCCACGTCTAGCCGAGTCCCACACACGTCGCATCCTGCTTTCTAGTCCTCGCCCATTCACCCTCCTCCTTTCGGTCAAAAACCAGCTAATGTTCTCCTACGCTGAGCGCTTTACAAACAGGAATAGGTGATTTTTCCCATGTTTAATGCGTGCACTTAATTGCCTACCATGCTAAAACACAACCCTGCAGATGCACGGGAGTGATCCTGTCACAGTAACGAGTAATTGCCCTCCAGCTCACCACATGAGTGATTGACACTTACTTTCATTTATTTCTTGGCCTCCTCCTAAGTGGATATTCTGCAACAACAACAACAACAAATCTGATTTTTTTTTTTCTAAATAGTCACTAAATGCTGCATGCACAAATGCTCTTTTGCATCTGGCTTCAACCGCCTGCTGCTGCTTGGGAAGCTGCGCCGTGTCGGTGCAGAGACATTGCACGCGATGCGTTAATCATCAGGGAAGATAGTGTCAAACAATTAGGTAATAGCTTTACTAACATTTGTGACATTAAAGACTGGGAAACAACAACTGCTGCCATACCATGTCTGTCTTACCTCACGGATATGATTACTCCGGGATTTTATTTTTTTTTTTACATTTAACTTGTGACATATGTGGAAAAATGTGGAACAGTCCATTTTGTTCATCTGCACTATCATATTTAATGTCATTGACTGAAGAAATAGTTTCCATTTCACAGTTGGAGAAAATTAGTGGAATTGCTTGTCCATTTATCATTTCTCATGAGGTTTAATAGCAAACTGCTACAGATTTAAATAATACAACAAATTTTAAATGTAAATACAATAATCCATAATTAATTAAGACTGGCTACATAGAACAGAAAAGCGTGGGTGGATGGGAGTGAGAATCGCAAAAAAAACCTATAATTTCTTTTGAAATAAAGCCACAATTGTTTTTCATGTTTTGGACCTTTAGATTCACAGCGCAGAACAGTCTCAGGTTTTTAAATTCCCCTTACGCTTCCTTTTCATATGTTATGACTTCAGATGGCCACTTTTCTTGTCTCGCTACTGAAAATAAAAGGGGAATAAATTGGGAGCCGTAAAGCAGTTATCTTCTAGCTGAGTTTACATAAAGGAGAAAAAAGAATCAATGACACTCCATCACTGGTGACGGGAGAATTATCCCTTTCAAACAGGAACTACTCCAAATTTTTTTTGTTCAATGGCCTGAATTACAGTGTTGAGAAGTTACCGTGCAGACACACAGAGCTCAGAGATAAACTCCCCAAAGAGGAAATTATAAATATCATGCTCATAACGGTAAGCACTGTGTTGTTGCCTTCTATGCAGCTGAAAAACTGCCTCTCCCTGCAGTCCCACAACCCTCTCTTGGTCGTGAATGAAACAACAGAAATTGAATTTTCTCGGGCTTTTTTGTCTGGGGACCTACTTTCTCCTGTGGCAATTTCTGTGAGCGCGTGTGACGTGGCCCGGGCAGCGCTGCGCGGAGCCTTCGGTGCTGCTCTCCCTTGCAGACGTCAGCCCGAGGAGCCTTCACACACTGCTCACCCACGCGCCTGCACAGAGCCCGTCTGACCGTCGGCGGGTCCCAAGACAGCTGCCTGGGTGCTGCCAGTAAAAGAAATAATAAAGGCAAATAAATAAGGCAAAAAACCTAACATCTTTCATGCTAGCTGGTGTAAGATTACCCTGACCTTCCGAGGTTTGTGTCCTGAGTCTACTCATTAGAGCTTTGAATGTTCTTCCAACCAAATCAGCTAGGAAATGACCCAAGATCCTGCTCTGGTCCTTTCCTGTGAATAAAGTACACATCCAATTCTAAGGTGTTTGAACAAAATGTTGAGAAACTTGGGTATGCTAATTAATTTTAAAAAAAAAGAGCTTTATTCCCTCAGTTCTCAGAAGAAAGATGCCCGCTATCTGCTTTGGAAATGATCTAGCTTCTCCCACAAAATATAGGTGAATTTGAAACTGTTTTTGTATGGTCAAAACAAAAGTTTTTCTCCTTATGCCACCTTTCCCTGCTAAGCTTTATTTCTCATTGCTTAGTACTGATCATGAGCAGAAGTTTGTGAGCACATACAGCACTGTGGTTGACGATATTGGATATTACACCAACTTCTGACTGTAACAAAGAATAGCTTGTTAATTTTCTTACAAAACATTTGTCCTTTCCATTTCCTTCCTGATGAGTCTCAGAATGTCAAATATAACTTCCGTTTTCTGGTTGAAGGGTAGTTTTCAGCGATAGAAGCAGGCACTCTGAAGTGTAATCTCCTCATGTCACCCCTGGCTGCCACCGTGGTGTCAGGATAGAACCCTCTGGTGAGCCTGATGGGAAAACTCAACACACCGGTGGGCATCTGGTCTGCACAGTAATGTTACTCTGTCAGGAGTGGTATCGCAAAGCGTTACAATAAATAGAGTATGAACAAAATCGGCCTGGGAACAAAAAAACTGCTGTTTCGTGTGCCATGTCCCCAGCTGGGGAGGGCTCTGCACATCGCTGTTGTGGTGCTCAGCGGGGGCCTACAGGAGCAGGGGTTTGAGAGTCGCTGTAGCCTCCCAAATGCTAAGGTTCTCCTCGTCAGAGTGGCAGTAGATGCAATAACCAACACAAGGAAATCACTCCCTTAAAACAGACTCATCTGTTATCTCACTAATCCAAGCGTATTATTGAAGTCGCTCTCTGCAGACACCTACACCTCTGGAAAAAAGGAACGATAAACATCCCATTTGTGGTTCATCGCTCCTGCCCTGCGCCAGCACCTCCACCGCTCCCTGCGGCTTCCAGGCTGCTGAGAGAGCGGCTGCTTCTCCGGTTGGCTCGGTGGCCAGTGGAGCAGGGAGCTCTTTCTGTTAGCCCTTGAACATTACACCAATCATCCACAATTAACAATTTTGTGCCAACAGCGATTCACCCTTTTCCCTGTGGTCCAAGCTATAGCCTGGCACAGGATGGGGCGTCGCTGTTCCGCTCACCAGGGAGAGGTCATGGGCTTCCCAGCGCCGGGCAGCCGCGCGCTCGCTCCCCAGTGACTGGCAAAGCAGCCAGCAGCAACTAGTGTAACAGTGTGAATTAGTACAACAACATAAACAATTTCATCAGCCCACTTGAATAAGACCCACAGTTTTGTTTAGAATGGATTACTAGGCAGCTCAGGGCTGCAGGAGCCCGTGCCTCGAGGAGCAGGACACTGAGGGGAGGCCAGCCTCCTCACCCAGCCAGCCTCCAGCTGGAGGATGCTCTGTCACAGTTCCACGCCTCGACTGCACTTCTCCTTCTGCTTCCTTGGGTTGTCCTCCTGCTCGGTTACCCAACATCCTGATACTGAGCCCAAGAACAGGACTGAATATTTTTCTAGGTATTTCTGCACACAACCGCCTTGTCTCTTGTGCTCCACCTGTGCCTGTGGTACCAACCTCCATCTTCTGCTTCTGTGAGGAATAAATTTGCAGTTTATATTTTTTGTTGCTGTCAGACACATTAGCATTTTCTTAAAAATCAGGCTTCAAAAACAAAAAAAAAAAAGGGAAAGGGTTCAACTGAAATAACTGTCCTATGTTGAAAGTAAAATGAATTATTTTTCAGATCTCTTGAGCAGCATAAAAAAAATCAGTCATCAAAACAGACTTCCAAACATCCAGATATAAGTCCTGGAAGGTTGAAATACCAATGAAATTGGAAGCAGTCCTCATCATGCGAGGAAATTTTTTTTTTAAAGGGTAATTGTGTTAAAATAATAAGTAAACTTTCAGATGGGACCGAAGGAATGAGAACTTTTCCCGACTGTTGTGTGCTCATGGTGCCTGATGCAGCATTCCTTTTTGAAACAGCTTTCACTATAATTTAGCGATGCATTTTCCCCTTTCAATGGCTAGATTGAAACCAGACAGTGATTGCACTTCTCCAAACAGAAATTCAGCCTCTAAGAGCAGTGCATAAAGAAGAGTGGATAATTCCCAATTATTAAGGGAAAGCTACTTAAATGGCTGATAGACGAAGAAATTAAAGAAAGCAAAATCAAGACAGAAAAAACTCCTGTTCAAACAGTCTGCACTAAAACACAAGCACATGGCACGCAGACGTTCTTCATCACGAGCCACAGTCTGCTGCTGCTTTGCCTCCACTTCCACGTACAACTGGCCCATCTGCAGGCTTCCCTGAGACCCTGGTGCAGGTTTTTAGTGCTGTTCTTGGCTGGCTAACTCGTCAATATTTCACTTTGAAGGCTAATGTTCTCTCCCACCCTTAGCAAGTCTCAGTGCAATGTTCTTTTCATTTTGCTTCCTGGCACACAGTTTGTTTTACAGCTGGATTAATATTTGCCTTGCTAGCAACAAAGCTTCTGATTTTATGCTGGTGATCCTACAAGATCTATAAACTATTTAGCTGTTACCTGACAGTAGACACATTATAGGCAAAACAGTTTTCCCACTTTGCACTGATTTTTCTGCTAACTCGTTTGACTGTGCAAAGTAAAGGTTTAGCAGCACACGCTTGAAATGATGAATTAAGAAGTATTGCCACAGTTACTCAATCTGTACATATCATGACATAACGGAATGCCTTCTCTGAGTTCAGAAATGTAATTCACAGGAGAACAGCAAAATTCTTTGTTTTGGAGGCTGTCAACAGCAAAAAGCTCCAACTGTCAAAACTGAAATAAACAGAGAAAATTTAATCACAGAAAGTATATCAGATTCCTGATTGTCATTGGCCCAAAAGGACCTTTTCATTTGAAAGGAAATGGTTATTGTTCTACTGCTCAATTAAAAACAATTAAACTTTTGCACGTTGCACTGAATATCAATACCATAAACCACTGAAAATCCCAATTACTCACTGCAGTATTCCAGATGAGTTAATAAAGGATAAATGGTGCACAATCTATGCATGACTCATCCCAAAGATTCTCACCAAAGCACAGATACAATAAAAATCTATCGGGAAAGGCAGCATTTTGCCATGCTGATAGATCCCTTCCGACTGTAGGAAATCAGAGACCGTCACGGGTTGGCACATAAACAGTTCTTGTAATATTACTGATCATCTCTGCTCCTCTGTTCTGGTGCACCAAGTACATGCCAAACTAAAAGTAATTTAGTCTGAATGCAAAATGTTATAGGCTTTGCACAGGTAAATGAAGGCTGATAAACATCACCAAGGAGGAACCTGTCAGTAGTACAGCATTAAAATGTGATGATATAAGGTTGAAACAATAAATTGAAACTATGTGAATGGGTTATCTGAATATATCGCTGGTTGTCTTGGTGAAAAAAGGAAAAATGAGGTACATTATCAGATGTCTAAAAAGTCCCATTTCTTTTTATTACAACAGAGTTAAATACATTAGTCATTTTGCAGCCCATTTTCGGATAACACAATGTAAATGTTAGGATAAAAGCACTATTAGATTCATTGATTTCCATAACCTCAAGGCCTATGAATAATTATAATCCTAACGGACTGGTGATTCACTGGCAGCCCAAGTGCTGGCAAGGATTGAAACAAAGCAATGTGGAGATAACAGCTGAGTTAACAGGTTGAGGAACTCTCTCAGGTGGAGGCTTCTAAAAGCATCAAGAAATCAGGAGAAATTCCTTTCCCAAGCCATCTCTCCTGCCTTTAACAATGATTCACAGTGAGAAATGGAAAGCAGAGCCTAGATCTCACCTCCTTAATGACAGATAATGTTTATTGTTCCGAGATGCCACAGTAGAAAAGGGCAAAGCTTGATGAAGAGCTCATGAAATGTCCCCACAGCCACACGAAAATTCTCCCTCTGTTAGGGCTTATTCTTGCTGCACCTCTGCTCAGACACTGGAGACCTTGGCCCCAGTCCTGTGCTGAGCCTCAAGCATGTCTGTGCTATCACAAAATGTAGTATCCTGGGACTGTGTCATATCCAGCAGGTCTAGCAGGTGCCCTGCACCTCTGTCCCACTGCCAGATGTGGCTCGTCTGCTTCCTTGGTGCCTGCTCACTCTCTTGTTTTGTCTTTGCCTGGTACCACTCATCTGGTCGCACCAGACATGGACCTTTCCTGCCATCCCCTCCTGGCTACTGAGAGCTTCGTCCTGACATCTCCTGTCACCAGCCAACCCACAGCTTGCCCAGCACTTTCAGAACTCTCTCCCTGAATATATCATTATTGTTCAAAATCCTCTGGATTTTAATTGAGGTACTTAAGAACCCTGCCATCAGAAAAGAGACAAAAGCATTACAATCTGCAACCTCTGGAAACAGGGAGTTTATTGAATAGAAGACATTTCACTTACAGTTTTCTTGGTACTGAGGAAAGACTTGCTATGCTGAAAGGCTTGGTGCTTTTTTTTTTTCCCAGTTAGATGTAGTATAAGATACTGTCTCTCCGCAAAGCCCCATTTTGCTCATACCTTCTATGACTATACTGTGGCAACACTATTTCTGAGAAAGGTGACAGCTTTCTTGGAAGAAAGGGCTGGGATTAGTTTGGAGATGTAAAACTTCTGCACTCCAAAGAGGATGCTTCTAAACATGGTAATTTACACACCTTCTTAAACTCAGGGTGCAATATGTTCCTAAAGAATAAATCTGCATTTTAAAGGCTTGTACACTATAAAACACTAGGTTTCAGATGGTAGCAATATACAATTACCCCTTAAAAAAACAACTGTGAGTTGCAAACTCCAAAAGACAACTTCATAAAGATCTGTAAAACAATTTTTCACCTCACTTATTTTTGGCATTTTTTTGTGAGCTGACCCTAAATATGTATATATACACACACATATACATGTATATGTGTGTGTGTGTGCGCGTGTGTCTGTTTTGTATGGTATTACATAAGTCTAGTGAAAACCCGTATGCAGTTTAACAGAGCATGCACACATCAGGTCTTAAGAGAAAAAAAAAAAAAAAGTAAGATAACCAGAATAAATCAGGCCAGTCTGATCTTCCACTCTTATTGTATGCTTGCTTTACAACCCCTGGCTATATGCCTTTATAATTCAGACTAGACATCGCATTTAAAATTCTGAGTGAACATTCCTGAATTCCAATGAATGATTAATAGCAAAAAAAGTTGCCTATAGAAGAGACTGATTATTCTTGTCACGAGGAATTTAAAAGCCAGACAAACATCCAGGAACTACAAAGCAGAAACATCAAGAGCATGTTTGTGACCAGTTTCTCTTGAATTCGTTTCAAGAGCTCTTCCTATGGGATTTTGTGGAAGATGGGAAAAGGAGTAGTAGCACATCACAGGAAGATGCGCTGGGTAAAGTTTAAGTCTTGCAAGTACAGTAAATAACATGACTTGCAAATATAATATCTTGGGTTTTTTACCTTGTTCTGCAATTGCAGGTGTACTTTCTCAGATGGCGGCACTGTGACTTTAGCTCCATTACCTGAACCAAAAGTTGTCCCGGCCTTGAAAGTCAGGCAGATGCTCACAGAACACACAGAGAGAAGATAAAGCCATTTCTGAGCACAGCCACCTGGCACCGCTCTCACAAAGGGTCCCCCAAGAGCCTCGTCCAGGAACCTGAAGACAGAATTCAACCATCAACTTTTAAAACCAATTTTCATTTAGCTTGTTTATATTTAATTTCAGAATTTGAGAGGAGTTTAATCTCGGTTCATACTCTTCGAAAAACCCTAGGGAAATCTATCTTCTAGAAACGGTTCTCAATTAAAGGGGTAGAACAAAACCACAAGAACAAAGTGCAAGAAAACAAAAAAGTCAGTGTCTCAAGAAGGAATTAAGTTTTTTCCATGTCATTACCCATTTGTTTGATGGCTTTGTTCTTAGATCTGTGTCCCTGGCACACGGCTTTCAGGAACACTGCAAAGCTCCTTGTAGCCTTGGGCTACGGACACCAGGGTTTTGGCTACTGTGTGGCTGGCTAGAGCTGGCCTAGGTGAAGAACAGACAAAAAAAAAGACCTTCTGAGCCCATAAGAAGTTACAGATATTAACAGTAATGATAATTGCCTGGAAAAATCTAAAAAAGCTCAGAGATTTAGGTTCAATAAGAACCCAGGATAGAAGCAATGATGCAAAAAAATATGCAGCTACCATCACTGTTATATTTTGGAATCTTTGTTATTCTTCACTTAAATGTCTAATGTGATATTCAAGACCTCATTCACTTCCTCTATAGATTACAAATTCTCTTAAAAGCGGATGTTTTTTGTTAATTGCCTGCACAGCAATGTTCAGCCCAAATAAATCTTTATTATGTAAGATGCTGCTGAAAGAGCACTATTACAAACATTCTTTTTTCATGTGAACCTTAGGGCAGTGAGCAAAATTGCATTTTGCAAAAGCAAAATTGTTTACTATTGCTTCTGTTAAGTAAACACACAAATCTGTTTTCTACCCTGGGGTATAGCTACGTAGAGAATTTGCCACACTGAAGGCTACTAGTCCAAGTGAGATTAGGAAGTGCAAAATTTATCACTGACTACTGGAAATATTGCAGATTTTTGCAAACTCATCTGCAGCACAAATAAACCTGAGAAAAATCTGGCCCAAAGTCAGCTCACAAATATCACACGCTCTTTCTTCTAGGTTTAAAAACTAATCCAGCTCTCAGGAGCACCTTATAAACTCTGTGTTAGGTGAAGTAGCGGAAAGCATAGGCAACAGGTGTGAAGAGCTGGGGAGAGCAGGGCACGGGCTCTTGTTCCCAGGCCCTCCTGCCATCGGCTGTCCCACGGAGGACGCAGCAGAGCTGGCGCCAGCGGGGCTGCTGTCACTGCGACGGGACCCCGCTGGCTTTTGGGGACCGCTAACAGCCCCTCTCCACTGCCTCTGCCCTACAGATTATTTGCTTCCGAGAACTTTGACCTATTAAATCTTTAAAACCCAGCAAACCAAACTCCACAGCTCAGAAAAATTTAAGAAGTAACCCGCTTTCTTTGGAAAAAAAAAAATATATATACACACATACTGTGCCTCTGAATCCTACTCAGACATTAAAGTGGTCCCTTCAAGAGATTCCTACTGATCTCTTCTTAGAGATTATGTCAACTCATTGGAGTTTTAAACAGAAATTAAATCTAAAGTTATTCCCTACTCAGCAACAAATACTTTATGCTGTTTTATAATCCACTCTGGTAAATAAGGCCTCTTCTAAGAAAGAGCAAGGAATTTTACAATCAGGTGAACACCCTGCTCCTAAGAGGTTTAAAAGATTTAAGTTCCCATACTCTTCTCCTAGTGTTATAAGAGTAAATGCATTTTGCTCGTACCCTTACAAATGCAGCCAACACAATTACCAAACAAGCTCATCTCCTCACACCAACTATCAATCATACCTCCCCTGCCCAACCTGGTGAATCTCCGCCGCTGCCTTTCTGCTTCGATCTGCCATGAGGTGGAGCCCCGATAACACCGTCCCAAGCGGCTGGAGGCTCTGAGCACAGCTGGAGGCATTCCTGTCCATCAGGCAGAGACGTGTATTAACATAACTCCAGAAATGCCACATCTGAGCTGGGACACAACTGAATTAGACACAGAATGACAAATAAAAAGGAATCAAACACAGATCTAAAATTAGCAGTGACTTCTGGGGAAAAAAAATAAATAATCGTAGGTGTTAAGAGAACACAATTAAAATTGTTTGGCATACATCCCACAAAGACTGCTTAAGCCACCTGGGTGAAAAGTAAGAACTAAATCAATAATAACTGACAAATAGAAACAAAGCTTGTACACCTGTTGCAAACAAGCAGTAGATAAAAGAGCTACTTTTGGAAAATTGTTATCAAACTTTCCACTCTTTTCCTCCGCGCCTTTCTTCCTGACAAAGATAATCTGAAGGAAATCTGTCAGGAATCTCTACCTCTCATAAGATACAAAAAGTTGTGTAGGTGGGGATCGGAGAAGAAGCTTACCCTTCTTGTCACCACCTCTGACCTTCTCCTATCTTCTACAGAATCACAGGATGGTTTGGGTTGGAGGGGACCTTAAGTATCACCCAGTTGTTCCAAGACACGTAAGTGTGCAGTGGTAGCGCTCTCCTTAAGCACTCGCACAGCAATCTGCCATGAGACACTTCCCCTGCTAACATTTAACTATCTTTAAATTTAACAAGGTTGTTATTTTTAGTTACAATTTGTACAATCCTGTGACATATTTCTGCAGTAACTCAATCTTTCATTAGTCACAGAGACGAAAGTATTCAATTAGCTGTTTTGACACTTTTTATCACACTAAATAAAATCTCCAAGTACTTCCCAATGATAATGCCTCCTATCAAAAAGACTTCCTGTGACGAATGCGCATAACGAAGGGAAATGGGGCCGCAATGAGATCTGGGGACAGTCCACCAAATGAACGGATAATGCCAGAGGAAAAGCCTTTCTAGAAAATGAATAGTTGCTCATTAATTCGTGCTTAGAGTGCTCCAGAGTCTCAGTTCTGTGGAGGCTTTTTCTAACAGGAAAAACATCCACCAGCACATGAGTACTGAGCCAGAGGCTTCAAATACCGTGCGCTGGCTGGCGGAGCTAAGGCAGCCGAGGCAAGCGAGCACGCAAAGACACGCGGTCATGGTGGGACATCAGGCAGGACATGTTTCCCACAAGTGCCTGTGATTTAAGGGCAGAGACCTCGCCCCCCAAAGCCCATCACGCCACTCAGCTGCTATTCTAGGATCAGAGGAGCTTCTCCAGAGCTTGATTTGATCAATTTGAGTATAATTAAAGTTTTGCGCTGCTGAAGCTAGCTGTTAATATCTCTTGTCGAATGAGTCACCAAGATGAGCCGGGGTTGCTCTCTGTGGCGGAGAGGCAGCATGTGTGACGGCGATGCCACGCAGGCACGGTGATGTTGGGACACGTTGCCGGCTGTTGGGACACCAGCTGCCCCGCACACGAGATCAGAAGGGTTTTAAGTGGCAGGCACAGAACACAGGGCTAATGTGTTCACTGGGAGACAAACTGCCGATGTCTTCAATGGCAAAATCCCCAAATTCCCAAGAGATGAGCGGTCTCTTTTATAGTTTGCGTAGAGATTCTTGCTCAGAGATACCAATTCCTGTTTTGGTATTTTCCTTTAAATTATCCATCTGCTTCTGAGTGGGAGTTTGGCTTTTGTGATGGAGGTTGTGTTGTTTGGGTTTTTTCCTAGGACATTTTCTGTCTTCGCACTCGAGGAATCTTTGTGCGTGGCTGACCTCTGTCAGTCAGGTAAAGGCAAACTCAGGAATTATTGGCCATGAAAGTTCTTCAGCAAGTATGAAGTCCTGCTTTTGGTGGGGATTTTTAAAAACAAGAGAACGCAGAAGATTCGAAATATTCGAATATTACTGTAATTTCATGTTATGATTTGCTTTGTTTTTCCTTTTGATGTCCAAATTTCCTAAGATTCCTTACATCAAAAACTATGACAGCACAGCTTAAACTGAAGACATTTTTGTATTTACTTGCAGGATACTCTTGTCTGGCCAGTGCTCAGCTACTTCATGGAAAGATTTTTGCAGTAAGGAAACAGAGGATTTCTTTTTGTAAGGACCGCAGTGAAAAGGCATATCCTGAAGCAGCCCTCCACATCATCACTGGAAGTCAATAACATCTCTGATAACAATAAATATTTAAGGACCAAAAACGTGCCCTATCAAGACATCAGAATTCTGCTGAACTGAAAATAACTCATCATCATTAGATTTTTTCAACCATCAGCTAGTCAGAGCCATTCCTGCTGAGCCTTGATCGTCTCCACAGCTGGAAGATTTTCAACATTCAGCAGACACGTGCACAATTATTTTTTTAATCATCAAGAAAAAGCATACTATATGCCTGAAAAATATTAATAAACAGTAAGGCAACTGCACCTTTTGAGGTCAAATGACTCCTGTTACACTGCTCAGTACACACCTTTCTAAAATCCAATTACATTGCCTTCTGCCCATTCAGCCATCATCCCTGCATTCCCCACCACCTACGTTAGATTGTGGACACTTTGTCCTCAGAACTGCCCAACCAGCTAACCCACCTAATCACATTAATTTTCAAAAAGAGCTGTCTGTAGAGAAATGTAGCTACAGCACAGCTGGTTAACACAAGCCAGATAACTACTGCTGGTTTTTCGTTTGTTTCATTGCAGATATCATATACAGTCACCAAGGGTTCGGCCTTATTTTTTTCCTTAAGCTAATCTTCTCTGTCTCCCTAAAAGCATGCATACTCTAATTTTCCATGAGAGAGAGACATTACAGGCTAAAAGAGGCTTGATTGCCAGATACACATAAAAATGTTCACATAATATTCTGAGCCGAAGACTGCTGAAGCCCTTGGGCATTTTCTACTCAACGGGTTTTGGATAAAGACCACACTGACCACAGGCACACAGGTCATGTCAAAACACACTTTCCGGATCAGTAACGTTAGCTATAGTTGAATGTACTAATGAAATATTAATTCTGCCCTTTGAGAATATTTTATAAGACTGATGCCAAAAAAAAAAAAAAAAGTATTTGATCAAGAATGAAATGCAAACATAAGGTCCACAAATTTAGCAACTGTGTTGAATTTTGCATAAGGAGCCACAAATGGGGTCTAGAGCCTGAATAATACAGATAAATCAAAGAAAAGAGTAAGCCTGGTTTTGAAAGCAGCAAAGTTATGTCAGAACTGAAAAATGAGATGAGATACAGGATTTAAAAAAAGTCTCATGACAACTTTGAGAAGCCCCCAGGAAGAAGGAAGCACTCCCTTGGGTGCATTTGCATTTTCTAACAACTCCACAGAGCAAATGCCGAGGGGTGAGTGCCCATCCCAGCTGTGTCTGGTAAAACAGATCTCCATTCCTAAACCTGCATTTTGTTAGAGAAGAGGTGAGGAAGGACTGCAAGGAAAGAAGTGAGAGGTAGGAGGCACATCCCACTTTCAGCACCAGAGACACGAAACGCTGTGTGCAGCAATCTCACACCTGAGCGAGCACAGAAACGAAAGTGGAGGGAACAGGAAGCACAAACGGCTGTTTGTGCAAATTCCAGGCCAAATTACATCACCCGTGGTAACGCGATTTCCGTCAGAGGCACGCTTGTGCAAGGCTCCTCTCGGAGGGTTCCCAGTCCGAGGATCTGGCTGCAGTCCTGGCTGGAGAGCAGAGCTTAACATATGGAGGCAGGGACTGGAGCCAGGACACCCACCACATACCCAACCTCTGCTTGTACAGGTGGTCCTCATGAACTTGTAAGAATAGGTCCACAGAGGACGCTGCGCGAGAAAACCAGCCACAAGGGCACTTTGGTACAAGCTGCACCCTGTCTGTATACCTACTGCACCCTGGTTGTATACACATACATATATTTACATAGACCTTTGCCTTGTGGTAACAAAAGTATACAACAGCAGGACCAATAGCATCTGAGCTAGGGTAGAGTAGATTTAAACAACTTTGGTGCCCAGAACATAGTATCTCTGTCAAGTGCTTGCTGTTGAGGATGCAGACACCCACCCACCCTCATGTTTCACAGACTCGGTACAGGTAAAGGGATACGCTGGCGTGGAAGAATCGTCAGCACAGATTTATAATCAGTCAAACACGACAGGAATGCGTTCTTTTATTCTTCCATGGGTTCATGGTGGATTTAGATAATAAATAACAAATCAAAAGCATAAAATTATATGATTCAAGGATCCGAAGTTAACTGGATTCCCAGAAGTAGCAAATGCAGCACAGGAACAGTTTTCGGGAAGGTTTACCTCACAGACACAAGAGAAATGCTACCTGTGCAACCCAGAGAGTGCATAGCTAAAGTCTGATAATCTTCAGGGAAAGGGGGGGGGGGGGGGGGGGGGGGGGGGGGGGGGGGGGGGGGGGGGGGGGGGGGGGGGGGGGGGGGGGGTGGGGAAGGCTGATCTTAAAACGCACTTTCCTAACAAACTGAAGATGGCAAGGCTTTTTGAATGATTCCCTAGATCTGTTCACAGAATAATTTAAGAAATATGTAGACTCAATGCAGTTTATGTATTATATGTCTCTGCTGTGACAGATATTTGATAATCGCATGCCAATTCTAACAATTTTGCTGGTATTCCTGGAATGGATTTCTATGTGCTCTGCTAATAAACATACATAATGCTTCACTAAGGTGCTCTCAGGCATAAAACTTATTCTAGCAATGGTCACTGAATGCAAACTAGCTTCAGCGTCAGAGTTAGAACCCTCTGATAATTTTCCTATTTGTGCATTCACTCTACACTCTCCCGTGTTAGCAAGCATGAGGTTCATTCAGGGAGTTACCAAGAATTTTACAGAGTCTCTGGCAAAGAGAAGCAGATGGTCCCAGAAAGGCGAGTGTTTCGAACATTGCAGTAGATTTGGGAAGCAGACATACAGCTGCCTGGGGATATACTTCAGAATTTTAAAAGGTTATTAACTGAACTACCACAAGCTGGGAAAATAACTCAAAACCAGATGCAATCGCTAATTGCTCACTTGAACTTTGCCTATGAAGTTATTTCAGCAGGAAGAATATTTTTATGCTGACTGACTCCAAACAAAAGTCAGAAAAGGACATAATTTTGTTAGATTAACAAGGCAATTAGACCTGGTGCTGCTTGAAATTCTCTGTGAATGCTGTACATTTGAATTCATTAGGTGACAGTAACTGCACGAATTCATCATACATGGAACACCTTTGTCCTGGGATTGACACTGATAAACTCAACTGTTTGCTTTTATTGGTTCACACACAGTTAGGAGAAACAAAACAAAACCATAAATACCAAAATAGCTTTCAATTACTCCAAAGCAGCTGAATTCTAGTTCTCCCACTGGGCAGAAAGAGTCCTTGTGCATGCTAAAACTACGCATGTAGCAGAAAAACTATGAGCTACTGCCACTGATAAAAGACTGCCCAGCCAACAAGATACAGTAAAGCCATCTCTTGTCCACACCTCCAAATTAAAACAGAAAAATAAATCTAAGCAAAATAGAGCCATCAATGAGTTCTGACAGGCAAACAAACAAACCTTCAGTCCTTAAGAAACTTTAAGCATTTGCAGAGGGGAAGTAACTGAGCAGAATAGGCTGAGATGTCGCCAACGCCAGCTGAGATTACACAAGAGTGGCAAACATGAGTGTAATCAGCTGCAATGCAAAATTTAAATGAAATTCAAAGCTATTCTGCTGTAAAATAGAAACGAAAAAAAAAACAAACCTACGAAAAGGGAAGCCAAGAACTTTGTATTTGCTACCACTGCAAGAGCTATAAGACTGAAAGAGATCTGCGGCAACATCAGCACTTATGAGGCGGTAGACACCCCTCCTCTAAGCAGATGCATAGGAAGATACAGAATAAACATTTTGTGGGCTGCCAGCAGTGTTAAAAGACAAAGCAGACAAGTGTCTCATCGCTTAAGCAAAACTGTGTGTTGTTGTGAACAGGAGCATACACACACGGAGACGTTGCAGCCAACACACAGCTGCTGGGAAACATCAGCAGTAGAAGATTCTCTGAGAAACAGATTTGTTGCCAAGCGGTTCAGAAACATCCCCTCACTGGAGATACGAAGAGCTAACTTCCTGGAGTGGAAACCAAACCACAGTCTTTTCTCCTGAATTAAGTCCTGGTTTTGTGCAGCTATTGCATTCAGGTAGGATTTGTTCAAGGGGAATATAAAGTGGAAAAAAAATAGAAATGCCCACCTGTTAGCAGGAATGCCACGGTATCATTCAGGCTATGAACTGCTGACTGTCTAAGACTGACTCATGAACTGCTCGCCATCACCTTTTCACTTTTCATTGGTCTGCTGCTTAGAAGTCCCACAAATTCTCCCAGCAAGAGGCTACTAATCAATATAATTGACCATTGCTATTACCTGAATACGAATTGGCAAACATGTCCAAAAGTAATTTTGTAAATACGTGTGAGTAGCAGAAAATATATCTGTATAAAACCAGGATTTCCCTTGGAAGAGATGTGTTAAGTAGAGACAAGTTTGAAAAATTATTCAAACTGGCTGCCTTAGCCACTATATCATGGTGCCAGGGTGGCAGATCCAGGTGAGTATCAGAGCATTTTTGATATATTAGAGAATCTATTACCTTCCTTTTAACATATGCAAAAAATGTACACATGGAAGAGCTCCAGGACCACACTGTGTTTACTTGTGTTTCCAAACAGTCTAAAAACTGCAAATTAAGGCTACTGATTTGAACATGTGGAGTTTTCTCCACAATGAGCACTAAAATGCATGCCATTCCCACCAAACTCCTTTTCAGCCACTTTCGTGGATACTGTAGCTACCACCTGCCTGTACCTATTCCCTTGCCAGGGCTCCCAAACTTTACTAACAAATGTATTTATGTAAGCAAATGATAACTTAGATTTTCAGAAGCAAAGACCTACATAGTGAGCTCCAGCTCCACCTCTGTTGTTCTTCAAATTCGCTTATTTAAAAAGAAGAAGGAGAAGCAGCTGAAATCCTGGATACCGCTGTGATACTGACTGGTTATGCTGCAAAAGAAAAAATATTTCTGGAGTTTCAGGGCCACTGAGGCTCCTCATTCTACAACTCCAAGCAAAATGAAAAGAGAGACAAGCTTCCTGCACCGAAATCTGGGGTTTTCTCACCCTACTTTGAGCCCTTTTCTTCACATCCTTTATAATGCATACTAAATACTGTTGTTTAAACCTTGAGTACACCAGAATCTGCATTAAGTACTCCAAAGTACTTAGTACATATACTAAAAAAGTCAATTTCTGCTTAAGAAATGTATGATTTGTATTCAGAACTGCCTTCTTCATATGAACTCGATCCTGCTCACTAGATTTTGTTTTAAAGCACTCTTCAAAGCACAATTACTTTTTAGGGTCAAATTCATTTAACTAAACAGATAAGGGGATAGCAAACTTGTGTGTCATTGAATGTATTCAAGGCATGCTGTGCTTCTTCCAAAGCAATTTATTTTCTCAAAAATGTGGTGCTACTAGTGATGCAAAGAAATATTTACTGTTTGTGCTAAATGCATTCTCAGGCTGAAGATTTGTTACCAGCATTTTTCTCACCTAAACAACTGCCTATTTCTGTCTGTATGTTTTCTTTTTAACTGAGATATCAAAGGACGGGTACAAATACACCCACCTGACTGTTGTCCCATGCCTCACCACACCCCATCGCCTCACACCCCACCTCACCCCATCACATCCCACCCCTTCACACCTCAGCCTTACACCAGGGCTGTGCTGCTTCTGGAGCCTCGGCGGCTGCACTGATGTGCTCAGCGTGACGGATCTCAGGCACGAAAAACCTGTAATCCAGAAAGGCCTTGTAAAATTCTGCTGCTTCATATACTTTCAGCTTTCAAACGGACTATTTCACTGCATCATTCCACGCTGCTCCCATTGATCACACTAAAACACTGCAGACGCTGTAAAATACAGCAAATGTGTCTGGCAACTGTTCAACAAACATAAGACCAAAAAAAGAAAACCCCACACCTATTAATGGTTTTCACAGGGATACCTGCTTCAATGCAGGTGTCCATGTCATGTGTGCAGCCTCCTGACAGCTTGTGCAGAAGGAGACCTGCTGAGACCCACAGAGCTCAGCCCAGCATAAGGAGAAGCAAGGACAGAGCCGAAGTCTGGTTTTGGCTTCGCACGGACCCCCTGACACCAGGTGCTGCCGACCCAGCGCGCCGCGGCTGCTCTCCTGGGGTGGCCTCACACAGAGCCTCCCAGACCATCTGGGCTTCCCTTCCTGCAGACACCCTGCACAAAGGCAGGACCTCTTCACCCAAAACAAAACTCACACTCAAAAGAAATTCCATTTGAGAGACATTTTGTTCTGAGGCAAAAGCTCTAAATGATTAAACAGAGTTTGCCAATACAAAATTTCTGGGAGGCAAGTTATTTTACAAGACAATTTATGGCTATTTGGTTTGCTGTGATTTTCAACTAAGAAAGACCAAGCAGGAGACACCAAATCTTCAAATTAACATGGATGATGGACAACAGACTGTGGTACCGATTTAGTGATAATGTCAGAAGCAAGCGACCAACAGATAAATAATGATGCTCACGTAACAGCCAGGCAGCTGAAGTACACCCTGCTCAGTGCACTACAAGACAGATTTTCCGTACTGTCCCATTCAATTATTGTCCTCTTGTTTCTTGTTTCCCAGCAGATAATTGGATTTTAAAAGAAGGCATCTCCAATTTCCAGGGCTTCATTTCTCTTCTGTTTTCCTTCTGATTTTGAATAGGCACTTATCCCCAAGTCCTATACAGAATCAGCCAAAGCCTTTCTAAACTTCTCTTGAAGTCAAATTTGAAAAGAAAAAAAAAAAAAGCAGGGGTGTGGAATCTTCAAAAGTTAAGAGCTCATACCTGCTAGGTGCCGAGAGGTTTCTAACGTGCCGAGAGGCTTCTAACAACACTGTTGTCAGAGCTGAAGAATCTGCAGGAACACAGGACTCCACAGACTCACTGCCTTAATAAAGATAAAATATAATTTAACCGAGGAAAAAGGAACTTCAACTTTATGTAAGCACACAGTGAAAATGAGAGTATGACACTAGTGACTGTCTTCTAATTTTAAGAGCATTATTCAGAGCGCATTCCTGTAACAGCCTTCCTTCCCTAACAAAAGGAAGCATTATCACACAATGCATACATACATTTTATCAGAAACTGCTGGAGCAATTTCTCTCCTCAAGACTCATAACTTGCACACAGCTTGCCAGTTTTCAGCGACTGCTGCTGTTTGTTCAGGTTTTTTCTCCTTGGCAGAAAATGACTGCCCCCTGTAAAGCCACCAGGCAGCACGGCTGTTGCAGCAGCGGTACCTACCTACGGGCTACGTGACATCCCAGCTACGGTCAGTAACTGCTCTACGACAGCCACGACACTGCCTTGATAGAAAGCTTAAATAATGAGACAGGTCAGGAGAAGACATGGTGAGCACCTTGCCTGATCTGTTTTCCTCAGATGACGTTACCCTCGTATGTTTGGAGGGATTCGAAGCCAGCCCAGCACACACGGCCATCTGGCCGCAGGACGGCGGCTTCTGCTCCTGTTTGAAGAGGATGCCACCTTCAAGCTGGGAGTAAACACCTGTCAGCCAAGGCACCCTGGGAGGATGCAGGTATTTTCAAACCACCCTTACGTTCTCAGCTGTGTCTTTTTAGCTTTGGAAGGCATCTTTTCAATGATGCCATTCTTATCATCTTTGCACTGTATTTTCTACAAATCTACTTAACTTCCTTTCGTAGTGGTACTGTACTGACTGAAAAGGAAAAAACCACCAAGTTTTCCACAAGTGACTAAGGTCATGGTTTCCCTTAAAGGGCAATTTACACAAAGGTTATGGAAGCCCTCTTATTGCCTAAAGGTAGCTGTAACTCCAGTTATACCCTTTGAGAGCGTTACGTAATTGCCATGATATAGGCTGAAAGAATGAAGTATAAAAATATGTTGTCATGTACTCATGTAGCCAAGATGGTCTTTAAGACATCCTGCAAGTATTCTGCAGCATTTCTGTCACCATATACAGTATAGACATACTAGAAAAAACAGCTGGGTTTTGGTGTGCTGAATTTCTCTCTTTAGGCTTTCTCAGGAGGAATTTTCAAACACCTTGCCTCAGTCTTTAGTCTATGGAATGATGGGTAAATTGTACAATTAGTTTCCTCCACACCAGATGAGGTAGTTATCACATGCTGACGCAGATGAGAGGAAATGGCACTACTATATTCCAGAGGTACTCCTTCAGAATGAGCTAAATATAAAAGGTCTGATAGTCTACTTTTGTGAGTTAAAATCTTTAGCTTTTGCTGATGTTTTGAGAGGAATTCAGTTCTCATCCCGAGAGAGATTTGCTGCAGCCCCTGCACTCCATCGCCTCGAGCTCCTCCCCACCTTGCACCCGTCGCGGAGGAGCATGGCAGTGGACAGCCTGGCTTAAGCATTCTCCACAAACAGCTGACTTTCCAGCCTCACACTGAATCCGTTTGCCCTGTGTGGCAGCTAGCGTGTCGTACCCACGCAGGTCTGGTTTGCAGCCGCTTTTCCCCCTCTGTGTTTGCCCGTGCACCCTGTGTGCTCGGCCAGCCCGCAGGGTCCCTAAAAGCAGCAATTAGCCAGTGTCACTGGCAGGCAAGCACCATTCCTCGAGTTCTCACCTTTACCTTATGGCTGACAGTACACAAACATCATCGCTCCAACCTTCACCGCTCAAGAAAACCAAAGCATCCCGAGGGCAAATGTAGGTATAAAGAAAAGCCATTTATGTGGGCAGTATGTCAAACTCACATAATAAGACTATGCCTCAGGCATTTTATCTGTCATTTTAATGTGTCAAGTGAACGGGTTATTGGTTTATTGCAGCGAGAGAACTGTCTCATTGCAGGGGGACATTTTGACTTTTATGTGACCTGGCTTTCTCCCTGAATAGCCAGACTTTGATTCAAATGCAAATATCTTCAGGGCAGCTTTCAACACGACCAGTGTGTAAAAGTCATCAATAAGAGGAACAAAAAATTACTAAAAATAATAAATGTCAAGCACGTGAGGTGTCTGTTACTTGCTTCCTGACCTACTTTGGTAAAACAGAAAGCAAACAGTAGGTGCCTGGCAAACTGATCTTCAGGAGGGCTTAGAAAGCTTAACCTTCTCGCACTTAGTCGTCTCCATGGCTCCTCTGCGTGCTTAGCCCACCGAACAGATTCAGCTCTTGGTGTGTTTCATGTAACCTTTTATTTTTGAAAAAAGAGCACTCATTGGCCCAACCCTGCTCTATGATTCTCATTGCTCCAGCTCTGTCTGTCAGGAGACGATGCAGGAAAACAACCAACTAGGCAGGACTTTCTTTAATCTTCCGCAACTCCTATGGAAATTTATGCAAAAGTTAGAGCTGGCTGCAGAGACAATTTTTCAGATAATCTGGAGTGATGTGAGGAAAAGTCCAGTTGGGAGCCGAAACCCTTGGCCTGTACCTTGCATGGAGAGTCCCAGATTTACCAGGGACGCCGCAGGCGCACAGTCCCTATCCCTTAAGGATCTAGAATTTATAAACACTATGCAGAGAGGCTGCATTGTCCAGTATGTAGCCTCCACTCACCTGCCTGTTTCAGTGAAAGGATTAAAGATTTATCAGCTTCCAAGCTCTATGTAAATCTGCACAGGCAGCATAAACTAAGTCCCGTCTTCTTACTGAACTATTTTAGCAAACACAATTAGATGCAGGCCTAGTTGCAGAATACAACTATTCTCTCTGCCAGAGATCTCCACGGGAAGGCAGGAGCAGAGCCAGCATGTAAGCTCCTTAGAGCAGGGACAGAGAAGCAAGTTCTGCCCAAGCCTCTTCCCAGTCAGCCAGGAGCGTGCTGAACAGAATGCAGGCATGCAAGCAGGCACGGGAAAACAACACACAACCCATCTCTTTTGAAGGATGTTAGTGAATTGGGTAAGAAGCAATAAAACCAGTCAGAGAGACAATCCACGGATTATTTAAAAACCCACTTCACAAGTGCCGACCTAAAACTGTTAATCAGAAAAAAAACAAGATGCAATCAAGTCACCACACCAAGGAACAGGGCTTACTCAAGAAGAAAACATTAGCACAAAGGGGGTCCCTAGCATCATAGCGAAAAACATGTCTGGAAGCCAAAAAAGCAAAATTAGAAATTAGACACAAAATGTAAACCGCTGAGACAGAACAAAGGAAGATTCAACTCCTGTCTTGGTGGAGACACAGACACTCTCTGTGTCCTTGAAGATAAAAGGTATGAATACCTTGTCATAACCGCTTTCTTCAGTTCATTCCATGCGCTGATCCTCTCTGATCACGTACATTTTCTGTGCATTAGTTTGTGGTTGGACCCTATTTTTGGGCTGGATGAACCAATTTTCTTTCCAGTGCTGTAGTTCACCTGGGGACAGTTTGTTCCCAGGACTGCTCTGCACAGGCAGTGTGCAGGAAATGCTCCACCAGACCGAGCGCCCTTTGCTCGCCACGGCAGCTCGCCGGCCCCCGGCCAGCTTTGCACCCTCACGCACTCCCCACGCTCCCTCTGGCCATGCCTCAGCTCCTTCCAGTGCCAACCCTCCTCCACCAGCTCTGGAACATGAAAAGACTTGTCTCTCTCTCCTGACACGATCGAGCAGGCTCCTGTATCGCTAAGGATCACGCCATCCAACACGTACCACGAGCACGTCCCACTCGCCACGGGCGGGAAACCGAAGGTACCGCGTACGTAAAGCAGAGAGACAGGAGAGAGAGGGGAAGCATAAGAAGGCAGCCTGAGCTCCCCCAGCTGGCCCCCACACTCCTTTCCTCCCTACTGGAAGCACATGGCTCCTACAGCTGGTTTACTCATAAAAATAAAATACAGTGTACGTTCATAACTCCATTTTTGCTTTGCTGCGAGTAGGACTGGCTAACCTTTGAGTAATGATGAAACAGGGAAAGCAAACTTTGATCGGTGCACCTGGGAGGAATGCATTGCAGACTCATAGAATTCTCAGTGAAACTTCCAATTATAAAGCAATGAAAGAAAAATGCGTGTACATGTATATTGCTAAGGGCGTTACAAACCTAAACGCAAAGATTAAGATCAAAGTTTATTTCCCTGGGAGAATACTTATCCAAGCAATCAAGAAATGCTTGCATAAAACCCATTAACTTTCTATAGCAAAAACAAAACACCCAAATACAACTTCCTAACCAAATTATCATCTTGAAGAGAGAAATAAGCATTATCACTTAAAAGCAATGACAAGTTTATGGTAGAAAATAACATTCAGAAATCTGTATGAAGCAGCATCATTTTTTAAAGCAGTCCTCTTCCTTGATCTGAGCCAAATGAATATTTTAAGCTACCTTTCTTGCAATACATTGATCAAAGTTGCCCTCTGAACACAGCAAGGAAAAAAATGCCTAAAATGCAATATTCTTCTGGCAGTATATCCCCAGGGCACGTCCTCGACTTCACAGCCCGTCCCTGAACTGTGGAAAAGCGTGGATGACCTACCGTTAAATCAACAGCATTATGCCTGCTCTAATGTTATTGAAACTTTTTTTTTTAGTAAAGGGATGGCATTTCCACAATACTGAATATTGCATTCCACAGTCCATTTGTTAATATTAAAGCAGAGGATTTGTTCATGTGCCTGAGCTGGTGGGTGACAGCTGAGGGTGGTGGGAGCTCGCGTTAGTTGGTGTTTGCTCCCTTATCTGTTGGGCAACAAGGAAGTGCAGCTGACAAAGTGTGAGAAACCTTACGGTTTACTTCCAGGTCTGTCAGTATAGTGCAGATGATGGTAATCAGGATGTGGTTTTCTAAAATCCCTATGCAATTTTCATGAAAAAACCCAAAACAAAATACCAACTTTTATGGAAGATCCCCTTCTGACCTGAAATCCTGCTTCTGAATCTTTCCACATCTGTTTTTCCCCTCCTGTCAGATGAAGAAAAGACATTTCTAGGCTGAAAAAAGCAGTGAGTATTTTTGATCTGCTGCTTGCATTCACACTTCACCAGATGAGAAGGGAAAAAAAAAAGAAAACAACGTCCTTATTGTAAGGAAATATCAGGAAAAATACCCACTAGTGGAAATGCCTCAGCCACCACCAAAGGTCATTTTCATGGGGGACAAATGAATACATCGGTTGCTTCAGTTCTGTCTTCAAAGGCTATTTGGAAAGACTTTCATGTAGCAGACAATTAGCAAAGGTGGAATACAACACCTGAGGCACCAGTCGGGATTTCTAGGTTGCTGTTTCTTAGACTTCTACATTGCTATTTCAAAGCAGAAACTCAACTTGCTGTTTCAATTCTGGTATTTCAGACAGAGGCTGAAAAAGTTCCAGACCAACAACCTGAAAATAAATGAAGCATCATTGTAACATCCTCTTCTCAGCTTTGGGTATTTGCTTTCCAGAGCTGTCCTATGCATGAAGAGGGAAGCGTGCTAGTTCCTTGTGCATTCGGGGCTTCGTGAGCGGGAGCTGGGGGAGCCGTGGGGCAGGGGCTGCCACGCAAGAGCTGCCACCTCGATCCGCCCCTGCACCCTGCCGAGCCCCGTCACAGCTCCAGCAGCTCCCGGGACGGGCAGATGTAACCGTAGGAGTTAAGGACCAGGAAAAGGAGGAAGAAAAGCAGAATCAGAGAGCTCTTCTACCTCCCTCTTAACAGCTTTTTTTTTTTTCTTTCTCCAGGCTGCTCAGCAAGTGAGTTTCTGGATAGCAGATTTCAAGTCAAGCCTTTGCACCGATTTCAGTTAGACTTAATAAGGACAAATATGACAACCTTTTTAATAGCACTGAAATAAATATAATAATTCTGGAACAGAACATGGACAGCTTTCTTGATGACCTCATGGGAGCAGATGTATTGCATGTCCTCTCAGGATGCATCTGGACACAGCAATTGTCATGCTCCAGTTGTATAATCTTGTTCGATACAAAACTCACTAAGGGTTTTTCCTATCTGTCAGAATCAGCCCTGCTGTTTGGACTAGTGCCCGGTCAGACAATGATTTTCACATGGCTTAAAGGGCAACCCAACATGGAAATCCCCATGCCAAACCCAGAGTATTAGTTCTCAGAGCAGCTGAATTTCGAGTTACAGGGTTTACATACTTCGGAAATGTCAAAAAAGGAGTACCAAATTATTTCTCTAAAATTAGAGCCGTAGAGAGTAATTAAGTTTTGGGCTCACCGGCACAAAAGACTTCAACAAACAGGAATGAGTTTACTGGAGGGCGAGCTCAGACATTTTTTACCTCCAGGACAATCCAGCAGAGGATCAGGTTGCCCAGGGAGGCTGCATGGTTGGTTTTCATGACCAGACTGAATAAATCTCCAAGTAATCTGTTTTGATCCCATGGCTAACTGAGCAGAAGGTTGGACAAGAGACCTCCTGAGGTCCCTTTCAAGCTAAATTACTCTTGACTGCAGGTTCACATGTCAAGATCGATAGGATTTTCCAAAAAAGAAAAAAGATCCATCAGCCACTTAGGCTGCAGTACCTGTAACAAACCAAGTTCTATGTAACAGTGTAGAATTGAAAAACAAATTACAACCTTCGAGAAAAATTAGAAAAAGGTTCTAATTTAGATGCTAATTCCACAAACTAGCATGTTGATTTTCAAGAGGAGGGCTGTTCCCTCAGCTTAGTAATATATTTGCATGAAAATGTGATCTATGCTTCTTTACTGCTCATCTGTTCCTCCTGCTTACGCCTCATTTGAAGCCAGGGCTGGTTTGTGCAAACGGCTGCTGTGCCGCTGAGAGGCCGTTGAGCTCAAGTGAGGAAGAGCTGCGGGGGGACAGAGAATACTTAGAAAGAAATATCTACATCCCACTCTAGTGGAATTTGTCCCTGCTCATGGCAGGGGAGGTTCAACCAGATGATCTTTAAAGATCCTTTCCAACCCAAACAATTCTATTATTCTATGAATAGGTGGCATTAGAATTAACCCTGTCTCCCAATTAAGAAATCTCTTTGCAAAAGCATCTGCGTTGTGCCCACTGGCATGGATTTACCTAAAGCAAACACTTGGATGAAAGCAAATTCTAACCTCAAGGGAAAATCTAGTCTTTCTGGGAAGACGTATCCCAATATTACATGGTTTGAATATATACGACACAGAGTAAAATAGCTTTGATTCCTTCAAATCAGCTGGTGGGAATTAGGACTACTGAACACCACAGTTCATCCTGATCTGGAAAGCTTTTAGAGCACTCCAAGTCTTTCAGTAAGTGTGGCTATCACTTTTACAAAAAAGGTTCTCCTTTTTCTTACTGTTCTGTTTGTTGCTGGCTATATACACTAAGAGTATGTGAGGGACAAGAACTTCTCAAACATGATGAAATACAATGTCTTTTCTGTTCCACAGATGATGTCTGCATTAACAGCCAAATTTCTTTGAGAATCTGGTCTTCCAAATTGTGCTTTTCTTTGGATCAATTTTTTTCATAGAAGTAAATCCCTCTGGAAATATTTTTTCAATATTTTCATATTTATAGAACAAGCTGGGAATATACATAATTAATAAAAAAAAACGTTCAATGGAGATGCATCACCACCAAATTATTCTTTCTAGTAATGACATATAAATCTTTCAGAAGTTTCTAATCTAAAAATAAAATTAGCACCAGTTTGAAAAAGGCAATGTTTTTGTTGTCTATGAGAACTATACCTTCTCGTCTTACAGCACATCCTTTTTACCAGTTTGCCAAGTAAGCTGACCTAGATTTTGAAACAAACAGGATCTAAAAATAGAGTAATTGCTAAAATAAGCATTGCACAGAGACGTCTGCAGTCAGCAGTACTATAAATCTGATAAGAAGGACATTCTGCTGTAAAAACATGGCATTTCTGCACAAGAACTTCAGCTTCCACAAAGCTGAAGTGGCTCCACTGAATTTATTGGAAGATCAAAAACTTAACCCTGCAGGAAAGTTGTCCTGCCAGTTTTTGATGTTTGTTATTCATTTGCATTTAGGTGAGCATTAGCATTAGGTTGTGAGTGATGTTTGTTCTTGCTGTCCCTCAGAACCAGTTCCTTGCTGCGAGAAATATTCTGTGTACCCTGGTGTTGTAAATGAAAGCATCTGCATTAACTACAGGTATAACACAAAACCAATATTGGAGGGTCTCTGCTGATAGAGCGACAGCATGTCTCAGCCCTGCTGCCAGATTAGCTTCTTCTTTCCATCTACATCAGTTCTTTGACCACCATGGCAATTCCACTGTCACGCCTAATCGCTGAATTATGTCCTATTTATCCAGCAGTAATTTAAAACAGGAACTTCTTTCTAGGTCCTTCTGATCTTGCTTGGCATTTTCAGGGATGAATTTTTCTTGAATGTTGAACCTGGGCACTAGTTTGCCTTTTTCCAGATTTTTGAGATTTCCCACACCCATGTCAAGTGTTGGCTAGAGCTATCATGAATAGACCAGGAGGTGGTAGCTAGAGATAACAAATCACTGAAGCCAGCCCGTAAATTGTGGGGGCTCAGGAGGCAAGGAAAAGGGTGGCAGTGAAAAAACAGATTCAGAAGATGACTAACAAGTGTGAGAAATAAAGGCAAAAAAGGAAGCAGAGCTTTTTACCTGTGGAGGAGTGGTGCCTCTTGGGTCCTCTTTGAGTCCCAGACATCAGCCAGCAGACCAAGGCTCCAGGTCTATTCAACCAGGAGAAAGGTTTCAACGATCATCAGATTGAATGTTAACGGTGGTAGGAATAAAGATCTCACCGGTTTTAAACAGAAACGGGTTTTAAATTATGAGTTCCTGGACAGACAACACTTCTACATTCTGTTTGGGGATGTAATTGCTTCAGCTGGTGCAGCTTCAGAAAGCAATATCTTTTCTTTTTGCAAGTGTCTTCCTTGGCAATCTATCATTTTAACAAATGCAATTAGGGTGAGAGAAGATGGAGCATTTTCTAGGTTTAGTTTCAAAACAAGTTCTAAGTGGGCCACGTGAATCATGGTCTCTGCCAAAAGGTCAGGTTAGCATGATTTAATCAAACGTGTCCAGTGGGAACAGATTGCAGAAGTCACATGCAAACATTTCACAGACTCAGCACACACACACACAAAAAATTAATTTTAAAATAATCAAATATCGCTTGTTAAATGGTGTTATTGGCCAATTAATAAAACATCTAAATGCACCCTATACATCTATGTCAGCAAAGCTGATCCTGACAAATGGCCAGAACCGAAACCAAATGAAGCAGCACTATAATAGATGTTATCAGAGGTTAACATGTAGTCATTTATTTTAGGATATTTTAAAGATCTCTTTCTTTTAGTACAATATACATACCGTAGGCTTCCAACCAGGTATTTTAAAAATCTGAAAGTTCAGGGCAAATGAAGATTCAATATATACTAAAAAATTATCACATTTTTACATAATTGTCGCTCATGGATACTAAGTTTATGCTTTGCAAACATGCTAATTTAGAACCACCAATTATCTGAATGTGTTTCACAATTATACCTTAAATTAATTTATAGCATGCTATACCCAGCTGCAGTGCTCATTAGATTCTATACAGAAAATTCTGTAAGCAGCATCAATAGCTGAGTATGTTTTAGTCACACACAAGTTTTTCTTACCATAATTAACTTGGCAATACAATTAACATATAGGAATTTCCAATTCCTTACCTACCACCAAATTAGTTATCTAAACCAAGCAAAAGCTGCTCAGCCTAATTTTGCAAGTAACCAAAGAAATGTAAACTCACCTGTTGATGCCAATGGCTGCCACACTGTCTCACTTATTTTTTTATTTTAAAAACCACACCTCAGGTAAAAAGAAATCCTACTATTAAGTACCTGACAGAAAGCCATATCCTGAATTTCACATTCAAAGCCGATTTTTTCACATCAGTTCAGAGTCGAAAGGGAGAGAAGACTGCCACACACTGCAATTTTCTAGCAAGGTCAAAGTATTTTTTTTTTCCTTCACCACGTGGATTTACTGTAGATATTCTGAAAAATCAAATAGCTAAAATAACCTTAAAATGATGGAGCTTGTCATTGTGTGCAAACCTAAGCAAAGGACTAACGAATGTGCCTGCACATGGTGACTCCACACCCATCGGTACCTGGGCCGTACAGGCGAATTAAAGGATTATGATCCAGGATGGCTCAACACAGCACACTTGTTCTGAGATGCCACAAGAACATCCTCCCACAGAAAGAGCGCTTTTTCAGGAAGCAAGACAAGCACTATTTTTTTTTGGTGAAATTACTACACTTCAGTTCTAGGATATTGACTTTGAACCAAGCGGCACGCATGCCTGCCTGTCACATTCCAGCTCCCCTGAAACATCGCAGGTGTGTCCCTTACCAGCCACACCTACGACTGCTTCAAAATAAACGTGATTAAATCCCTGGGCCTTGTTTCAGGGGCTGGAATTCCAAGCAACAACATTCTTTCAGCAGTTAAAACAGATCAATTTGGGGAACACTCTAATTTAACAGCTCCCTCTACAGAGAACGGTTTTTTGATAATTAAGCAGCTCAGCGTCCAGTTCAGTGTTGGTGGGAGGGCAACTCTTCCAAAGACTATGTACACAGATTCTGTGCTCAGTCCCATGTATTTCTTTACCACACATTTAAAATTAAGTTTCCCTGCAAGGAACTAGAGGACACGTTATACACATACAAACAAGGAAAACTGTAATTCAAATCAGTTATGGGGAGAAAAGAGATCTTTGAGGATTTTCTGACCTTGACACCATCCTGAGTTGGAAACTGAGAAAACAGATATCTACAATTTTCTTTTATGTATTTGCTAAACTGTTTTGATTCTGAAATTCTTCAGATGATCTGCAATCTAATTATCATACTTAAACAATAAATGTAATGTTCATCTAACAAAGGCACCTATTCTATTCAACACAGTGAAAACAGAATTGAAAATACATTAAAAAAAAAATAGCAACAAATGCATCCCACAGACGAATCTCAGCACAACCTGAAGCCTGCAGCTGCTTCTTGTATACACATCTATTTTCTTGCAGTTCTGTGTCACTTATGTAAAAGAATAGCTGACCAAGTTTAGAAGCCTGTCAGCAGACAAAAAGAAACCTGTCTGTATTCACCCTATCCATCAGGAGAATATCAGCAACAGTGGGTTTATACAGTCCTCATCATTACATAGCAACAACCATAGGGCCTTACGTCTGGTCCAAAATCCGATTGTGATAGCGGGAGCCGAGGTTTCAGGAAAGATGCAAAACGTTACATAAGCGAGAGTCAGTAGCACTTCAAAGTTTTATCAGGGAGGTTATTGCTGAAGTCTCAGAACCCTCTCTGCACAGGAACACTCCCTTTGTCATAACCCCACTCAGGACATTTTTAGCAATAAAATGAAATCCTCAAGAGGTACATTGGCCATTTTTTCCCCCTCTAGGTATGCAACATAATCTACACATGCAGTAAACAGTGTTTATATTTATACATAGTTTTTATTATTTTTTTTAGCTGCCTTGATCTTACAGTTACTCTGCCTGTATGCCATCTTAAAAACACAAATATTTGCACTGGAGCCAATGATGTTTGTCATCTGTTTATCACAAAGCCCAGCTGGCAACGGCTGCAGGAGCGGACAGGGAGATGGCACGAGTCCCATCACCGGTGTCAACCCAGCGATCCCCGCTAACCACCACCGCTGCGTCCTCCACGCCCTCCTCAGCAGGAAAGCTGCCAAACCTTCTGCAGAACCTGCTGGGGCGAGACCGAAACTCGCCGTGCTGACAGCAGCAACAACCAAACAAATGCCCGGAGCTTCTACAAGCCTCTGTGCGAGTACATTTGATTCGATCTTTCCAACAGTTTCCACTGTACGCTTGCTCTAAGCCAAGAAATCCGTGCAAATGAGAAAGTTTGAAGCATGGATCATAGAATATTTTTTTTCAGAGCAAACTTGTCTTAAAATTGTTCTAGCTCTCTGAAATTTTACATTATTCAGTGTTTTGCACACGACTCTAAGTAATTTTAAATCTACCTTATTCAGGAAAATATTGTTGCAGCCTCAGACACTGCTTTCCAGTGACATTGTGGTTATTAGGAACTGACCGTGAGCCCAGTCATGTTATTTCTGAAATTAATCAGACTTTTGCATACTTAAGTCATTATTTCATTTGTTTAGTGACATCGGCATGTCACTTTGCCTTGCAGCCCTTATTGCATAATTTAGAACATTATGAAATGTGTAGTTAATTGTTTCCAACTGAATTAACAATGTCTTCTGGAAGATGGTCTGTTCCAACTGACAGAAAAATATTACTTCCCTTTCATGGCTACAGTAACGGACAGGTCACCTGACAGACCAGGTCCAACAGACAAGCAACTACCAGCCACCTACCCTTTTGAATATGGAGAAAAATGAAAACAGACTTGGGGGTTTGCCGAGTGGTTTTTGTTTGCTTGCTTGTTTGTTGTGTTCCTTTTGTTTTGGTTTGTTGTTTGCTTTTAAATACCAAAGACAGTCACTGAAATTTACGCATAATTTCTTTCAACAGCTCCGCTTTCTGAAACTGTTGAAAAACACTTCTGAAAAAGAAGGAATCACAGCAGCTTATTATTTGGAAGAGTTAAACTGCAAAAGGTTAGGAATGTCTTTCTTAGGCAACCCGATTAATTTATCTCCTTTCAAGTACACTTCTGCATCTTGTTTTACAACTATACTAACAGTTTATTATAGGCTTTTTGTTCTACAAAGCAAGGCTGAGAGACATTGACAGGATTCTCTTTTGCATTCAAACGTCATTAAAAATAGAAAAATAGGGGCCATTTTTGCAGTTTCATATCAAAACCAAACCAAACGACGCTGTGTTTTCCAGAGCTGTATCATACATCATCCCTGAGCAAGGGAGGCGAGCAGCATGCGTACCGTACCTTTCCTACGGGAGAAAAGTGCATCCTGCCATGAAAAAGCGAAAACGAGAATGCCTTCAAAGCACAATATGTCCTTTGTCAGCACATCAATAAACATGAAACTCATGCCAGATCTGGCAACAGGGTGGAAACACGTGCAGCATGTGCTGAAAAAGTCACAGCAGTCTCTGTTCAAGGCATTTTATAAGGAACTTTCAGATCTCAGTAAGGCCGACAAAGAACACCGCAGGGCAACCACTCAGTGTTAGGCTCCAAAATATACTCCCGCAGTCAAAATGCTTGTAAAGTTACTGAAGAATGACAGCACAACATTTTGATCTATTTTTCCTCATAGTTACTCTGTGAGTCAGGAGAAGACCGTTATATCTCTTCTAAACAACTGGGAATAGATTGGCAACTGGGTGGGTGACCTCGGGCCTGGATTTGCAGTTCAGGCATCTTTCCACTGTTTAAATTATAGGACTAGGGCAATCCTTAGTAGCTTTCTATATCTTAAGGCTTTTTCTCTTTCTTTTTTCCTTTTTAATGTAAATGGTTCTGCATCTGCACTGTTGAGAAACTGCATACATAGGAGAGATAAGTGCCTTGTCCAAACCCATATTTCTTTTATATGACTGGAAAGGGGAGATTTAAGACCATTGCTGAGCTTTGTCTGTCTGGATGATCCACTGGGTCCATTTATTACCAGGAAATGACATTCTGTGATAGTCCTGAACCTCCCTCGATGTCTGCCAGGCTGCAGGGAGAGCAGTTCTGCCGCTAAAGCAGAAGGGATGCTCGGAAGATCTGCCTGCCCGACACCCTCCACGACGCAGGAGCTCTGCACACGCGATTGCACTGCGGGTTTAGGAGGCAGGGAGAAAGAGGGGGTGAGGAGTCAGACATGCAAATCTTCTTGCTCTCCTGGAATTTTGAGAGGCAGGAGAGCACACAGAAGGAGCTGTTTCTACTGCAGAGATTGCTACAGATCAGCTCCGCTGCACTTAGGAGAGATTCCTTGGCACCCCCCCTCTGCAGTCCTTCCCATAAGCTATTTAGAGCTGGCAGCAGAGACAAGCAGTTAGCCCTCCCCTGCTCCCTTAGCTTTTCTTCAGGGCTTTGAGACAAACTCCCCTCTACTCAACTACCCAACTGATGGTGAGCAGCAGCTCTTGTCACTTTTGTGGTTTAATTGAAAAAAAAAAAAAAATCCACCCAAACCTTTCAATACAGAGACTTGCCTACTCAAAACATTATTTAGCAAAATAATATCTGAATTAAATTTTTAGCTGACGACCTGCACGTGGGCTTATCTGCAGATCGGAACATGCCTTTCTGGACCAGAGCCCTGGCTTTGCAGCAGATGCAGCACCACAGGATTCCAGTGGAGCTGCCCCGTGAATGAACAGAGACAAACCTCGCGTCAGCATGCAGTGCGTGGGGTAGACCTCTGCCGGGTATCACCGTTAATAAATAAGACTCCTAAATTCCCAAAAGGAAGACCTTTCTGAAGGGAAGGAAAGGGGAGAAGTCTGTTTGACAGAGAAGCACATCACTTCTGGCTAAATCTGCACTACCCAGATAAGGGAGTTACACCTCACTAACCACATGCACCAAACAGAGTTGGAGGGTTTCCACAGTGCAAGGCATGTCAATTGCTAATAACCTGGCACAAGTGAGTCTCCTGTTATCAGAAGAAACAGCATATTTATTTTACCCCACAAGTTTCTGGTTTCAATAGGCAAGAAAATACGCACCCAAATCATACAAAAGTGTCAGCGTATACGGAGGAGTAGCAGTGGCAATGATACATGTACTGCCACAGAAAGTTAAGGTAAAATGCATCTATGTCATTTAAGGATCCAAAACCACTTCCCACTCAAGAGTAATGCCCCAAAGCAATGAAAAAGTATCACTGTGTTGTCTTAAAAAGTGCTAACCTGAGAGCCAGGCCTTCTAAACTCTATCCCTGACGCTGCCTCTGCTTAGCACTCCCATCATTAAGCCACTAAAAATTTCACCCCTCTGTTGTATATATTTTTGTCCATGATCTCATCACCACAGCGTGCAAATACCTATCCAGAAAACACAATAAACACTTGATTACCAACCGCAAAAACACATTTCTCTCCTTGCTCTAGTTTCAGCCTACAGTTATAAAACAGGGGTACTGATCCCTTCTTACAGTTCCAGGGTATGTAGGTTAATTTATTAATGCCCACGAGATTTCTGAGATGGCCAAGTAGGAAGCGTGGATAAATGCACACATAGTAGATCAGCAGGAATACTTTAACTAAACTACAGTCCCTGATGTGCAACTCCAATAAAGCTAATCAAAAGGCCATCTAGCAGGAAACGAGTCCAAAAACCAAAGAACATTTACAGAAGCTTTATTTTTTTACATGCAGTTTTAGAAAAAAATTGCATAGGTATTTACCTGTGAATATAGAAGAGTAGTGATTTTTCTTAACAATTTTGCATTCATTTGGCTGAATTTTTTTAAGACACTCCCCCTTGTGTAAGCCAGTTTTGAAATAACTGAGAAGAGCAGCTTTGCTTTTCAGTGTTCAGCGCAAAGTTCATTGCAATTTACAAAACAATTAAGGGCTTTTGGTAACCAGCTTTTTGCTAAGTTTGACCTATTCCAACAGCAGTAGCCCGTGCTTCCGCCCCTGAGCGGAGTTGCCAGCGTCCGTGCCCGGTCTGGAGCCCTACTGCAACCAAACACAGGGAGGAACATCGCCATTACCGGAACCGGGGACTTTCTCAACCAGGAAAGTCACACGCAGCAGTTCCAATTCCTCTGCTCCACCTGGGAATGGACCCTGAGCATCCCTCTGCCCCGCTGGACAGCCCCCTGGCTGCAAGGGAAACCCCCTCCTGTGCTCCAAGCTGCCCCAAGCGTTGAGTGATCTTGCACCGTGAGCATCAGAGAATCAGATTTACTCTCTACTGCAGAAAAGGAGCTGTTTCAGCAGCATCCCCACCCACCAGCCCAAGCACACCGTCCACAGTACAGCCCCGTCAGGGAAACCAGTTCTGCAGCAGAGAAAATGACAAAGCGGGTGAAACTTCATTGATGTGATTATGTCCAGCAATTACACAGGAACTAACATTTCTTTAGTTCAGTAGATTGAGTAAAAGCCAAAAGGGCTCACTTATTCATTACCGCTTTCCCGTCATTTCATACTTTGGTGAACAATTTGAAAGCCTTGAGAGAACAAACGGTGGCAATTTTGCTTTGAAAGGTTAAGCCCAAAGGAATTGGTGGCTGAGGCAAGAACTTTACTTTCTGAGAAAAATATACATTCTGTGAAACTGTAATTTAGAGCTGTGGGAATAATTGAGTTGTCAGCCCACCAGCTGAAAGAAGGGGAGAGAACTCATTTTAGGCTGTCAGCGTTGCCTCTCCATACGAGCACGTCGGAACGGAAGCGATGGTAGCAGGGACACGGTTCCGGTCCGCACAAGTCGGCTCTCCTGGACCTGCTCTGCTGCCCTCGACATTGTCCTGCACAAGCCCAGCTCGGTGACGGGGGCTGTCTCCTCTGGGACTGGCATTTCTAGCTGGAGCCAGGTCTGAGCCATGCCCGGTTCCCATCAGCTCCTCCAACGGCGGCCACATGCTGCAAAGTGCAAGTGCCACGTCCCTCCTGTTCCCTCCCTGTGGTCCCTCCTGCCTGTCTCGTGGAGGAGAAGGTGTGACCTGACACAGCCCTGACGGCGGTTACCTGCACATCAAACAACTACAACCCGCTCTCAGAAAACAGTAATAAGAAAGCAGCCTAGGAAGAAGCCTAGTCTGGCATGAAGACAAACTACATGCCTAATTATTCCCTCCCACACTGCTTGGGTTTTTACCCACCTTTCTCCTGTGCTAATGCAACTGGCTGCAGTTTGGGTTTTGTCAGGAAATTAAACAGTATCTGCCGTTTACAAACCACACCCCTCCCTTCAGCTGGGGCATAACTGTGAATGTTGGTGACAAGAGGGATTTTTTTTCCTGCATGCTCACTATTTCTGCGCAGCGTTTATCTCCTCCTGCCTGGGCTCTCTGCGGTTAAAAGTGTCGTCTGGCTATTTAAATCTGGGTTGCCTTAAGTCCTGCAAACCCCCTGTAAGTCAGAGGTTCAGGCAGCTGAGTTACCTGATTTGACCCTGCAATTAGCATGTAAGAAAGCAGAGGGTCTGGTTAACTGGAATAGTCTGTCGGTCCAATGCATGTTTGTTAACCAGCTCAGTCTGTTTGCTCAGGACCCCAGGTAGCTCTTGCAAGACCCTCAACATTCACGTACTTAATTCCGAAGAAAAAAGGTACAGCAAACCCCCAGGGTGTTTTTATTTACCCCACGCAGCATACACAACCGACCTATCCGATCACATGTCAAAAGCCAAGTATCGGACAGGACCTGAGCTTCTTCCCCAGCTAACTGGGACAACAGCATTACTCAATCCCTGAGCTAAAACAAAGAGGCGTCAGTGGAGAAACGGGACTCAGAGTGCCAGAACACGCCAGGTCCAGTGCACAGAAACAATTCTTTGGGACTGGAAGTGACCAAGCCCTAATGAGCAGAACAATTCCCAGGGAATACATAGGTTTGCAGTACCAAAGAGTCAGATTCATGTTGCGCTACATAAGGATGACAGTACCAACCCATTTTTTACTCCTGTACCCGCGGGTGATTTATGAGTCAGAATATGACAAAGAGGATGGTTAAAAAGCAGCCGTGGCCAAGGGTTCAGCCCCAGTCACACAGAAGGTCAAGCCTTCTGCCTCAAATAAGGGATGGACTTTACTGAGGAAAAGTGCAATATTCAGTAAAACTGCATTTCACTGACCTAGTGACAGAAGAAAGGTAAGTCAAAAATATAGGTGAAAAAAAAAGTGAAGCAATGACATGTATTCTTTGACTATCTAAAATACCTATTCTTTTCTGATGGTAAAGAAAAAATGGGAAAACATTGGTGCCTGAACATGCCTCTTGTGCAGTTCTATCTGCCTTTTTCTCCCGCAGCATTCAGTAATTGTTTGATTTACAGTTGTACAGAGTACTGATCTAGTGCTAGAAGTGCAATTTACTGCTATTGCTTTGAATATTTGTTAGTGTAACAATTGAGAAAAACTAGTCATAAATGCATGTATGGATTTTTGTTTTGTTTTCAAATATACTTCTCTCTAAAACTGAAGGAATCCGTTAGTGATGGAGAGAAGCAGGTAAACATCTTCCTGATCGCTCTCAACAATCTGAGATAAAGGGAGAAGATCAAGTAGGGGAGAGGTGTCCCAAGTGAACGCAGAGGAACAGCCCACGGGGGTGACTGCTGCTCATCGGCTGGTAGCCAGTGATAAGAGTTTTAAATAGCAAGACAAAACCAAGAGTCAGGAAGAGCCTTCGATTGAAGGGGTGTATTCACACACGAAGTCAGCTCTGTCACAGGGGCTCAGCCTGTGGGTCCCCCGTGGCAGCTGGGGGGCAGACCACGTTCCAGCAGAGCCCAGATCATCCAGCAGGTGTCCGGCACAGCCGTAACAGGCCTGACACATCCCCGACAGCTCTCCTCTTACCCTAAACTCCATTTCTCACCTCCCGCACCAGCGGGTACCGAGTACTTCAGCTGCATTATCTGCTGCCTCTGATGGCACCTACAATTACATCTTTTGCCCATTTGCTAAGATACACTCTGCCAACCTTCAGAAGCAATCTCTCTCTTTCACTGCTCAAATAGAACACAGAATCTGAAAAGCCAGGCAAAGAAGCGACTTCTCTCCAGGTCCTGCTCCTTTCCCTTTCCCAGCTCGAGCTGCCTGCAGACAGGCTCCCCTCCACCCCCCAACTGCACTGGCAGCTCACTTGGATTTGCTGGCTCCAGCTGGAGCAGAGTGAGGAGACTGGGGAACTCAAAGCTTAGAATTCTTTTTTTAATGAAATCTGTGCAATGAATCTGCTCAACCTAACTCACAGACATACCCTGAGATTAACGTTTTTTTCCATTATGCGTGCAAAAAAAAGATGTTAGTGTGGACATTAAACACCTTTTAAGATTTAAATTCCAAAATATTTATCAGTACAGCTCTATGGAGATTTAAAGACATGCATATTATTGTGTAGGTTTAGGATCAATTTCTGTGAAATTAGTTCAGGAAAATCATAGCTAATTAATGTGAATAGTGAATTTGCTCTCATGTTCAGTTAGCTGCAAGATTCTAATCTTCATTTAACGTGAACACACTCTGACGATTTCTCCACCAGCGAGCAAATCCAGGGCATTCCCTAAAGAGCTTTAACTGATGAGATGAAGGATGAATGTTTGAGATAGGTAAAGTTAAAAAAAAAAGAAAAGGAAAAAAGGAAAAAGAAAAGGGGAAAAAAGAAGAAGGCATGCACTTATTAAACAAAAAAAAATCCCTTAATGATGTAGATTTGTGTCTTTAATTTTACTATAAATTTACTATTTCTAGGTATAAGAATATGCAGGAATAATCTGCTCCCTTTGCAAAGGTTACTTTCCAGTTACGAAGAAATTCAGCCAGTTAGTTCTGAGAAGTTACTTTCTAGTCTATCCTCACAATAAGAATAAAAAAATAAACCAATGGGGAGTTCCTCAAAAAGTAAATAGTGGGCTAGATTTAGCTGCACACTCAGATTTTGAACCAAATCAAATTTTTAAAAGTGAATCTAATGTCCTTACAAGCAGCGTAACAAACGTTAAGAGGCAGAGTGGGAAAGAAAAGGTTGTCTCTCAGCCAATGAATAGTAGAATTAAATGTAGTTACAATTCAGCTGTTACAGACAGGAAAAGGATTTTCTCTGTGTTTTTTCCTCCATTTTGTAAAAGTACTTCAGAAGTAAATATTTCAAGCATTCTACACAGCATTCACATTTCTTATGTAGCCTGCTTGCTTTTCATCCTGGGCTCAGCATTCGAGCAAAATGTCACAGCCAGACCTGCAATTAGCTGCACCGCTCGTGTAGCCTTCATTTCATCCAACAATAACACCAAACAAAACACACAAACAACAACAAAAAAAAAAAGAATAAAACCAACAAAAAAAGACTTAGAGCTATGCAAAATATTTATCCTTTACCTAATGACATTAGTTTTTAAAGTTGCAGTTCACCATCAAGTATTTACAAAAAAAAAAGTGAAAAAAATACATGTGCAAAGCATTCAATGTCCTGTCCCACAGTGCTAGAGGCCACAGCTGAGAGAGGAAGGTGAGGGCTCTCTCCAGAGAGAACCACGAGGTTTCAGGCTCCCTGAGCCCTCTCACCCACACATGGGAGCTGAAGACAAAAAGCAAACCCATCCCTTTGGATGAAGCAGCTTCCTGCATGTTGCCGGGAAGCATCACAAGGAGCAAAGGCACCGACCAAACATCCAGCGCATCTTGCCAAGTTACACACGCTTCAGAGAGGGGCACGGATAACGGGGCTGGGCAGGGCAGCAGCAGAAGGCAGCACAGGGGAGGTCAGGACACAAGCTGGGCCTTTCAGCACGGGGTCTAGAGGATTTCTCTGAGCTCACAGTCATCCCTGGCAATCCCCAGAAAGCATCAGCTCCTACCCACCCTGCCAAAATGGGAAGAATAAGAGAACTACACAAATGAAACGAAACCATTAGCAGTGTTTTAATTTATTGCCCTGACCTTGCATGAGGCACAGGTAAGCAGATGCAGCCTCTCCTCACCCAGGGCTCTCTCTCCCCTCCCCACACCACATTTTAAGGCGCAGATGCTTCCCCAGTAGCACCTTGTCCCACTGCCAGCTCCTTTGCCTTCCTTGCTCTGACACCAACCCTGTCTTTTGGGGGTGGCTTTTCCTGCTTCTAGCCAGGAGTATTTCACAAGTCACGAGCTAAGCACCTCAACAGGGCTGCTGACATGAACAGAAATACGGTGTGTGCTAGAGCGTGAGCAGGAAAGGAGGAGGAGCCTCGTGGCCACCAGACATACACAGCTAGGAACAAGACAACTGCTAAAAAAGTTAATTTTAAGAGAGAAAAAAAAAATTTTAAAGGACATTCATCTGGGATTTCAAGAAGCAATAGATTGACTTAATGCAGAAGTGAAGTCACTGCGGTGGTTGGGGCACAAACACTGCTTCATGTCTCTGTGCAAAGCAGGTGAATCTCTGAGCTGGGCACGCCAGGCGTTACTGGAACGATCGCTAATACCAGGTGCAGTAGCTGGCTCAGTTACTCTTGACAGCACTGAGAGAACCTCCTCGGAGGTAGTCTTGTGCAGGTCATATCTGCTCCTTTTAGACTCAACAACACAGATTTTTCTTCTCCCAAGACTGAGAGGTTACAGACACGTCCCATACAATTCCTGATGCTGTGCCCCGAATACCATCAGCACTGCTGAAGCGTGCAGAAATACTTGTAGAGCTGCTGTTTGGCCTAAATCCTGGGATGCAGCCATTCTTAAAGATGGAATTCTTAAATCCCCCTCACACCTCCTCAGAGCTTTGGAAGCACCATTTTCCTGAGCAAATTCTGACAGTTCCCATTCAGGGCTGGCAGAAGCAGGGATCTTGCTCCTGGCTCCAACTGTGGGTTGGCTGCTTCTATTCCCTTGCTGATACTCCCTTGACAGGTGAGACAAGACTTGACATTTCCCTCATTTTCAATCCTCAGTGTGTTGCACACACCACACTGGCACTATCATTTTAGTCCAGGCAGCATTGCCTTTATAGGAGAGTTTTCACAAGGTATATTATTCAGTTAACTTCACCTTTATAATAAACACTGATGGAGTTATCTAGCCCTCAGAGACTGTCTCTCTCTCTCTCTCTCCCCCCCCTAATTTGCTTTTCTGCTTCATTTCTATATGTGCATGTGACATTGTATATTTTAGTTATTTCACAATTTAGATATCCAGAAGGTAGAGGTCTGCCGTGTATCTGAGTTAAACGAGATCCACTTCTTACTGGAGTCTTTCTTGCTCTAATACTGTTTCAGACAAATCCAGCGACAGCACATTTAAACACAGAGCTTCCTCATACAGCTTAGATTTCTGGGTTTGTTTTTTCCCATTTGGAAAATTTCAATTGCATTCTCCACATCCGATGTGCACATTTTCGCCGAGTGCATTTTGAGTTCCCTTGCTGACAGCACAGCAGACACCAGTGGCACTACACAGATTTATGTAAAGCTGAACTGAACGATAGGAGTGAAGAGTATTCCCTAAAATTAGACTGACTGTTTCCATAGAAACAGGAGAGCACAAACAGAATTGTAATAACTTGACTTTATAAAGTCAAAAGAGAGGGCATTTTTGTATGTTTTGTTGACAAAAGGACAGAAACTAGCAGTTCACTGTTTATGGGATTTCACCTTTGGGCGTAATGCTGAACCTTTTTTGTTTGGATAAAATGAGCTGCTGGTTTGGGGGTCAGGGGAGCTCACCTTGATACAAAAGGTACGACTGATAGCTGTCGCATGAAAGGTATGTGGCTGTGAGAGGCACGTACCCCAGCTAAGCACTTGCTTGTTTCAGAGCCCCGTTAGGGACTTGCACTGAGTTTTCAGAGCCCCACTAAGGGCTTGCACTGAATTTTCAGGGCCCCGTTTAAGGACTTGCACTGAGACAATTTGCAAGGTAACTAAGAATAAGTAATTTATTGAAGCGACAGATACCAGGTTCGGAGTTGCCGTTGATAAATTCACTCTCTGCAATAGCGCTAATATACGATACTAATGCCAGCAAAATACTATCCCGGGTATTACACACCAAAAGGTGGAAGCGCAATTCTTACCAAGAAGGCGTCCCTGTCTTGGGTGAAGGAGAAGGAGCACAGCCCGTCGACCGCCTCTTCCTCTTCTGGGGTCTTCTCCTCCCAACGACACCCACCCTCTATGCTCCTTATATACTATCTTTCACTCCCCCCTGCCCCCTCCCCGGGGTGGCATTCAGCATGATTTGAGTGAAGAGTGGGTGACTATAGTCATAGAGGGATATTAGGGTAAAAATTTCCACTCTGGGCCCTGTGGCCTTCAGGATTTTATTTTGCAACAACTTATCTATGTGCAGGATGGTTCACATCGTTAGTCTCCCGTGCGGCCTTGCTCCTTAGCCAAAACAGGGCCGTCCTGTCGTCACAAGACTCCCTCCTTGGGCTGGTTCTCACTGTGTAGGCCTTGTTTTCCTCCGTTCTCAGGGTCTGCACAACAGATAAGGGAACACCTGCGTTCAGCAAGTCTGAAACCCTCAGGCTGAAATATCACAATAGCGCATAGTTTGCTCTCCCAAATAACACAGATGAGAGTCTGAATACAGAAACATGGTCTGACAACATCTCGGCTAATGTTCAACCAGAATTTAATGTTAATTTTCAGGGAAAAAGGAAAAAAAGTAACAAAAGGTCCCGATTTCAAAATTGTCAGCAGTGGAAGATCAGTCTCAACCCATACATTGTAGTGATACACTACTTTATCACAGAGGGGAAAGGAAGAAAAAATAAAAGAGCAAAAGAGTGTTAGGAGAAAGTTTAGTTTAGTTCACAAACTACACAAGGGATCAACAACCGATTGCTTCTCTGTCCCTGAATCTTTTAGTAGTTGTATTGATGAAATTCAATTTTTTTTTTAGCCCAAATAAGGAAAAAATTTAAAAATTCAACACACTTCCTTTAGAGTAGGCTGAAAGCATAGCTGGAATGCTTTTTCTTTCCCATATGTTTAGATTCTGTATCATCCTTCGTTCTTTGGTCATATATTTCTTTTCATGATATCTGGAACATCAATTGTCTGCATTTCTGAGACTCTAATTTAAGTCTTCATTGCCTATTTTCTTCTTTCCATTTACCATATATTCTTTCATATTTTTATTGCTGCCTTTTCTTAAGTGAAATTGCTCAGTGCAAGCTAGTGGCTTATGGAACATCTAATAAAATATTCTGATGTCACAGCTACCTTTCACATGTGGTTAATTTCATTTCCAGCAAATTCCCTTCTATCCCTATTAAGATACTATCTTTCCGTGTCCTTCTGTGATGTGTATAGATGCGTTATAACTCATGCACATTGCCAGTTTGAATTCCTGTGCACAAAAATGATAAATTCATAATTATCTCTGTAAAAGCTGCTTCTCTGCTACAGCTCTTCATTCTCTGTCAAAAATGAGATAAAATATCGGGTTTTGCTATGTTTGAGGTGCTCCATAGCACATATTTCAAGGATACTACAATTTTGAGCAGCATGGGAATACTATCATCCATCTCTCAGCTGACTTTCCCCAGATGACAGTTTTTCATTCTTCAGCACGTGTTAGAAAGGCACTTGATAAGCTCATTATTGTAACTTCGCGTGTGATTTGATAACCCTGCTACCAGATCAAAGTGTGCTTTATCAGCTTGGATATAAAGTCACAGGTGTTCAAAATTCAATGACTTGGGTAAAGCTGATTTAGCGTTTATGCAAGTGCCCCCTCCTTCCTGCAAAAGTACTTGTACAGGAGTGTCTCCCTGCAAGGTTCCATCTGCTGTGGCGTCTCTGTTTTGAGTCATTAAACTTCACAGCTTTATAAACGCAACCCGCACACTTAATTCTTTCATGTACTTCCCTGTAGAATTCCCAAATATATGATTACACCAACATCTTTTGAGCGAGCTCTCCTACGGCATCTTTTCTGTTAGGATTGCTTTTTTCCCTTTGCCACTGTCCCCAGCTCAGTGTTGGATGGCTTTTCCATGCTGTCTTCACTGGCAAGGATTATGCTCCGTAACACAGATCGGGAAGGGAGACAAAATGAAAAAAAAAAAAAAACCCAAACAAACAACCCACAACTTGTGAAACTGTACCTGTGAAAAGGAGAATTTAACACAGTTCTACTAATATAAGTGTGAGAACACCGAAACGCAAAGCAGATGCCCATTCTTCTCCCAGAGCAACTCATAACAGGAGGAACACAGATACCTTTGGAGAGGGTTAAGGGGGGTGCTCTGCAGGGAAAGCCACGCTGCAGGATGGGACTTGGAGCTCATTTCCCAGATCTTTCTCAAGACAGAGGCTGTGGCCTTAGACATCATTTATTTGTGTGCATGGTAGGAAAGACTCCAGTGTCACAGCACAATAGCCTGTAACCAGCGTTCATACGCCTTCCTCCCAGCGTCTGGGGTTTGTAAACTTTGGGGGCAACACCCGACACCTGCCCCCACCCTGACACCATTGTGGCAGGTCAGACACAGCCCCACGACCACCCTGCATGCTGCTACAAGAATAATAATATCACAAAACATTTTCTAAGTTCATGCAACACAAACAGTATAAGAAATATGACCTAAGCAAACGTGTGCAGCAGTAAACATCATATATTTAAAAAGAATAAGTAAGTTTCTAACAAACCCCTAAGGTTTTCACACCTGTCAGCATATATAACCTCTCACACGTAAAAGTACATTGCAGAGTTAAAATAAGAGGAGGATGTGAAGCTGTATAAATAAAACAACAACAACAAAAAAAGAGGATTATTATCTGTAACAATATACTTTGAATTCAGGGTTCAGGCCAAGCAATCTCCATTTTTCCACCACCATGTCCCTGTCAGCCTGACGGCACAGCACAGCACAGAGCTCCCACCCAGCCCTGCCCGCTGCAGGGCACCAGAACAGAGGAATCGGCTCCGGAATGAGAACTGACGCAGGGACGCTCTTCTGCAAATGCAGATGGGAAATTGCCATTCCATTTCACAGTCTGCAGGGAACCGGGGGGAACCGAATGTGACAGAGCGTTGCAGGAGGGTAGCTCTGCTCCACAGAAGAGAAGGGGGAACGCCAACGATGCTTTACAACTCAAGGCATGTTTTTCCACAAATAAACTGTATACAGCAAGTAGTCATTTCAGGGTGAGGGAAAAGCAGAAGGAAGCACATAGTTACAGAAATATGCTCTTACATCCAACATCGACTTTGCCATTAATTCACCTAATTACAGCAGATGCCTCCTAATGGCTCAGGTTTGCCACATCTTGCAGAACTTTGGCCCTTGCACCTGCACATTCTGACGGTGTAATAAAAGGAAAGGACGGGCAAGAGCCTCAGGTTAGTAGGAAGGTTTCTCCTGCAATTGTTCTTATTAAGATTTCCTGCAAAACCAGACCTCTACTTAGCAAAGTTTTGACATGTGTTTTCCATTTGCACCAAACCAAAAATCTCCTCCACAACACTCAAGATCCAGCACTCACTTGTAACACAGAAACTCGGCAGCCCCTGTTCCGGGCACAGGCCACTACAAAAGGAAAAGCACGCGTTATGCTCTCCCTAGGGCATCTTAATTGGTTTGGGGGGCTGATTTATTATTTATTTTCCTAGGGGGCGTGGTGGAGTTTTGTTTTGAGGGGATGGGTGGAGGAGGGTATTCGAATAGCTGCATTTTTTCAAAAATAGAAGTAACTCCAGCTGGAAGCCTAACCATCTCTGTGTACTAAACCCAGACATTTCAAAAGACAGACTAGTGGCATTATCTGTCTCACTTGAAAGTTACAGTGATAAGAGTGAGTAACATACAAAACAAACACAAATTTCCTCTCTTCTCCAGATTTTCTGCAGGCATAAGCAGCTGTCACCTACATTGCTTTCAGAGACAAATTCAACATAGTCCCATCAGCAATGAGATTTAAGTTTGCAGTCTTTTGTCTGTGGTTTCCAGGAGGCAAGTTGAGGAGTTAAACTAATTTCAGGAAGGTAGAAAGCAGGAACTGCTATATTCCATAATCTGAATACTCACAGACAGTGAGGAATGTGCCACTTGGTGTAAGAATAGTTATGCTTCACTTTTCCTGCCCTGCAGAAAGCCTTTAACAGCACCAAGTACAGTGTGGAAACAGCAACATCTAAGTCAAGCCAGAAGAACTACTGTCTCCATCTTTTTTACACACAAGAAAAAATGAATAATTTACCAGCTGGTTGTGCTGCTGTTTACAATTGAGACAATGCAACGTGACAAGAAAATTAATTATGCCAAAAAAAATATGCTAGTTATTCTTTACTGCAAAACTGCAAACCCAAAAGAAAATAATACCATTACTAAAAAAAAATAAAAATGAAAAAATAAAATACCAAACTCCATAAACAGACTCAAGCCAAAGGAAAAAGTTTTGTGCTTTAGAACATCTGTTAGAAATTGGTATGGACTGATTAGCTCCACTTGCCCTGGCAGCCCCTCCTCTCATCAAACCTCAGTAAAGCAGAGTGAAGGTTTCTTTTCTTCCATTTCCATGACTCTGGCAACGGTGGCACTAGAATCCCTGTTCCAAACATATTATTTTTAAGCCGTGTGCGTACACTTTCACGAGCACAATCAGATTTGTCAAATCTACTATTCAACGCATCTCTGTCCTCCTTCTCAGCTGAATTATTTAAGCAGCAAATATTAAGTAAATTACACTTTGCATGAAAATGTTTCATATCAACTTAATAAAAGGTGGCCAGCTCCCAGTCCCTCAGTACTGGCCTAAGTAGCTCACCCAACTCCTGTCCTCAGAGGTGGCTTTTGTGAGTAACCTCACCACAGCGAACCTCTTGGAAATAAACACTTTATTGCAATGATAAGGGGTTTTGTTTTTTAATTCCTCCCTGAACTGCATTTTGGAGACTGAATCTAGCCTGCAGACTGGATGAACCACGGCTCTGGCCGCACCAGATGACAGGTTTGCTCCTTGAGGGTGGGAATGGAAGACCTGTGCCACAGCCCCACCTTCAAGGGCACCTTCCTCCAGGCTCCCAGCCCACACCGAGCAGCAGCACAGGCTGGAAAGGAAAGGATTTGGATTAGTTAAGATTTGTGAATAAGTGTTGGGGAATTTTTTATTTTTCACCCCCATCCAGTGAAATTGCCCTGTTGAGAAATAGATTGTGTTTACCAGTTAAAGGCGGCATTAAAACGCTGATAAATTCAGCACTATTGTGCTGGACACATCAACTGTGTACTGCTGCTAAACCTTTTTTGGAGATAGTGATTCAGGGCTCCAATGCAGCAGCACCCTAAACTTCTATTTAGAATAGAAGTCAAATCTGCAATTTATTAAGTTTCTGAAGCTGCAAATAAGCTAGTGTAGTCCATGGAGGGCCATAGATTTTCTGAAATAAATTAATTTAGAAAAGTCCCTCAATGACTTTTCAGGAAAATAAGCTATCATTGGACAAGAAGGAACATCCCCTGGCAGATTAATAATTTGCTAAAGGATAAGGAAACAAGCAATAGGAGCAAACAATTCTCTTGTTGGTGTTAAATTATTCAAGGTAATAAAAACCGTAACAAAACCAGAAGCATTCCAGAGTGACCTGACAATGCTGAATGAGTGATTAAAATGCAGATAACATTCATCATCAATAAATGAACAAAATGCACATGGGGAAAACATGAGTGCAAAGTGATGTGCTCCAAATTATATGTTCCTACTCAAAAAGTAATCTAGCATCTCTGATATTGCTCAAAAATAGCAGTTATGTTGATAAAAATATCACTTCAATGCCCAGGGGTCTAAATGCAAATAAGATGCTAGAAACTGTTAGGAAAGGAATAGAGAACAAACCATAAAACGTCATTATGCCTTTACCTAAACCCTTTGGGTGCCTGCATGTTGGATCTCAAAGGCAATTTTAGTAACCTCACCTCACACAGTAGAAAAGGGCAACAAAAGATGATTAGAAGTACAAAGTGATTTTCTAAAAATAAAGATACGGAAAAGGGCTCTTCAGAGTTGAAATGCGAAGGATGGAATATGCTCATGTCTGTCACTGTGGAGGGGTTGAATAGGGAGTAATTATCGACGGCCGCTCCAAACATCATTACCCCAGTTGCGTTGTTTTGTGCTACTCTTAAAAGCATAGAAGAATACAAGTTTTTCCGTACTTCATCAACTATTTTGCTGCAGGACATTGGGGTGATCAGGAACATAAGTTGAAAAAGGAATTAAACAATGTTGTGGACAACAGGTTTATTGCTGAACACTCACACAGTTCCTGCAGCCTAGTGCTCCAACGGCAGCTTTCCCCAGCTCAGGGAACAGATCACCTGCACTCGTCCTGCTCGTACCTCTGCCCAGTACTTCTGCAGCTGATGACCAGAGACTACACAGACTTTTGGTCTGACACAGTAAAACTGCCTCTGTGGTTTTCTTTGATTCTTTTTTAAGTACTATTACATTATGGAAAAAAATAACACCTTCCTAGAAAAAGCCTCCTCATAAGGTTTAACTAGGATCCTAATTGTTGTATGGATATACTGGATTTTATGTGGGAGAAGTGTAGACAACCAGAGGTTATTTTAGTCGAGTCACGTATTTTAGTCAAATTAATATATTTTAATGAATGTACATAAAGGTTTGAAAATTCTGGCTCAAGCTCTTCCCGTAATATACATGTCGCGTCTCACTTCGACTCCAGCGAGAGCACTCTAAAGAGAGATATAGCCCTCATCAGCCTCTTACTACATTCATCACCCTTTAGAGTGCAGTAGAAAAATATACTAGCGCCATATATAGAAGCTGAGGGGCTTGATTTACTCCTCCTTTCTATTTTCTCAGAGTTTTTGGATTTACATCCTTGTCATTTTACATTTGTTCCTGCTAATGGTGTGCTCTCAAGCTATTTCCCATTACATACTTACTCCCTTTATTGTTTTCAATATTGAACTAGAGGGAACTTAATTCCACCCACACTACACGATTTCTCTAGGGTCCCATCTTTATTGTGACCAAACCCACCAGTATATACTAATTTTTAGCTTTAGGAAGTCAGTATTTTACAAACTTAAAAATAAATTAAAGAGTAAGGAACATGCTAAGACATTATGCAAGTTCTCTGGAGAAAAGAAGATATGCCCTTTGGAGAAAAGAAAAAAATACCAGTTACCACTGTGGTTCATACTCCCAAATGGGAAAGTGCAGAAGCTTTTTATTGCTTCTCTGCTCAGATGATGAGCATCAACCCCCTTCCTTCCCCAAAACAGTTCACCTGCTCCTTCACAAGTCCTTTCAATAGTTCTCTCCATCAACACATTCTGGATATACTCCATTGTAAATAGGAACCAAATTTTCACTTTACTCCCAGTTTGGCAATTGTTTTTTGGGGTTTTTTTGTTCTGTGGTTTGTTTTTTTTTTAAGTTATTGAAGATTTTGGGCACTCTGCAAGTCACCTTGACGTGATTCCAGAGTCATGTTTAGACAGAGAAAAGCCTGCTGAGAATAAACATGATGTAAACCCAATTACACCTGAAATGGCAACACACTGTTTTAAATGACACACGGCAGCTGTACAGAACATGATGTAGAACTTCAAAAGGTTGGAAGCTGGGGAATTGACTCTCTGCACCTAACAATACAGATTGCTGCCATTGTTCCATTTATCTGGGTGTTTTCTAAACGCATAGATGAGCCAAGGTTGATGCCACAGTTATACACAGTTTTATAACCAGCATAGGTGAGCCACTTACAGAAGTATGTGGAGAGATACTGCACTTTAACGTCAGACATGTATATTTTAAGAGACATCTTGACTGTAAACTATAGCGTCTTTGTCAAGATGCTATAGTTTACAGCAAGTGCAGAATTGCATAAAGTGAATATCAAAACTCTCAACAGCAGTTTTTCTTCTGAATTCATTCCAGACTAATAAATGTACCACGGCTCTGCCTTCTCTGTTCACCGTGGCTCTTATCTAAATGACAAGTCTTGTCCATGTGCCATGGATAAGTATAGCACAGCATCAGGGAAATGACAGGAGCATCCTAAGTTCTGCCAGACAAATCACAGGAAACGGGACTTTTTTTTTTGGTTATTTGACAGTGCCATCTGTAAATCCTGCCAATTTTCATGTGCTGCTCAGGGCAACTGCTTTCCTTTTGTTGAGAAGAAAAGAAGGGCATGAAAGAGCTAGCCATTGTGAAGTTAGCAGCTGGGGCACCCGTTCTCGAGCAACTCTCAAAACACCCCTGCTACCTGCGACACGGAGGGAGGCAGAACGCCAAACAAAACCTACGAAGGAGTCAGGAGACTGACAAACATAAATGCAAATTCAGAAAGAGATTAGCACTTGGTGCTTTGTGGCTCAGGAAAGTGTACACGACCTGCTCTGCTCTTAGGGGCTAGAACGGGCTCAGTGTTGGAACATCAGTCCAGGGAACATCGGGCTGGTGCCGTGGGATGCACGTGACCTAGTGCAGAAACAGCCTGCTCTGTCATGTATGACTGAAGCCATTTCTCCCTTTATTGTGGAAAAATAGCACCCCGTCTTCCTCCATGTCACCTGCCCCACATCAGGAAATGAGGTTGGTGCAGTCCAGTAGACGGGAGAAACTTCAGCAGCACAGAGACAGCTGTGTACACCTGCACACTGATCACCCAGAGACCAGCTGAGCAGTTCGAGCTCCTCAAATATTGCAGGAAAAGGGAAGAGCAGAAGGAACCTTCTACAACAATAGCATTGTCAAGGCATAAAAGATAGTTGTCTCTGCTAATACTGCAAGTGCCAAAAGGTGGACCTGGTCTCAGAATTAAAGACATTAATAAGGTTTATGGTGTACATGCAACATCAGAAGCATTAAAGTGTTCTGGACATACATAATCATGTGCAACATTTCTACCTGACTTTTCTGGTGACACCAAATAAATCAAAACAGCCTCTCCCACACTCTGGCTTAGATTCCTTCCGTAGCTTTTCTCCCTCTCTCTGCTCAGGTAAGGTGTCGATCCTCAGCATCACGTTCTGCAGAAGGACTCTTTGCTCATCCCAGTGCAGTGAGACACGACGCCAGGAATCCCTAAGCTCCCAGCACAGGTGCTGCAACAGTTTTCTGCAGGAACTGGAGTGCACTTTGCAAGATCAGGTAGATGCATATCTAGGACTAGTAGCATCATCAGGTGCACAGGCTAAATGATTGTAAGAGAAAGAAGGAACTTCAGTACTTAGAAACTGTTTCGTCCTGTCTTCCAAGGACCTCCACAGGAGGCTGGATACTGTCTGAAAACAAAAAGTAAAGAACCACAGCCTAAGTCTGAGAGGGTGTTTAGGTTTAAGCATGCATGTTTGAACCACTTAGTCTTAATTCTTCTTTTCTGCAAGCTTTCTTTTTTTTGGACTACTCAAAGTAAAAACCTTAAACCTTTGTCACGCAAGCTGTGGTGGATGGTATCCCTTTGGATTCTCTCTCTCCACTTCAGAGAAAGACTGAGGAGTGTCACTGCTGCAGAAACTCACCACAAAAAGTCAGGTGCCTTCATGGAAGAGCTGTGCTTTTTTAACATTCCTTGGAATTAAAAATGGCACTTAAAGGAAGAGAATAAGTTCCTAAGTGATCTTGCAGAGCACATTATAGCCCTTCTGGAGCTGGAAATAATAGACAAAATACTGCAGAAAATCTAACCTGTCGCTTTCTGTCCTAATGCCAAAGATGTAATTAGTCTTGTCAGAAATGTTATTGTGTCATAGAGTAAAATATGAGAATATTAAAACACCGGAGCAGAGATTTGATATTAAAGATATTGCTCATGAAATTACTTGCTGCATATTGACAAAATGTATAAGCCCTGCGGGCTTGTTCCTTTAAAATTATACATCTGATTCTGGCAGAAAGAAATTTAAAGAAATTACAGACAGACTAATTTCCAAGTAAAAGCAGAAACAGGAGTCACGCTCAAAACCAAAAGTCCAAGTATTATAGCCTCTGAGGACTACACTGAACATGCTGATAAATTAAGTGTGAGTAGGTGAAATTCACTGTATGAAAAAAATAAACACAGGCATTGCAGAAGGCACAGCAAATTCTGCACAGGCAGTTCTCTAGTGCACTAATATTTTCATTTACATGAACTTCTAGCATCTTGTTTCTTTGAAGCTGTAACCAGAACTGTGTGAACTCTCCTGAAGCCATTAGGCACAGAGAGATACTAAGATGCACCTGTAAGTGCAGTTAAACCAAAAGTCAATGCGTAAATTAAACCAACTATGCTGGGGGGGTGGGGGGAAGGCCTTTTAATATGGAGAAGTAAATGATTCTTAATGACAATTCAACAGCAGCTATGGACTAAATATATCTCTTCCTTTCTGACACAATTCTTAAAAAAACCCAACAGGATAACAGAGCAAGCTGGGAGAAGCTTGGCAGGTCACCTCCCTCTGCACCACGTTCCCAGAGTGAAAGGTTGGAATAAAAAGACTGACAAAAGCATCACAAAACTCAGGTCCTTGAGTCACACAAGCCATACCAGGAGCTGACATCTACTTCTGGAGAAGCAGCACCAACCACATTCTCCTCTCACCCTGTGTTAATAACACATTCCCACATTTTGGTCCATCACAAGGGGCTCCACTAAAGCCATTCCTTGCTAAAGAACACAATTAATCTTCAGTCCATCTGAGCTCCACTTGCTGGAGATCATCCTGCATATCCAGCATATGCACAATCAGAACCGAACACACAAGCGTGGCGAACGCTGCCCGAGATGCTGCCCCAAAATAAGCAACAAAGGAAAAGAAATACATTTAGGTGATGGTGGAATATAATTAGCTAGTTTCACAAAAAGTGTGAGCTGCATCAAAATAAAGAAATCGTGTTTACATCTAGCCAGAGTTTAAAGGAAAGGTGGTGTTCTTAGAGTAGCTGACTGAGACCATTTCAGCTCTGAACATAGAGACAGGTCCATCACTTACAGTAATGAAAAGTCATAAATGTCTCCATTAAAGAGTTATTTCCTGCATAACGAGGAATAAGGGACTGAGGGGTCTCACAGGTGACTGCAGAAGGAGCAGGTGAGCTATTTTTCCAGCAAATAGTTCAGAGCAAACACTGAGCGCAAAGCTGGTCTGCAGTCCCTAACTGACATTGATGCAGAGGCCAGCTCGAGGCCAGGCTTCGCAGAAGTGCAGCATCCCTCTCTCTGTGGAACACAACAGATTCAGCTACCGCAGCAATCGAAACAAAACTGAATTAAAAAAAGTTAAAGGTTGCTTATTGAGCACTTTCAAGGCTGTAAAGTCACGTAACTTCATACCAAAACCTCCCATTAGGCAATTCTAGGTTGTATTTTCAAAATAAATATTTGTTTTTTAAATTAAAGTAAGCAGGGACTCACTTTCTCTCACAGGTGAGAGAGAGATTCTGATATTGCAGAAATAACTATAATTAGGATGATTTATGAGTCAAAACATCAGGCCCCCAGCAAGGGTGTCCTCAGAGCTCAGCACTGGAAACTAGATCAGCTGCATTTTAAATAGTTATTTCCACTGGAAACTGCTGAGAAAATAAACTGACATATACATACTTCTGCAAAAATTCTAAGTAGGACAGTTCAGATTTTCCTGTTAGTAATCACACCGCACTTTATCTCCCTTTATTTTAGAACGTATTTGACATAAGAGGTCAGAGCTATCACTGCCTGCAACCATGGCTTTGCTCTGCTGGATCCCAAAGCTCACACAGCAATTAGTCCATCTTTGGCACTACAGAGCTCCAGCGAGCAGGAGGCCCTGAAACAAGTAATTAATGTTCTGTGGTAGAATAGAATTCTGCACTGACAGAGGCAAGCCTCAACTTGAGATAGCACAAGGAAAATGGACATTTGTTTGCTAAAATATCTTTGTTTCCTTCACACCCGATCTTACATTCCTGAACTCTTACTTAGTCATTTAAAACAAGCACAATTGCTCTATTTCTCTGACAGGTAAGCACACACAAGGCTGAGCTGCTGAAAACGCGAGCTCTTCAACACAGCCAGTGATTCAGGAGTGTAGAGCCAGGCTGGAAGCATGATATTGATGGAGCTGTTTAATAAACACTTCTGTGCAATGTCAAGGCAGCCTCGCTCATTCTCTGTTCTGCTTCAGGTTTTGTGCTATTTGGTTTGTTTCTGAAAGGCTCAGCTTCTTACATGAGGCGCTAATTGATAACCTTGGTTTCATTAAAAACAAAATCCACTCACATTCATGACACAGAAAGAGTAAACTTCAAAATAAACCAACAAAAAAACCTAGCAGTAAATATAAGAAAAACACCCTGTCAAAAAGTCTCTTAACTGTTTACACTACCTTACACACTTAGGTGGAGATTTTTAATCCCTCAGGTAACTTGTGCCAAAATTTCTACTTGGCAATTTTACTGCAGATCCCTTCCAAGAGAACTATTATGAACACAATTCGACTCACCAACCATCTCTCTTTGAGATATGTGACCATATCTCAAAGACTGGAGGCTTCAAGAGTTTTGTTATTTTGCACTGCTCTTCATGTTACAAACACAAACTCCAACAGACACCCAAAGGAATGTTCACAGAGTAGTTTAACTTGCCAGAAACAACAGTTTGCCACTAAAAACAAACAAACCAAAACTCTACACGCAGTCACATATTGGTTATTTTTGTCTTCCTGGTCATGAGAATGTTAGCAAACAAACCTGGCTGGCTTTCAACAAATAGTTTGATATACAGTCGTTTGTACAGAGAAATCTGTGGGTTGGGGGGACAACAGTCAGGTGAGAGCAGGGAAGGAGGAACGGACTGAAACAGGGAAGCTGCAGGTGAAAGACTAAAAGCACAAAATAACTTCAATTTTTTCGTTTCTGCTGTCTTTGACTGCTAAGTTTGGAACCCTGCCATCTTCCTACATAGCTTTTGTGTTATGAAGCCAAATGCTTTATCAGATTTCTTTAGTTGGCCTATATTTACCTGTGTGTTGTGTGACTCACAGGGCAAGAGGACCATTTAAATTGTCATGTCTTCTTCTGCCACTGTGAACGTGCACAAAACTACACACGTGTAGGAATCTGCATCTGCAGTGTTCTCAGTTAAAAAAAAAATCATGTTTGTGACCATGCTTGGTACAATTTTTCAATATGAAGTAACAACATATCACAGAATCACAGAATGTTCAGGGTTAGAAGGGACCTCAAAAGATCATCTCGTCCAGCCCCCCTGCCAGAGCAGGATCACCTACAGTAGGTCACACAGGAACACATCCAGATGGGTTTGAAAGTCTCCAAAGCAGCAGACTCCACAGCCTCCCTGGGCAGCCTGTTCCAGGGCGCTGTCACCCTCACCGTGAAAAAGTTTTTTCTAATATTTTTGTGGAACCTCCTATGTTCCAGCTTGTACCCATTGCCCTCTGTCTTGTCATTCAACATCACTGAAAAGAGCTTGGCACAGTCCTCCTGACACTTCCCCTTGACATATTTATAAACATTAATGAGGTCACCCCTCAGCCTCCTCTTCTCCAAGCTAAAGAGACCCAGCTCCTTCAGCCTTTCCTCATAAGGGAGATGTTCCACTTATATAAACGATACTGGTTGAAGAGGAGAACTAGGTATCCCTGATAACGCTCCTTTTTAGATGTAAACATATCTTACGGGGTAGCTGAGATGTCAACAGGTGTGCAATGGCTTTTCATTACTCAGAAGAACAGGGATATGAGGAATGCAGAATGAATTTCCACATCACAATCCTTTTTGGACCTCAGCATCACTGGCCTGTTGGAAACGCACCCCAGGTATTGATTTGACCAACACAACTGACATCCGTGACATCCAGGCAGCAGATCATTAATCTCAGCAACAACTAGATTTTGCCTACAATATAAACACATTTTTCCCTCTGCTCACAGGGCTAGCTTTAAGGCGGTTTGTGCCAAGACAAGTGACTGTGATGTCAGTGTCATGTAAAATTGGTTCTGGCACAGCTCCTTATTTCTCCCAAGAGCAGTGAACATCGCAGAGCCATTCCAGTGTGACTTCTTTTTGAGTACCACATCATATACCTTGATCCTCTTCATCTTCATGCATTTGGAAGGAAAACTCAGTGCATCGAAACAGTGAGTCAATGCAATTACAAAAATGACTAACGGCACTATATATACACACACTTGATACATCATTCTCGCCTCTCAACCCCAAACAAATGCCCCCCCACCCCCCCCCCCCCAAACATGCACGCTTTGTTCTTGACCAGAATTTTCTATCTTTCACCTCATTCGTCCTTCCCTCTGAGTTAGATACTGGCCTAAATAAAAGGATAATGCCCCTGGTTATGAAAAGCCAGCACCTTCTTACTCTTCCACAAATAATAATCCAATAAATCCTACTTACACTCAAATTTTCTTTCCAGCACCTCTTTCTCCACTAGCAGCAGTAGCTCCTGCTTTCTGAGCCACATCACTGGGGAAGGCACCAGGACCAGGGCATCTCTAAGCACGCAGGGACTGCTGCTGAGGACTTGCTGTGCTGCTGCACATCACCTGCTGGTCTTGGGGAGCAGCCCTTCCCATCAGCCTTTAACACTCCCATTTACAAAATCACAGGGTCAGAGTTCTTTTACACAATTATTCTTGCATTTCTGCAGTTTGTACAGCCACTTATCTACTAAAAGACTGTTCAAATTTATAGGTGGCAACATGGGAAGTCAGTGGAGTAAAATTAGGAGAGAAACCTGCGGTTACTGCATCACTTGGGTGGCAGCTCTGCACAAACATAGGCATTCCAAAAAACAGTTATTCCAGCATATTAGCACCAAAACATGGCCAATCAGGGCCTCTGCTAAATCACTAGTGAAGGTCTGATCAACAGAGCAATGAAAATGCTTGTAACCATCTTATGCTAAAACTAGTTCTGTGAACACAATAGCTGCTGCCTGCCTTGTGCCATAATTACATTACAATTAGGACAGCAGCTACACATCTGTCAAGTATTGGGTATTTTTTCCACAGAGCCTCTTCAGGAAGACCACAGAATAAAATCCTTCAGGAGATGTCTGTTTGCTCGAATCACAGGGTAAAGCAGGATGTGCAAGTGCAAGTGGACTATGAGGCCACACTCACTCCGTGCCCGTCACCATGAGCGGGGGGTTTGCCCGCCCGACACAACGCCACGCTCCTGCGAGACCCGTCTGCTCCGGCCACTGCAGGCAGGTGACCCTTCTAGGTCATCTCTGCTGAATGAAACCCTAACGCATTTAAAAAGCCGATTAGTTGAACTGACCCATCTCTCTGTCAGCTTTTCAGTCTGGCTTCAGAAATCCCGTAATAGGATTTACTCCTCTGCAGCAGTTCACATAAGAGCCCTGTAAACTCAGCCCAGAGGGCTCCTACTACAGGGAAATAAGCCAGTCTATCATTTCACTGCAGTGCACTCCAAACACAGCACAAGCACAAAGAGTATCCAGGTTCAGCATTGATTTGCACGAGGTCATACGAACACGACTGTTACTCTTATAAAAAGCACACACGTTGTAGCAAACTGCACTGCAGGAACGTGACAAAAGAGGGAGAGCGTAGGGACCTCTCGCTGGCTTCTTCACCCGCCGATCTGCCAAAACAGTGGCCGAGAAGTCAGGCAAAGTCAGCAGGAGGCCTGTGTTTGTTGTCCTGACTTTGCTCCTTGCATGCGTGCCCCAGCCCCAAGAACAGCAAGGAGCTCGCACCCAGAGAGGGGTGATGTTCCTCCCAGCACAGGTCTCTGCCTTTCCACTGCGAAAGGAGGCCCCTTGCCCAGCCCAACCAACAGACAGCAGCCTCAGCAGGCTCTCCCAGACAGTGATTCAGACCTCAACACCTACTCAAAAACCTCTGACGGTGTTTCCATCCCTCCTAGGCAGACTAGGAGAGGAGCTGGCAAACACAGACATCCAAGCTGGGTGGTTAAATTTAGGCAGATAAATACCCCTTCTTGTGCAGACTGGAAATAAAGACGGAGCCTAAAGAGAGAACTATCAAATAAATTGCTAGTGATTGCTTTTAAACTGCCCAGGAATGGGGGTATTCTATCATGTCATCACATCTAATAAACAGAAGACGCGATTGAGTCACTCAGTGGGCAATTTGATTTGATTTTTCATTTCTCTTTGATGCTTATAATTCCATCTTCCGTTAGCAGCAGAGCGGGTTGGGCTCTGACAGTGATAACACATAATCTACTGGTGCATATTTCTGCCTACAATACCATGAAAGTGGCGAGTCGTGATAACCCCTAGGAGCAGCAAGAACTAAAGACGAGATTTTCACGTGGAGACTTTCACGGCATTGCTGACAACATTTCGCTGCCACTCTGTAGAAATCAGAGGGCATTTTTTATCATAATAAAGCAGCCCTCCTTTGGCAGAGAGCTCCTCTGAGCTGAGTGGTTCTGCAGCTCTGCGAAGTGCAGAGGGGCTCATTCACACAGGGGTTAACGGGCCGAATTGCGCACTCGTGTCCCCCAAACCTCAAGGTGAAGATATCCTCCAAGTTTTACTGTCAAGCACAAACTTTTGCCTTTCTGTCCTTCTGACCAAATACAAATCACACAGGTTAGCCATTTTCCCAGCCGAAACTCCTTCAGCTAACACTTACCAAACTTTCACAGACAAAACAGCGTTTGTAGGTGTCACAGTCCAGGCAGGTGCTTCACACAATTCCACTTAATTCCTCTTCTAAAAGTCATTGAATTAATGTAGCCTCAGAAACACCTGTGTATACACTTGTTTCTGGATTACTCCTTTTGTCGCTTCTGACTCGCAGTGCAAAGGCATCTCAAGCCGAAGGGTGTTCCCTGTCTGAAGCTCTCAAGCACAAGAGTAGGTTACCCGCAGCAGTTATGGAGACGTCTAGCAACAAGAATTTTTTAAGAATACACTGGACAAAATGCTCCTGACAGTTGCTTAAGTGTAGTTGACGTTGCCTTCAGACGAGGAGCTTGTCTGTCGTGGCTTTTCCCAGAAATATTTTTGTGGCAAAGCAACATTTAGACCACAGCACAAATTTGTAAAACAGCATCAGCTGGGTTACTTCAGGACCTGGCGTGGCACTGGCTGTGGAGGCTGAAGTTCCTTGCGGGGTCACAGAGCCCAGTCCCCTGCCCGGCTGCATGGGCTGCACATCCCCAACCCTGCCCCTGCACACGTCAAAGGTCCAACATCAAATACCCAGAACTCGAGAGGGAACTCCTGGCACAGACATGGTTCTTCTACTGCAGGTTTCGCACCCTTTATCTTGGTGTGCATGTACATCCCCCATCTGTTTCTCTCTGTATCGTGGTCTGCTCATACTCCCCTCTTTCATCTGTTCTCTTTTCCCCTGGAAAGCAGAACATTCTAAGAATTTCAGTAGACTCCTCTATCTGGTTAGGATTTGTCTAAAATGTTTTATCATTTTGAAAGATCCACACATCTAACAGCGCTGTATTTACAGATCGACATTCAGAAAAACTGAAAAAAAATATGTTTGAAATTCACTTTGCAGTAAAAGTAACAACTTGTCTGCCACAGCAATAAACTTTTATGTAACTAACTTTGTGAGGCAGTAAACATTTTATTCTTTATATAATGAATTATAAGGATGTAATATATCGAGTTGGCTCCAAGATCTCAACACAGAAATAAAGACGAGGGGAAAAAGTGATAAAAAAGCAAAGAAATTATCACCTTGGAAAAAAAATGCAACATTCTTGAGTTCAATCTTCAGTGTAACTAGCTCCACAATCTGACTAGTATAAATGAGCTTTTCATAAATGGTGTAATTTACACGTACTTCTAGCATATTATAAACCCACACAAGAATTTTATTTCTTTCTCTAGGATCTGCTTCTTCACAAGTTCTTTTCTGACAAGAAAAACAGCTTCACGACTCCATCTCAAGAACATTTGTTCTGGTGGCAGACAAGATTTAGCTGTGTCCAAAGCAACATTAAAACTGCAAAGCTAGTCTGATTTCCCTCCCCCCTTAAAGGACTTAAACTTAAGGAGTACATAGCTGATATCCCAAAGACAAACTAAGGTTAATTTTGTTCTTTTTCCATTATCATTATTTATGGTGGTTTACTCCTTAGGTTAAGAAGGAGTTGGAAATGCTGAGAACAGAGTTGAGACGCGAAAGCCACGCAAAAACACTGAGCTTCGTACAAAACTGACAAGTTTCAGAGGTTCATGCAACCTGCCCGTGTTCACAGAAGCCAGGAAGGAACCGAGAAGCTCCTCTGAACCACCCAGCATTGGCACCCTTTTATTCCAGTCACAGATCAGCCAGCTCCAAGCAGTACAGACCTTAGCTCAGTCTTGTGCTTATTTCCTCCTGCTTTCCTTTAAATCAACCAGAAATTTTAAATGAAAACAGAGAATGTCCATAGATTTGTTAAAATACAACTTGAAAAAAACCAAAAAAAACAAAACTGAACCCAAACCCCACCCAGTTCTGCCCCCCCCTCCTCCCCCCCCAAGAACACCCAAACCAAACCCAGAAGCCCAGATTCCAGCCCTGCACAGCTAGCTGTGCCCCTCCTGATCCCACGGGCATGTAGGACATACCTGTCAACACCACTTTTTCGTTCTGCGACAGCAGGATATGGGCATCTGTGCAGTTGTGTGGTTACAGGCATTTAAATTATTCAGAACTGAAACCAGAGTTACTGAATGAAAGAATTTTTAATGCAAACTCTCAGCTGTTGCCATTTTCCTGTATGTTACGATTTTGAGGAAATATGCCAAAACAGTTATTTTCTGAGTCCACCTACAAGAATGAATAAAAGCCAATCGGTAAAGACTTCAAAGACTTTTGACACGAGTGTCTTGACAAGCCTTAAATGACTTTATTAAAGCAGAACAGCACGGCCTTTTGGAGTTGTTTCATAAAAGGAAATAAATTCTCAGTTTAAACTCACGGTCAAATTTGAACGGAAAAGGAACCGAATTTTTAGGTGGAAACAGCAAAAAGATTTCTTAAGAACCAACTGAATTAGAAAGGCAAACTATGAAACAGTTGGTTCCACAGTTTTAATAAGTGACTTAGAGGTTTGCATGCCATTCCTGGATGGCTCCAGTGTGGAGCTGGACTAACCCTTGGGAAAGCCCTTCCCAACTCCCCGGTGACCACACTGAGCAGGCTGCAGCATCCCCCAAGAACTGTAACAGCATCATGTGAGTCTTCAAAAGCATTTGTAAACTCAACCAAGAATGTACCTATTCAGTGTGGTGTAAAACAAAGTAAATCATTCGGAGAAGCAAGGCACGATGTAATTACCATTAGTTTAGCCTTTCCCTCAGGTTTGAGAACCTGTGATTGAGAGCCATGGGGAAAAAAAAAACACATCAAAGTAGGTCTAATTTAATCAAGCTTTAATTAAATTACTGTTTAACACAGCTGCTTTTGTATGGCTTTGCTGTTATGCCATTTTTCACTTTTTCTTGTAATAAAAAGGAAACACAAGGCTGACATTCAGGAAATTACTTAAACATACCTTAGTTCTAACAATGGACCACCCATAACGAGACCTATATGTGCTTTACGGTATCTTGCTGAAGGCAGATTGAATAGATGTTTAATACATTTAAAAAAAAAAAAAAAGGCAAAAATTACTAGATCTAAAACTTGAAGCCGAAACACCGCTTTGAGCCTCGTCACACTGGGACAACCACACCAGAGTTCCACTGCTGCTGGCTCCCCGGTGATCAGAATTGCACCCAGAAACCTGTGGAGCTACTGACACAGCAGATGTCCCTGTCACACAAGTGGAACCTCTGGTGGGTTTGGAAGGAATTTTTAAGTTTTAAATTGGCTATAAATTGTTGCCAAAGAGCTGAAAAGTGAAACAGAAGCTCTGTCCTATCGCATATTCCATCTCTCCAGCTGGAGTTAGGAGCGGCATTAAAACAAAGAAGAAAGGAGCAGACAGGGTCCCTGTCCCTGCTCTGCCAGCCCAGCGCGGACATGCGCAGAAATGCCCCACAGGTGCCTCAGAGCTGGAAGTCGAGATGTTGGTGCAACATTTTCAGGCAACGACGTCACAATATAAAACCCGGAAAATTATACACGATAACTAATGTCAGGAGCTACACAGGGAACCTTGACCAAAGCATCCCCAGCAGGCAGCACATTCAGGAAGCACAAAAGGTCCGAAACTGGCGGCAGCACCTCTTTGCACACACACCCAATCCCGGGACAGAGCTGCTGCAGGGATGGGCTCCGCTGCAGGTCAACCAAAAAGGAGGCCCTTGGCTGTGTCTCTTCTTCTCTGAGGACATCAAGAGAACTCGAGGAGAAAGATGTAGACTGGATTGATTACATCGGTAACATCCACCTCCGCCTCCAAAGAGAAAAACAAACCAAAAACCCAACCCTCTTTCCTAGGGCAAATGCAGGAGGGTTTGCTGGCCTGCAAGCATCACAGAGCACAGAAGGAATAAAAGCTAAACTTGGAAAGAGTTAGATTTCTCGTGTGCGCCATGCTCTGGTGCAGATACAGAGCATGCTCACGCACACAGAGCACTTATCTGCAGGAGATGCAATCAGAAGAGAGAAGAGCTGCAATTTATGAAGGAGGAAAATGTTAATCCTGCAGAGGACTGAAATTACTCTGCTGTGCTATGAAATGAATGAAACATTTTTCAGATTCTAAGCGAACTGGCAATTCTAATTCCCAAGGTTATAATTAAAATCCAGCTTCACCCTGCAAAGAGCAGTGGGGCTGGCACAGCGCTTGTCGTGCTTTTGGATGATCAGGAGAGCAAATAGGGCAGAGTGGCAAAGAAATCTATAGAGAAAGATGAGGCAGTTTTTAAGATTACTGAATTACCACAGTTACTGTCAGCTAACTGAAAAATCTCACCAGGCTGGCGTGGCAGTCATAACAGAGAGTTTCGACAATGCTGGCTGAATTCAAAAAACCTTGCCCAGTGCAAGGTGATAGAGTAAAAGTCATCAGATACAGCAAAGTCATTGGGCGACACAGCAAAGTCATCGGGCCTGTCTGTGACAGCCAAAGCCACACCTGATAAACGCTCAGTGCAGAACCTGGGACCTTCACACAACTCTTCCGAGCCATTAAATGTAAATAACCTGGACTTTTCTGGGGTTTTCAAACTTTCATCCTTTTCAAGTCAATTATGCAGTAGCTTGTTGTAAACTTCAGTGAGTAGCAACACGGTAACATTTTAAGTTCATACTAACTCTTAGAGAATAACAAAACCCTCTGCCTGATTTGAATAGATTTAAAATTATGTGTGCATGGCAGATATTTTTCAAAGTCATTCTCTTACCATTTGTGGTCTTGATTTCCATTAACTCTGTAAAATACTTTTCTGTAGATACAATATTTTAACTTCAAAATCAAAACCTACTAATTAATGTGAGGGGTTTTTTTTGTGGCAGTGTTTTTTGGGGGGGTGTTTTTGTTTTGTTTTTTAAAAAAAGCAATCTAACTCTAACCCTTCCTATTACAAAATAAAACAAATAACTAGGCATTGCTTATCTGCTTGAAAACAGACGTGTCTCAGCTTTGGAAAATTGAAAGGTTGGTGACAGGCACAATGAAATTTAATTTTTATACATAGTCTTTATTGGTACAATAAAATGTTTCCATTTTTGTCAGGTCCTTTGCCATATTGTTATGCACTTTCACCATCAGATGACCAGTGTGCAAGGATAATTTTTTTAATAATTATCTCCACGCCACCTGTTGCTCCTTGAGAAGAGCTTGCCCCCATTTTTCCAGACTGGACCTTAACATGCCTCTTCATTGTCACTGAATTACTGTGGCCTGATTTAAGTTTAACGACACAGGGCCTCTGGTGACAAGTCGCTAGAGGCCGTCACCTGCCAACAGCCCCATCCAAGTTTCAGCACAAGTGCTAAAAGCGCATAAAAGCGTGAGCAGCGCAGGAGAAGGGCCGCAGAGCGCCGGGCTGTTCTCCGCACCCTGCTCGGGAGGCTGCTGGCCCAGAGAGCTCGGAAAACACACCAAAACAAGCAGCAACAACAAGCCCACCACCCACCAAAGTTTGGTTAAGGATTACACAGAACTTGATTGTCTTGCAAGAGCCCCCCCAAGGGCTTTGTCCTTCAGAGCTCCGTGTCACCAATTGGCGTAGCTGCCTCCCCACATCACCAGTTGCAATTGTACTGCAGAAACCCCCAAAGCGCAGGAAAACCCCCCAGTGTGTGCACAATCACTCTCTCCTATTATCAGCCTTGTGTCACTCTCCATCATCTTTGCCAAGTCTTGGGAGACGGGAGAGGTGCCTGAGGACTGGAGGCAAGCAAATGTCACTCCAGTCTTCAAAAAGGGCAAGAAGGAGGACCCGGGTAACTATAGACCGGTCAGCCTCACCTCCATCCCTGGGAAAGTGATGGAACGACTTATCCTTGGTGCCATCTCAAGGCATATCAGGGATAAGAGGGTCATTAGAGACAGTCAACATGGCTTCACGAAAGGGAAGTCGTGCTTGACTAACCTCATAGCCTTTTATGAGGATATAACAAGGTGGATAGATGATGGCAGAGCGGTGGATGTGGTCTACCTTGACTTCAGTAAAGCATTTGACACAGTCTCCCACAGCATCCTTGCTGCTAAACTGAGGAAGTGTGGTCTAGACTCTCGGGTAGTGAGGTGGACTGTGAACTGGCTAAGGGGAAGAAGCCAAAGAGTTGTGGTCAATGGGGCGGAGTCTGGTTGGAGACCTGTATCCAGTGGAGTGCCTCAAGGGTCGGTACTGGGACCAGTATTATTCAATATATTCATCGATGACTTGGATGAGGGACTAGAGAGTACTATCAGCAAGTTTGCTGATGACACCAAGCTGGGAGGAGTGGCTGACACACCAGCAGGCTGTGCTGCCATCCAGCGAGACCTGGACAGGCTGGAGTGTTGGGCGGGGAAAAATTTAATGAAATACAACAAGGGTAAATGTAGGGTCTTGCATCTGGGTAGGAACAACCTCGGGTTCCAGTATAAGTTGGGGAATGACTTATTAGAGAGTAGTGTAGGGGAAAGGGACCTGGGAGTCTTGGTGGACAGCAGGATGACCATGAGCCAGCACTGTGCCCTTGTGGCCAGGAAGGCCAATGGCATCCTGGGGTGTATTAGAAGGGGGGGTGGTTAGTAGGTCGAGAGAGGTTCTCCTTCCCCTCTACTCTGCCCTGGTGAGACCCCATCTGGAATACTGTGTCCAGTTCTGGGCCCCTCAGTTCAAGAAAGACAGGGAACTGCTGGAGAGAGTCCAGCACAGGGCAACTAGGATGATGAAGGGAGTGGAGCATCTCCCTTATGAGAAAAGACTGAAGGAGCTGGGGCTCTTTAGTTTGGAGAAGAGGAGGCTGAGGGGTGACCTCATTAATGTTTACAAATATATCAAGGGTGAGTGTCACGAGGATGGAGCCAGGCTCTTCTCGGTGACAACCACTGATAGGACAAGGGCTAATGGGCTGAAACTGGAACATAAGAGGTTCCGCTTAAACTCGAGAAGAAACTTCTTCTCAGTGAGGGTGACGGAGCCCTGGAACAGGCTGCCCAGAGAGGTTGTGGAGTCTCCTTCTCTGGAGACATTCAAGACCTGCCTGGACACGTTCCTGTGTGGCATAGTCTAGGCATTCCTGCTCTGGCAGGGGGATTGGACTTGATGATCTTTCGAGGTCCCTTCCAATCCCTAACATTCTATGATTCTATGAAATTGGTGACAAACTAGCCTCTCCAAAACCAGGCCAGGTCTCCTTCCACGGCAACAGAGCACACTGACCAGGGTGTGCCAGAGCACATTCACCACGTTTTCGCGTTCACATCAGAGACAACAACAATCGTATTAGCATTAGTGTCTTCTTAAAATACTGGAGAAGAAAGTGAAGTCTTGAGTATACATGTAAATTAGAGTCATCTAAATTAATAGCTTATAAATGTGAGTTAAACTCCGGAAATTAATCTTCTGTTGGAGGTGCCTGATATTAAACATTATGTTCATTTTCAAAGGATTATTCACTCTATGCTAAAGATGAAGATTCATTCTGGACAACAACCAAAAAACATCAGCTCTTGCAAACCAAAATCTCACACAAAGCCTATTTTGACACTGCTAATCAACGGCCATTTTGACAATTCTGTAAGAGTTCCTTCACGCGTGGGGCGAGAGATGCCGTTACCAGGTCACGGCGCTTTAGAAATGCAGGGCTGCCCCAGCGCGCAGAATCTGGTCCGATGTATCAACATGGTTTTAGAGAGGCTGCCAAGATGCAATAACTGCTCAGCATGGGCAGCCGCTAAGCAGCCGATCGCAGTCAGCGGAAAACTCGCAACAGCATCTCCAGCCCTGGGTCTAGCCCCCCTCAGAAGGCTCGTAGCCACACAAGCAACCTGTCAGGAGAATGCTCCGTCCATCCCTGGCAAAAGCCACTTTCCCTGCTGAAGCTATGCCACTGTATGGAATTTGACATTCAATGGCGTATAAAAATACCAGAAATAGAGCAAAACTCACCAGGGAAGGTACAGCCCTGACTGTTCCACGCTCCTGAGCTAATTACACATTTTATTCAGAGAACGTCTCTCTTCACATGCCGTCTCTCTGAGCCTACAGACACGGGTCTGTGAGGCCAAGCAGTGGACTTTTGATTTCATTTGATTTCAAGTTTCAAGATATAAATAGCTGAGTGCTACAAAAACATACACACCCCAAAGCCAAAACAACCTGTAAATGCTTTAAAGCTTTGCAGAGCAATTTTGTGTGTCAAATCATGTACCTTTCAGGCAATGTTTTACTACACCACAAAAAGGTGAACTATGGTTTACAGCACAAAATGCTACATCTACTCTCATCTTCGGATTCCCACATCAGAATATGATAATCTTGCATGTTAAAATAGTCCCAGTATTATATTTGTATGATTTAACAATTTTGTAGCACTGATAATTTTGCCAGAATGAAAATTTCATGACATGACATGCACGGCCCCATTTTTAATATAACACCCACACAGTAATGGCCTGATCGCTCCTTCACGACAGTTTATTGTGTATTAACTCAATGTCAGAGCTGCAATCACCATTTATAGCAGCATGAGAGGAAAATCTCATAGGAGAGGTCATTAAAGGGCGACTCCTTCTCTTATAATGCTAATACAGGTGGGGGTTCTCAAATAAAATCCATTCCTTTTTTTTCTCAGTTTTGATATAGAAAATGGCGCTGGGAAGAACCTAAAGAAATCATCCAGTCGATACAGTCACAGCAGCGTGACACCAACACCATTCCTTACCGAGGGCTTCCCAGTCACTCCCAAGAAAAGAGTCACAGACCCCACGATAATCTATTCCAGTAATTTAATCACTGAATTACAAATGCACTGGCAGAAGTCAAAAGCCATATATGCAGAAGCAGAGATTTGTAAAATGAAATGCTCACCTTCACGTGCAGTTACGAGATCCTAATTTTAATTTTTCCTCATAAAGCAGAAAATTACTTCAGGACCTCATCAAGCTCTAAACACTCCCCACCTCCTCCTGAAATCTAGATAAACTCTTTCTATGGTCCTTCAGAGCTACAAACAAAATTGCCTTTGCCTTCTTGAAACCTCTCCAAAGTGTGGCTTATTGTTGAAGTTAAACATATCTCTTATTTCTAGGCTGCCCTACAAGCAATTTTTCATTCAAAAGTGTTTAAGCTCCCACAAGTTTAGTCTCTGACACAATCCTGGTTCTCATGGGTATCTCAAAAATTTACCCTTAACTGGCGATTTTACAAGGTTCCCAAGAAAATACAGAGGATTACTGGTGCAGGGACTGTTATATAAATTTCCTCAGAAAACAGAGTAGGTCTGAACTACATCGAAGGGGCTGTAGTGCCTGTGGCTCCACTGTACCTGTTACAGTGGAAACACACATTTCACTTTCACTGCTGGTATTTATGGTTCTGGAAATACCATTAGCTACTATGGTGATGCAAATTGGTTTAATAGCAATTTTGAAACAAACTTTTAACTCCATGGGGGTTTGTACATGGCTGTAGGCATCTATTTACAGTTCCCCCTCCTGCAGCTATTTAAACAACTGCACATGACAATTTAGCAGCAGAAAGTATCAGAAACAACAAAGGTCAGCATTTTCATGTTTATTTAAGTCCTTCTGGCTTGCATGAAGGTTGTTACCTTTTTGTTCTTCTCTGGAGAATTACTCTCTGATAGTCCTAACTCAATGAAAATTTTTATTGTGTAAGAGAGAAAGTCCCTGCATTGGAGACTTGACAGTGTCATATTTATTCTGGAAATATTATGCATCTATCCAGAAAATGCCAAGGTGTTGAGAGCTTTTTTGATCTTGCTTTTGCAAACACACACTGCACGCTAAGATTCCCACCTCTGCATTTGTAATTGGGAGAGTTTTGTAAAAAAAACACCTCATAGGGCAAGCAAACAGAAGTGAAAAGTAAAACATTGCTTTTCTCTAATTGTCCGCAACATCGATCTGATCAGGAAAACACCATCCAGTTACAGACTGGGTACAGACGGGATGGATTTCCTTGGACAAAGCCATGCTTAAGCGCAGTTTTTGAGGACAGATTTTTACCACAAGCGAACAAAACTCCAAACCACAACAGTGTCGAATGACACAAAGCAAAGTCAATTCAGTTGAAAAGGATCTCCGGGGATCACTTGGCCCAAGCACGCTGCTCAGCTGTCCAGCACCCAGTGGGGTCTGAATATCTCCAAGGGTGGCTGGAGCCAAATCAAAGTCCAAGCGTAAGTTTGGCTCCCTCTGACTTTTCAGGAAGGGCCGACATATTTCCTCGTGTGACTGCCAGCTCACTCCGGTGCAATTGGTCCAGTTTCTGTCACCTGGACTAACAACTCTGTGGCAGTTTGCTTTATTCTGCCTATCTTTCCAACAGAAGGGCTGGTTAGTTAAGGAGGCCTGGGATCTTTGGAAAAGTCTAAACCAGCAAAAACTTAAGGCAAACAACTGGAATAGACTCTATCATCAAAATACAAGAATATTGTATTCGCTGGCCGGAAGATTCTATTCTCCAGCATGGGAAAAGTGTCCTCAGCTGACATGTAAAAGATGGACAGCTCACTAAAAGCACCACAGTATTCTCTTCCTATTGCCAATTCATATCTAAAAGTTGAGGGAAAAACAGTCTCCTAGTGACAGCTCTGAAATAAGTCAATGTGTGACAGTAATCAGGTCCCTTCTGTCAAGCTGAGTTCCAGGACAAAGAGTATTTTTTTTTAGGCTATGTGCCAACATTGTCAAGGAATGAGAAAAGTGGCACGAAGCAGTACTTGGCTATTTCCTCAGAAATAAAGAGTACAGGCTTTCAGTGAGGAGGGAGCTGGATACTCGACGTGAGGAAGTTTCTGGTAGATTGTGAAGTAAACAAGAAGCAGCGACAGAAGATCCCATGTCTGTGCAAGACAGGGCCGTGGAGTTCATTGGATGGTGAAGCCAAACAACAAAGAGTTACTAATGCAAAAGAGAGGGAACCTGGTTACGAGATGAGAGTCAGAGGGCTTCTCGTTAGCTACAGGGGTGCGATAAAAATCAAAGCAATGACCAGTGTGTGGGTAAACTCAGCTCTGTCCGCTGGAGTACGGGGCAGAGGAGTGGCAGTGCCTATGACGGGGAAACAACAGTTCAGAACCGCATCACACCAGGGAACAGAGACCAAACGGGAACATGAGATTGAGCAACACATATCCCACCTCTAATGAAGGAAAAACCTCTCTTCCTGTCACAGAGCTCTTCCTCTGACAACTCACAAGAGCAGACAATCTGAAATTAGAGTGTGGAAAACCTGTTATGAACTTCTGGAGTGCAAACATCACTGACAGAAAACAGCCCTTTCCTTTCCCTGAACAGTCCCTGGCTGAAGGTCTCTTTGTCCTTCTCCTTCACAACAGGAGCAAAGCATCTCAGCAATACTGAAGGAGCTGTTCTCAAACACAGACACAGGGATGTGAAAAACACATCTATAAAGTTAAAGGATTTAGAGGAGAGTAGTTAGGAAGGTAAAAGGAAAGGCAGGTGTGGTTTTAAAAAAAAAAAAAGCGAGTAAAAGGAGTAAGGGAGAAAACAGAAAAGACAGAGAGAGCAAACTTACACGCTGCTAGGGAAAAGGAGGATAAAGAAGAAATAAGGATGAGAGATGGTGTCAGACAGTCAAACAGAACATCTGTGCCCATGGGGCCAGCAAACAGGCCTTGACCAGCTTTAATTATCAGCCTAAAGTCAACCTAAGAGACACCTACGTAGAGCCACGTGTGGGCTCAACCTGAGGCAACAGAAAATATCTGGGGCAGAAGAAATGCTTGAACATCAACAGCGACAGAACAAGAATAAGATAATGACAGCAAAGGAGGAGCAGACAAGCTACTGAATGAGGAACAACATGTGAAAAACTAGAAGCTTGGTGGCAACAGGATTGAATTTATCAGAAAGGGAATGCCGTGACAAGGAACAGAAAATAGGACACTTAAAATACAAAACTAGAGATCTAATGTAAAGTCACGTAAAAATGAATTAAAGAAATTAAAGTAATCGATCAAGTGGAAGCTGATAGAAAGATATTAGGCACTACATGGGTAAGGCGACGGTGCCTATTAGAGAAGAGCTGATGAAAAAGGGTCAACAGGTTTGAGGGACACGACAGACCTGGAAGCACAAGTGACTCCAAAACACAGGATGTGCTTGGTGAAAGGGCATCACAGCCTGCTTCCAGGAACACAGGAGCACAAAAGCATTGGGAGAGCCTGAGGAAGGCAGGACATGGTGACAAAGGAGTCACGTGGCAGGGGCCGACACTTGGGTGTTAAACAGAGCGGGGAACATTTCACACAGACCACCAGTTTCTAGGCTAGTCCAGGCTTGCACTTTGGCAGGTGAAGTCTCTGGTTTGTCTGGCTCTGGATTTCAGGACTTCCCACTCCCTGGAAAGATTCCTCCAGTCTTCGCTGCTAGATGGGCATCAGGCCAGCACATTTCAGGCGCTCCCCTAAGAGCCTGCTGTGTCTCTTGGTTTTCTCAGCTTCTCCACTTTCCATTTAAAACCCAACACTTCCCGTTGCTTTAATTCCTATTTACCCTTCACCACCACGATGTACCTACCAGCCTTGCCATCTCTCATTTGTCACTTCACAAGTTGACAGATGACTGCTATGACAGCAGAGATAATCCATATCTTCAGCGCAAAGTCTTAAGAGGTATTTAAAAATTAACATGAAACTTTCTCCTCCTGGTTATGCAGAAGTCATCAAGAACAAACCCTTCAGGTAGCCTTTCTTAACAATGAAAAATGTTGGTTCAGTAGTTAAATGATACCCTGCCTCTGGCTGCAAAGTTGGTTTAGGAAATTTCTGTAGTTTCAATTGGAACAGAGAACAAAACTTGATTTAATACATAAAATAATTCCCTTCACGTGCCCCAGGCCTCTCCAACGAAACTTCATGATTTCATAATGTTGTGCCAACTAAAGGGAATATCAAAGTCTAGACAAAACACAGGAACGACGCATTTAAAGGCGAGGAACGCTGAATCTTTATTGCAGAAGAAAAAGCTGGTTGTCAAAGCGTGGATTTAGTTGCCCTTGCTACCTGCCCTTCCTCTTTGCCTTTGAATTCACTCAGCAAGCCTCTGAACACAGCAGCCTCTAGAGTGCAGGGCTCACCGTACACCAGTACGGCAGTCTCTGCGGCAGCGTGCGGGTCCTTGCCACGGTTTTGCCGCTGAATTCTTTTGCTGAGCGCAGTGTTTGCTGCGTAACTAACAAAAGTAAAATACTCATCACCTGACTGGACAGAGCAGACTTTGGGCTCTGACCCAGACCACAAAGGTGTCGGAAGCAGATCCCGGCGGGAGGGGGATCCTGCCAGCACCTGCAAGGTGGCGGCAGCTGCCTCCGTCCCCGCAGGCTCCAGCCCGAGCCAAGGGGCCGCTGCGCATCCCCGGCGGCTCCGCGCCCGCCCCCGGCACCGCCTGTGACTCAGAGGCTGTTCACCTCACCCCGCTTTGGAGACCGATTCTGGTAACTCGTACAGCACGGATTTTCAGACGTGGGTGCGCAACCACGACAAAGGCAAGCCACAAGACCTTAAATGTTTTCCTGAAAACAAACAAAAACCAACCAACAACAAAAAAAAACCCAAACCCAAAAAGGCAGAGAGGCTGCTGCAAATAACCCAATAAAATAGTTTAAAGGAGCTCAAAAGACACAAGCTGTGGTTAAAATAGGACACGAGCTGTGGTTAGCACTTCGTTAGCCTGCTCAGCACCCCTTTCCCCCACCCCGCGCCCTGGGGCAGGCGGGGCCGTTCAGCTCGCGGGGTTTGCGGGCTCCGAGAACACCACGACGTTCGCAACCGGGAGCGGGCAGCGACCTCCCGTCTCCCGCCACCGCGCTGTCACGTCCCGGGTCCCCACACTCCAGCACCATCGCCGCCCCCGCCCCGGGCCGGCGCTGCCTCGGGGCCCGGCCGGGACGGAGGGAGGGAGGGATGGAAGGAGGGACGGAGGCAGGGCCGGGGCGGGCAGGGGAGGAGTGAGGCGGAGGGCAGGGCCGGGAGGCGCCGCAGCGCGCCGGGACCGCGCTCTCGCTGCCCCGACACCGCCGGAGCCGGGGGTCCCGCCATGGCCGGCCGCCCCCCGCCCGCCGCTCCCAGGTAGGGCCCGCGCCCCCGCCCCTCCCCGCCCACGGCGAGAAACGGCCCCGGGAGCCGCCGGTGCCCGGCTCGGAGCCGCGCTGGGCGCCCGCCGGCCCCCGCCGGGTGAGTAGCGGCGCCGCATCCCGGCGGGAAGCCGGCGCCGAGCATCCCTCCGCCCGCCCCGGCCCACCGCGGGAGGGAGGGAGTGAGCCCGCAGGGAGGGGTCCCCCCGGGCGAGGAGGTCACGGAGGAGCGGAGGGTTGTGGGGTGGGGACGGGCTCGGGGAGCGGTCAGAGCGCTTCGGGGCGCTCGGCCGCCGGGAGCAGAAATTGGAGGGGCTTATCGTGAAGCAGAACGAAGAGGGGGGGGGAAAAAAAAAAAAAAAGGTTTTCTTATCTAAATTTGCTGTAACGGCTCCTTTTCATAACGTAGCGTCTTAAATAGGGCTGACAGGTTAATTAGTGCGTAATAAAATACCTTTAGAATATTGTGGTTGAATCACTTCGACGCGAGTACGCTACCTAGTAAATCAGGTTCTCTCGCAACGAAAGGAAAAGCTAAAAATCGCTGTGCTTTAACGACCCCGGCTCCACCGAGAATGTATTTATAGGACTTAGGAACAAGAGATACGAGCCAAACTTCCCTCCCGACGGAAGCCGGCGCACAGGCGGCGGGAGCCTGCCGGAGATGCGAGATGCAGTTAAGCATCATTTTCAACAATCACAAGCAAATTGCATTTTGATGACAGCAAACAGGCAGAGGTATTATCGAAATTGTGCCGTTTAAGTACGATACGGACCGCTAGAAACAAAGAGCACACGTTGCAAATTATTACAGTTCGGGTTTTTTTTTTTGTGTAGTTGCCTCCAGCGCAGTGTCCCAGGGAGCAATAAGTGGTGAAAGTGGTGGAAGTTCGGAGAAAAGAGAGCCCTACGAGGCCGGTGGTGAAAGGATATAAACTACCTGGGTACTCAAGAGGAGGGAGCTGGGGGAGGGACGGCCACGCTCAAGCGGGTGATAATTACTTGCCGGAGAAGTTGCTTTTGTTTACTTGAAAAAAGCAAAAAGCTTCAAAGCGACCGTTCAAGGAGAGTTGGCTGAATAGTGTTTCCTACCAATAAATGTTTACTGACCGAAGCTTAATTACGGTTTTTGCACTTTCGTCTGATTCGCCTGATCTGGAAACAGCCCTGACTCGATTTTTCCCTTGGTATTTCAGGGCAAAACGAGAAGGATTTAGCTTCTATTATTAATCATGGCTAGCAATTTTATACACCGAATACCAAGGTGATGGTATAAACTTGGGTGTTTTGCGGGAAGCCACAATCTGAGAGGGGCTCAGAGGGATTTTCAGGCTATCTGATCTGACATCCAGTATTTTACACTCTATAAGAAAAATCAGGTAGAATCCAATCTTGACCCCCATAACCTGGGTCAGGATAAAACAGATATTCCAAAGACATTGTTAAAGATACTAAGAATTAGACAAGCTACTGCTTTCCTTGCTGATGGTCTTGCTTCCATTACACGTTTACCTCCTCACAGGCATACACCCACCTTCCAACCACACATCCCCTGCTCGTGAGACTCTTCATTGCCATATAAAGCCAAGGAACTCAGCCCTTCTCCATCCTAGAGCTCTGCCACCTGATCATCTCTTCACCCTAGCCAGGCCTGTTCACCCAGAAAAAATTAGCTATTTCTGTAGCAAGCCCAAGGCACATCTTGCTCCCGTGAGCCACATACCTCTTCCTTCTCCCCACAGAGTGAAGGGCTTCCTTCCTGCAGCCAAAGCAAGCCAAACTCGTTGCAGCAAGAGCTGTAGTCCTCTTTCTCATCACTTTTATCTCCTGCAGCTGGTATGGTCACAGCTGCTTGATATTTGTTAATTGAGGTAACCCTTTCTTTGCTGAACAACTCTGTAAGGTCCATACTGTCTGTCTGTAAACAAGGGTCAGAGGGCTCCAGGAGAGAAGGTGACCCCAACAGCAAGGCATACATTCAAGTCATTCCTATCTTCACTAGGAAGCATTGGGGGAGAAATTACACGTGGGAAGCCATGGGACAGAAAACTTGTCCTCACACACCTCCAGCTCATCATGTGCATCATGCACTAATTGGGCAACTTTAATTGGGAGCTAGCTACAGCAGCTGTTGAGAAAAGCAATGAACGTAAGCGTTTAGGAGTTAGCTATACAGACCTTACCAATGAAGGTTTTCACTGTCAAGGTGTTATAAATCCAGCAGCATTTTGCATCTTCCCCCCAGAATCACTTTGGATGTTGGCCCGTTTCTGTGGCTCTTGCTCACCCACACCCAGCTGCCCAAGCCAAGGTGCAGCTCTGCCCGCTGTGCCGACTCTTCCGCTGCATGCTGCCTCAGCTCAGCATGAACTCAGGGTGCGCATCAACTCCTGCTCAACACCTTCCCTCCCCAGTCTGAGGGCAAAGCCCCAGGCCCAGGGTCTGGATGCCAGCAGCCGTGGTGGGGCACAGAAGGGCTGGCCACTGGCCCCGGGGCAGCCGTGCATCGAGTGCTGGTTCTGGCAGGGGCTTCTTGCGGTCGGTCAGTGCCGGCCCTGGGAATCAGGAGCAGCTGCACGGAACTGGTAGCTGTCATTTTTTCTTCAAGCAGCTAGAAGACATTTTTGGTGCACATCACAGTTGGGAAGCTGGGACTGTGGTCTGTCATGATTTACTGTTTGAGTTTTTGTAATGGTGGATAGTCAAAACCACATTAAGACCCTAAACATACCAGTTCGCACTTTGTTTCTTCAGGGGAAAGGCAGGAAGAAAAACACTTGAATTTTTTACATATGAGCCAGGAACCTCTGTGCTTCTGTCCCTGTGTAAACCAGTGATTATTTGGGATGCTGTGGCACAGCTCCGTGAGGAGACACCACTACCCCTTTTGCTACAGCTGCTGAGCCCTGTGAAACTAAACCTGTAGACAAATGTAATTTTTGGCCAACCCTGTATATCTGAAAGTAGTTTTAGCTGACAAATAAGAGTCTTCAGACACATCTTTTGGAGTGGCACTTGCTTTCAACACGCCTTTTGTGTGAATACCAGAAAGAAAAGAGAGATGATAAGTGTTCTTCAATTCAGAATTAGAAGCAGCACCGAGGCTAAGCAGCAGTGTGAGACTGAACGGTAATTCAAAAGAATTAAAATGCATATCTGCCCAACAGAGATGAGAAGTCGCAGGTTTTGTATTTTAAGCTGTGAAAAGGCAAGTGCAAAGAGTGTCTGACCATTTCTGAGAAGCTTACTCGCCGTGTAGCACAAAAAGTTTTCTATCACCAACATGAAATGAAGTCTTTGCTACATCTCAGCAACACCTGGGGCGGCAGAAAACTCGGAGCACAAAGAATGGCCAAGAAAAGCCTCCCTGGTTGTCAGGTTCCTGTTAGAAACCCAACCTTTCTTGCGTTTGGTGAATTGCTAGGGCTGACCACAGCTGAGAAGGGTTCGGTGAGAGACTCAGGGCTGAGAAGATGCTCCAGAAGCTGCGGCTGTGTTAGACCTTCCCTCCAGACAGCAGCCGAGTGCTGCGCACCTGGGGCCACGAGGGACACGAGCGTCCACACGGGGGAACACAGTGGTCCAGCAAGCAGCTCAGATTTTGTGCAATGGGGAAAACAAATTTGGTGCTTTTGTACTAAGGTGCTTTTAGGAACGAGTGAAATAAATCTTTGCTCCTTTAAGGAGAGAAAATTGCAGGCAAAGACTCAAATTATGAAGTTCCACTGTCATGGGACTGAGCTAGAGATAACAGTTTCTAAAATAAAATAGAACTCTAGCAGAAGAAAAAAAAAAAAAACAAAACCAGAACAGTAGTACATAAACCAAGAGATATCACTACCAAGAAGTTATTTTGGACAACCATCAGTGATGAGTGGAATTAAATAAGCAAAGACAACTACTGGAGGGCAATGGGTGGTATTTGGTGAGACTGACCACATAGCTTACAGATCTGTTCTTATTTTTTCAGTTCTGTGAGTACAAAATTAACAAATGTATTAAAATCTTATTTAAATAAAAGAGGGCAAATGAAGAAATACCCTGAACAAGAGCGTAATGTCAGAACTTTGTTGTCAACACAGGTGCACACATGAGAACAGTAGCTTCTGTCACCTGTGAGATGAAATTTGGTTTTCTGCACTTGTGCAGAACCTGAACTTCAGCCCAACCATAGAAATCTATTCAATATTTGCACATTTCCAAGCAGGTGACATTCAAAACTGGTCAACAAGTCCTGTATGGCCCAAAGTGTCACTTTAGGACTAGAACCTACCCTCCATGCTCTGTTCTGAATTGGCTCCGTGCACTTGCAACAACGAGCTTCTGAGTATTACAGGAGTTTTTTGTTTTCTGGAAAAGTTTTGCTATTACATGAATTGTTGAAAACCTGGAATTCGTTGAACTAAGACATCTTTGTGTTCCTGTTAAAATTCTTTAACCAGAAAGATGAAGAGAGCTTACGATGCTGAGACTTGGGCAGTTGGCTTTCCCACACCAACATCAGACATGCATGGGACAGTGTGTGGAACTGGTTACGTAGTGATGACCATGTAACTAGTGGGATTTGTAGGTTTTTTTCCTTGCCTGGAGGTTAACATCCCCGCTGGAGCGGTTTCATTCACCAGCACAGTGTGCCTGTGCCAGCGCCGGCACATGCCTCACATGCACATGCTCGTCAGAATATTACGGGAGAAAGAAAAGGTGTCTCTTAGATTTCAGAACCGTGTCTAAATTAGGTCTGAATCCTTTTCCCCCAAGATTCATTTATACCTGTCTGTGCTATCTCGGTTTGAAAAGGGAAGAGATCAAATCAGCAGGGTAACAGTTCAGCAGCACGGTTATAGATTCTGCTTCTGCTATGTTGTCAAGGCAATGCCTTTCTTCTAAGTGAAAAATGTGAATTACCATTGTAGACATCCAATAAAATGAAAAGCTCATTTATTTTTAAGAGGAAAATATTTGCATGCTGTGATACTGAGATGAAGAACCCGTCATCCTCACACAAATTCTGGAATAAGGCCCACATCTAGAAAAAAAACCAAACTGTTTCTTGAATATGTAAAAATACAGAGTAGCACGGGTGTTAAGGAGCTTAGTAAAGGGTCACATTGTACCTGCCAATCAGTTCAATCCTAAGCACAATATATGTCATGAATTCAGTGAGGTCCAATGGCCACATTATTCACACTCGTAAAAGTAAGCAGCATGTAAGAACTGTATCAGTGGTTTGCGTGACGCAATTTAACTGTTACTATACATAAAACTTTTCATACTTTTAAAAGTACAACCATGTTTCTAAGATTATGGAAGTCACTATACATTGCAGAGCAACAAATCTAAGTGTGAGAGAGGCGCCTTTGGGTGCTGCCATGAGTAGGAGATTCTTATTTCACACAGTGAAATTACTTCATAGGTAAGCACGTATTTGCTGAGTGCAAAAGATGATTTTCTGATTCAGAAGGCATAGGCTTTCAAGGTAACATGTTAGAAAAGTTACTGGGTAACTGCTGAAAAAGTAGAGATGGACCACTACTAATAATCCCAATCTGGTAATTAAAAACAAAAACCAAAAAGGGGACCAGGTTTGCTTTGGCATGGGTTACTACACAGAAGGAGACATTACACTGCATCCCTCTCCAGCTGAAGTTCTTACAGTGATCCCCTGCCAATAAAACAATAGTAATTTTGCAAAACCTGGATTTAAGTGCATGCCTCTCTTTTTGTTCCTTTGAATCAGAGGAACTTTGGCTTTGCAGTGCTGACCAGAGTAAAACTTAATCAAAGAGGCGCCCTCTGCTCCCTCTGAAGTTCCCAGGAAGAGCAGGGCTCTGCCAGAGCCGGTGAGCACCTTCCGCCCCTCGTGCTGGGAGTTGTGGCCATTTGGCACTTCTGGAAGCATTACAAAATACAAAACTTCCATGCTGCCATGTTATTCTTAAAAAAGATGCCTGGGCAAGCTAATGCTTGTGACACAGACGGTCGATCCAGATACCCTTTTTGTTCGTCAGGTACGATCTAACCACACGGTCAGCTTTGCTGGAATTACCTCCCGTGGGGCATTCCTGGAGAGCAAGTGAACTTGCCTGGGTCTGAGCTGGCATCTAACGGAAACACTTCCACCAGCAAGGACCAAGCACGAAAAAGAGCAGCTGGCATCAAAGAGCAGTTTAATCTCTCTCAGATTGTCTGCAATCAAATCTCCTCCTCATTTCCGAGGGGATAACTGAAAACCCATGTCTACACGTAGTCCAGTCTGCATTTTTGCTTTAGGTGCAGACGCAAGAATGCTAACTTAGGCAGTACTCACCTAATCACGCCGCAGGGAGCGGTAAGGTTGTTATCACAACAGCCTCGTGGTTGAAATTCATGGCAAAGCAGTGGATGAAGAAGCTCTGTGGTTTATCTGCACCATGCCACTGTGGGAAAAAAAACCCAGATTAATTAAATCAATAAGCTCATTGATCTGATTCACCTTTAAATGCTCAGAGATAATGTCCCATGTTGCTTATATATAGTTAGAAAGGCAGTAGATTTTAGGGAGTGGAAAGAAGAAGGATTTGTTTTGCCAAAAATCCCTCAGTCATAATTTCTTAGACTGAAATCTCATACTTTCCTTATGCTTGTGTGAGCTAGGAAAAAATTTGGAATGTTGCCTTTATACCTACCACTCGATCTTGTTAATCTCATTGCAGACCGTGGAAAAAAAAGTTTCACAAATTCAGGCAAGATAAACCAAAGACAACTTTTGTAGTATCTTAATAAGAATTATAGAAAAGCATGTTTCATCCTATGAGAAGCTGAGATAATTAGAGTAGCTTCGTTTTGTTCACGTCTCTGCCACCGTTATTATGCTTTATATAAAATCCACACTTCTAAACAAGCGGGGTTAGAGGCCCAGTTTTCTGTAAGTTATCACAGATTGCTATTTATTGACATATTAATTTAGCATCAAAATTGATAAGATTTGTGTTCCTTTGTACCAAATCAGAATTGTTCAGGAATATTTCAGGTGTGTAAATTGTGTTCAGATAAGGTTTACTTTGAATAAGCAATGACAGAATGTATTTTTTGGCATTAAAATGACTTCAGAATGTACCCTAACAGTTTATGAATATAACTGCAGGTGGTCATAGAAACAATACTGATCAAAGAGAATAAGAAATTTCTGTGAGTATTTTAGATGAAGATACTTCTTTTTAGACTGTTGTTTCACTTTTCTAGTATCATTAGTTAAAGCAAAAACATACTGGTTTCTGAACACTGTTGTAATCCTAAGCAATGTTTTGAAAGAAATAGGAAGCATATAAACCAATGTGTCTTTCTTGCAAATAAAAAGGGCTAGAAACCAGAATGGGGCTAGGGAAATAATACATTTACTAGACAGGTACTTTTGAAAGTGCTTTAGATACAACTTCTACTCTTTTTTGGTGCACTGATCTGTCAAACTAGCAGCCCAGCCCTGTCAAACCGCGGGCACTCAGGTCTGCTGTTCCCAGTGCTCCCAGCTCCCAGTGAAGCCAGTGGCAGCCAAGGGAGACTGAAACAGGTCTGCAAAGACCTTGAAGGATCAGACCCTGATTATGTTCTGCACATGGGCTCCAAATCCATAACAAAATCAGAAAGACATTTGTTTGAGGTATTTATAGAGAGTCTGTTTGACTAACCATCTGTGCTCTGATTGAAGTATACACATGGTCCAGACCGAATAAAAAACAATTCTGTGGATTAAAATAGTAACTTTGACACTGTCACATCTAGATATTTTACTGTTGGTGACTTCGCTGACCTGTTTACATGTAAAAGTAAATTTTAAAACTGTAAAATGCGAAAGGTAGCCTGAGGAAAGAGTGTTACTAGTCCGTCCACTTCAAAAAGGCTTTGAAGTTGAGGGTGCTCTTTGAACACTGCACACCCTTCAGAGCGGCTGTGTGCTCCAGGTCTGGGTTAAGCTGGCTGCCTTCCTCACTTTTTGAGTAGCTTTGGGTTCATTTGCAAATGTAAAGATAAGAATACGCTAAAGTATTTTGCCATGCTTTCACTTGTCTCGTATTTCTATCTCAAAATGAGATTCATTCAATTTTTTGCTGTTGTTCATGGTGTTCAATATAAATATTAGCAAAGCATTAGGAACGTAGCTGACTGTAGCGTGGATTTAATTGCACCGAGAAACCTCACTGCGTTTGTTCGGTTCGCTTCCTTCCTCGAGGTTACCTTGTTCCTGGATCAGTGTGTTTTGTATGTTCAGAATGCAGAGATTAGGAATCATAATGAAGAGATAAAAAGCACTGGGCTGCAATAGGATTGGTTCAAAGATATATACGTGATGCTCACTCACTGTTTATTGAAATTGCTCCTTAGGAATGATTATTGAACAGCAAGGTTTTGGTAAGCTGGTTATGCCTGTTCAAGGTGGTAGAAAATTGAAGTTTCTGATATTATTTCACAAGATTAATTTTCTTTAGTGATAACCTGGGGAATTCTTTAAATTACCTCTTCTTAGTTGATGTAGCACCATCTGCCACATCTGCAAAGAAGATAATTATTTTTAGGAGCAGCTTTGTTGGTTTTTTTTTGATTGAGTCTTGAGTCATCAAGGTCAGTATTTTTGAATTATTCAGTGCAGGAAAATAGAAGCAATTGTTTTGCATTGTGGTCAAGAATAAAGGATGCATTGTTATTACAGTTGATGCCATAAACCTCATAGCTATTTATTACAGTCCTCTCATTTCCAAGAAATTTGTTTTCATTTGCTTGCATTTGAGAGCATTTAGCTTTGTGGGGAAAAAGTATCAGTCATAACTCATGAATCAGTAACACAGCACTGGTGGCAAATAAGTGACTGTGGAGACTCTTCCGTTAATGGAAATATTAAAGTGAAAACGGTGTACTTCTTAACACTGGGTCATAGGTCCAGGTTCCCAGCTTCACTTCAAAAGCTGAATGGTAAATTAGTATCTCTAATGAGCCATCCTTTAGCAGAGATTGCTCGTTATGCCTGTGGCCTTCTGTGATAGCTCTGAGTCAGATGAGCTTTCTCCTTCACATAATAAACAAGGTAGCCAAGCTAAGGTGACAATTAGGGCCTGAACCCTTCAGCAGCTTGCTTTATCTTGGAGAGAAGGGGCTCCGATCTGCACTAGGTGCCTTGAAAGACTGGTGCTTTGTGTAAACCCTTAATGGGAAGTAACAAGTGTGGCAGGTGAATGCAGAGCTATGTTTGATGGTGAGATGGCTACATCTCTGCAGCACTTTCTTTTGGCTTCCTGCTGTTGAGGAGCTAATGAGAGCTGGCAGCTTCTCCAACACAGAAGAGTTTTTGCCTGGAGAGTTAATGAAAATTAGGTTTATCTTACCAGCTTTGCTCTGAAATGAAGGTGGCAGAGCTATGTGGCCTGAGGAGGGTCTCTCCAGAAATCACGTATGTGTTGAAAATTAAAGCTTCAAAGGGGTGCCCACATGCTAGAGAATGAGGAAACTTTGATCTGAGAGATGAGATAATTGAAAAGAGATGTTGAAAAGCTAAACCCGTGTTCCATGGTGAAAGAAAGACGGGCAAGTCTGAAGGTATCTAGGCAGAGCCTCACATACTGCACCTCCTTGAGCCTTGAGTGATGGAAGACTCAGGTTTGCCATTTACTGTTGGATCACAGAAGTGCTGCCTCTTGTGAGAAGAGGCAGAGCCCGGGGAGTACGAGTTTGGAGACGTACCCGGGCCAGAGGCTGCTTCGGCACGCGGGGGTAGCAAGGAGGATGCATAACTGACCCTCTGAACACGAGGTGGTTTTTTTTAATGAAGATATAAAGCCAGAATGACTTCATGTGTTTAATGTTCCTTATTCTGTTAAAGAACTCAGTATAAGGCCTCTGAAATGCTATTTTGCTTTGTTGACTGCCAGAGAAACTGCTGCCCAGAAATGTCACTGTTTATCTGTATAATCTGTGCCATGGAGCGGAATTTTGTAAACAGCCAAAAGTCTGCCTCCCAGATGTGAACGATGCTGGCACCTCAAAGAGCATCGAGCGGTACGACACGTTCAGAGCCAGTTCACAAACGGGTCTCACTCATCATCTGTTCTCAGCCCTCCCATGCCACTCATTAATTGCTGACGGGGGGAAGCCACGTAAAGTGCAAAGTTAGTTTTATATTTTTCGTCCACCCTTCTAATTCCAGCATGTAGAGATACTTCTTTTTAAATGATTATGGAATGGCACCACACCCATCAGCAAAATTATTATTGACAAGTTACTCATTAATGGCAGTGGATGTGTTCATAACCAACCCTTAGATATACACACATGGATCTTTGAAAGAAAGGCAGGCACGCAGGTGTTTGGCTGCAGATTTGGGCAAAGAGTTCAAGAAAGGCAGGTACTGTTGTACGCAGCGATACACTATCCTCTAGTCTGCAAGAGACACTGGTCACTTATATCCGAAGTACAGTTTTCCAAAAAGGGAAAAGCAAGGTAAAAAATAGACTATTAATGTCACCCAGGAGAGTACAGACAGCTTGCAATGTAAGTTAAGTCACATTTCTCTACCGAACTGTATTTTGGTATCATTTGAGTTAACTACATAGCTGAGTCACTGGAAAGGTTTTTGGGGTTTGTTTCTTTTTTGTTCTTCAGCAACTTTGAATCTCCACTGATGCACGGAGTCCCAGAGCACCAAGGCAGCAGCACAGACAGTTCGGCAAGCAGTTTGGGAAGCTCTGTCACAGCGTGTAAGAAGGTAACTTCTAAGTTTGTGTTCTATTCAAAGGCAGATATATCTCAGGTTAGAGCTTTGCTTTTTAGCTTTTGTCTTTATTTGGGAATACAAAATTCGACTGAGAGCTAAAAAAAAAAAAGCACTGATAGGAAAATTAAATTCAGGGTGCTGTTACGGTATCGTGCAGTTTTGTCTGCCTGGCCTGTAGTTGTCTGGTCCCAAAATACATCATACAGACATGGGAGACAAACTCCCCCTGAGCGGTTCCATTTCCCCTCATTATTTGGCAATATGAAATAAAAGCAGCGCACAGCGTGAATGCCTTCAGGGCTGCTCTTCAGTGTGTGCGAGTGCCTGGGACACAGCCGGAGGGCCCAGAGCTTTGCTTGCTGGGTCACCGGGACAGAGGGTCCTTCCCGAGGCAGCTGCTCTGCCCTCCCTAGGGTCTGCCTGGAAGGTCTCGGCAGCCCGGGAGGGACTGCAGATGTGACCGTTGCTGAGTCTGTTGCCTCCAGAGGGGTTTGTGTGTGGTTATGGAATTAGAGGACAGGGGAAGCGGTGCCTGTGTGCGTGCGTGCCATCCGGAGGGGCCGGGGGCCACTGAGGTCACGCTGTGCATGTGGGACGTCTCAGCACGACTGGGGACAGGCGGGTGCAGACCCTGGATGCTCCCCTCCAGCCCGGGGTGCATCCGCGGCAGGAGGACAGGCCTCTTCATCTCACACCGCGAGAACCTGCAGAGCTCTGCTGGCTCCCACAGGCATCGCTCTATTGCTGATAAGGAAGCATTTGTTGTAACACAGAAGTGTTATAAAACTTCACAGTTCCTTCACTGTGCCCATAATTCTTAGGGGTTTTTTTTTTTCCTTTTCTTTCCGCTAGTAGTAACAATACTTTCCTTTTGTTGTTTTGTTTTTGTGTTGTTTTTTTTTTTCCAAAATAACAGCAGTATGTATTTATATATGTAAGCAGAGAGAGAAAGATAAAACATATAGAAGATTTATTTTCCTCATCCTGAAAACTACACTGTGGGTGTGGGGGTGAGTACTGTCAGTCCACTGAAATTTTGTTAAGTGTTGAATCATCGATATAAGAAAGAACTCGATAGAGTGATGTGTATGCTGGGACTGGGCTTCTCCAGCTCACCCTAGTGTGTCTAAAAGACCAAATGTCAATAGTTCTTTTGATCAAAGGGTTTGCTTATTTGCAAAGGAATACCTGATTTTTTTTTAAAAAAAAATCCCACACTGCTGACTGTAATTGGCATCTTCATATAGACAGACATAGGCAGAAAATCCACTGACTGGGAGAACCTTTTCAATTTTCATTTAATCTCGGAGTGGTCTGTTGTGTGTAAGGCTGAGGGAGTGGCCCAGCACCGGGCAGTGCTGCTGCAGCGTTCGCGCACGCTGCCGGCTCGGTGACCGCCAGGAGCATCGCTGCTCGGGGTTACGTGGCTTAGAGCTGCTTCACCCGCCTCATCCCTCAGCGGGACTTTTCGCGAGTCGAGTTTGCGATTGTCGGCACATTAAAGACGTGATTCACTTCTGCCAACGCTTCTGACAAACAGCAGGATATTTTGGTCTTCTTTGCGGCATTGTCACAGAACATATTACCCTTTTTTTTTTAGTGCGAAAGAGGACAAAGGATTACCCAGAATAGGAGACCACTACTTTGTGTTTTAGCCCCTGCTCGTTGCAGCAGGGTTTGGGTTAGAGGTGTAACCGGTGGTGCAGGGGAGCACTGCAGGTTCCTGCTGCACGGGAGCGGTTTGAGGAGTTGACTTGTGAGTGGGAGCAATCACGCTCTCGGGAACCCCGGGCACTCGGCCTGTTGCTGCGCAGACCAGTCTGGACAAACGCAGGTGTGCCCCCCCGATATCGCATCTCATTCCGTACATCTTGCTTTCACATCTTTTTTGATGCGTAGTAATTAACCAGAGCAATTAAGTTGATCAGCCACGAAAACGCAGCTGTTTCATTTGTGGAGCAGGGCCTTTTCGTGTTGTTTCGGTTATAGATATTGACTGTATTTTAATGCCTTACCATCTAAATCAGGGAGCAGGAAGCTGTTACGCTAAGCTCATGTGCAATATTTTCCTCTGGGAAAGGGCAACTTTTCTAACCCACACTCTGCTAGAGGCTGATTTTGTTCATTGATTCACAACACACTGAGTAATGCTGACGGCTGGGTCTCTGGATGAGAGTGGAAAACTTTTTTTTAGAACCACGAATTACTGCTGATTTCACATTTAGTGCGTCATGCAGATTCCTCCCAAATTATGTTCCGAGTGTGATGATCCTGCCCTGGGCCAGATACACAGCAGTACAGCGTGTGCAGCTGTTACACACGGGGAGGGTCACGATCCAAGTCCTGCGTTCAGCCGTACCGCTGCGAGTCAGAGGCACCCTCACCGAATTCAGCAAAATTGTTAGCAATGGCTGTCAGTGGGATTGGCCCAGAACTTGCCTCAGTTAGCTAAGAACGAAAAGTACAGGACGGGAGGAAGACATTTCGGCAAGTGATACTCTTTGCCTTAAAAGCGCGGGCTCTGCGGGAGGAGGATGCTGGCTGGCAGCTGAAGCAGTACAGGCTGAGGTTTCTTATCCTTTGGTGCAGACCAGCACAGTGTATTTCCAAAATATGCTTAAATGCAAGAATGGCAATCAGGATGCACTGGTAGAGTTGCATCTCTGTGGAATACCAATTCTCACATTGCATTTGATTAACTAATTAGACCTGTTAATTTAGACCAGCTCCTTCAAGCTTATACACTTTTGATCACCACAGTCATACATTATTTTACTCTAAGGAGTTCAGTATTTTCCTTTAAAAGCATGAGTAGCCCAGCAAGTTTCAATACATATGCAAACTCCTGCTTTATATGAACACACGCACCTAGTCAGCCTGGAGAATTGCCTCACAGCAGGGAGGTGCTGCAGGAAGTACTGCACTCACTCTTCCTGCATATTTGGCTTTGACCGAGATAATATTACTCTCTGTGACCAAAGAAATACGCCCAGAAGTTTGTGTGGCTCCTACCCAGGCACGTTCGCAGAGCAGGTGTGTGTAACCCTGCTGCGATCAGCGTTGCGGGGTGGCCTCATCCTCCTCCCTCCAGAGAAGTGCTGGTGGAAGGTTCAGAGCAGTAACAAGTCTGTAATGGTCCCAGTGCAGAAACCTGGCATTTCCCAAGGGAGAGTTCAAGCTCATCCAAATTTCACCCCTTGTTCCTGCCGCTGCCAAGGCAAACGTCCCCCTCCACCTCCTGGGCCCAGCAGCAAGCACGTGGTGTTGCTGCGCCCCCCTCCTCACACCCTGGCTGCACCCTCAGAGGCACACGGGAGGGCGGAATCTGCCCGGGGAAAACATCGTCCGGCTGATGCTGTGCTTAAAAATCACATGCTGTCCAAAACTTTCATGTAATAATTTCTACCCCTGACTTCAAACTCTGCTGTGAAAAGCTGCCTACAAAAATTAAATGCACTATAAATCCTTGCAACTTATAAACTATCCTGGAGCAACCCAAGCCTGGCAACTGGGACCTGACTGAAACATTTTTTTTCAGGAGAGTTATTTCTTCTGTCTGTGCTTTACCAGTATTTGCTTCCTGATGAAAACATCCTCCAAAAGAAAGATAGAGCTACTAGGGGTCAGTTAGCATCAGAGGGGGAAATGAGGTCAAGTTTGGAGTGCCCAGCTCATTTCATGGATTTATCATCTGCAGTATATGTCTGCTGCAGTCCGGACGTTCTGAAACGCTGGGTGTGCACACCGAGTCCTCGTGAGAATAAGAGTAGTAGTACCAAGGATTTCTGAAGCTTGTTTCCGAGTGATAATTTCTGACTATTCCAATTTTTCAGAAACTGTGTGAGATTTGGGAAAGAAAGATCTGAAGTGATGCAGGCTGAAGAGAAATTCACTGTGATTTCTAAGGAAATGAAACAAGACTGCTTGTTACAGCAAAAGCTATTTGAGCTCAAGAGAACTGCTTCCTACGTATGCAAAATTATGTCATAACAGGCAATTAGAACTTCAGCCCTTGAGGATGAGAAGATCTAGAATCAGATGAAATCTGAAATCATATATATATATATCCAGATATATGTGTGTGTGCATGTTTGTGTGTGAATGTGTATGTTCAATTTTGTCTTCATAAGAGCCTCAGGATGGTAATTGCTCGATTCTAGATTTTACCAACCAGTTTATGATGGTTGGGTATTTCCAAATTTGAAAACATTTAATTTTTTTTAAAAAAAAAGAACAGAAGAACCATTCATAACACTAACAGAAAAATGTTTCTTTGAGATATGAAATATATTATTTTCCCCATTTAGCCTCAGAGTTAGTTACGGTGGCAGGAATCCTTTTGCACTGAGGCAGGAGGTTATAAAATTTATTGAGTGCAGAGTCATTTGGTGGTAAACAAGATTAGCTAGCAGCCCCTGAGAAGGGATGGGTGTTGAGGTGCGGCATTTTTGAGCCTTTGTAATTCTCAGAACAAAGTCTTTGGGCACGGTGTTTTTTCTAAGTATTTTGTGAACCCTAAGTTTGTATCCAGAAGCTTTTTGGCAGAAGAGCAGATGCTGGAAAACAACCACCATGGAGGTTGCAGGGTGCAAAGCCTTTTTGGAGGGCACTGAAAGAAGCCAAACCTCTGGATCGTGGGGTTGCCCATCACCTCCTCATCCACCTGCTGCTGGCTTTTATTCAGAAAAAAATGTAGAATAATGCAGGGAGTGCAGTATTAGCTATCTCACTGGCTTTTTGCCCGAAAGATAAAGTTAGAGTGGGTGTTATTCCGTGGGTGGTAATGAGCTTACTTCTGGATTGCCCTGGAGTATTAGAAAACGGTGTCAGCTGGCCAGAGCAGCTTTCCACAGTCACTTGTCTTCGCGGAGAAATGAAGGGGCCTCACAAGTCCTTCTCATGTCTCTTTCCCAGGAAGAGCTCTAGGGATCAATTGTTCCCCAAGCAGGACAAAGGCCTGTCGGTGCAGAACATGCGGGAAGGAAAAGAGAAGTGCTGCAGGCAGATTTTTCCTAGGTAGAGCAACAAATCTATATTTTAAAATATCATAATGAAAATTAAAGTCTAAAGAGGTAGAGTACAGCCTATTTCCACAGCATGCAAGAATTGTGAGAAGTGCAGATAGAATACACATCCATGTCACCACCATACTTGTTAACATTGCTGCCTGGCGAGGACGGTAAGCCAGATAAAATGTTCTATAAGTGGCATTATTGTTGCAGCTATCTTTTCCTGCTATTGCCTATTTGGTTTACAAATACTAAGGGTCCCTCTTTTTCATGGAAGAGTATTAGTACAGAGACAGGAGGTGAGGAATTCAGATTGATCTAAATATCAGACCTGCAAAACTGCCTCTGTAGTCTGCAGGTATCTGTAGCCCACTCCAGGTTGGTGTGAGCAAAGCTTGAGGTGTAAGCTGTAGGTCTGAGTCAACATAGAGAGATTAACCACAAAGTTTTGGTACTGGCTGAGCTCAGTGCTCATTACAGCAGGTCCTAAATGCGTTAGATTCTCCGAAAGCAGGAAAATGCGTTTAAGAAGAGCTTGTAGCCGAGGCACTCCCAGGAACGGCGCTGCTGGCAGAATGAGTAGTGCTGATCCGTTGTGGAGGGAGACAGTGAATCACGACGGCTGAACGTTTGTGCACACTGGTGTAATTAAATAACTAGTTTCCCCACCACCTATGTTTATCACTTTAACACAGAACAAAACTCCTAGCAATATTTTCCAATAAAAGTGTTCTGTTTAGGCATCTCCTTTGAGTATCTCCAAGGACTTTCAGTTCTGAAAGAAAATAGGCTAATACTTTAGGGGGTATATACATCATTTGATTTAAGATGCATTAACGGGACAGGCCCATAAGGAGCAAGGGCCCCAGCCCTGTGTCCCCCCCCGCCCCCCACTTCTGTAGGTAAGATTTCCTTTGAGGTGCAACAATAGAGTTCAGGCCCCTGAAGCACAGTAGGAGTAAGTCAGTTTTTAAATTATTTTAACTATTTTTAACTATTTTAACAGATTCTCTGCAGTAACAGTCTGCTAGAGTCAACAGACTACTGGCTGCAGAATCAGAGGACACCATGCCAAATTGGCTTTCTGGAAGACAAGTCAGAAAGCAGCTGTGCCTCAGTAAGTACCCACTGCCATCTCCTCTGGGGAAAATCCGTAGAGAGCTACGTGGGTAGGGTGTGGGGCTGACCACAGCACGTGTTAAATTAAAAAAAGTCAACGGCTAACCGACACTGACATGAGAGCAATCTATCTCCAGTTTCTGTAATTCTCAGCTTTCTGCTAAAGGCGAGCACACGAAGCAAAATGCGCACAGATCTCTGTACAGAGCACGTTCGTAAAGATTACTGCAGAGGTTTCCCCACATTTGGCCTTCAGACTTTGCAGCTCTCCGTATTTTCCTGTGTTCCTAATCCACAACTGACAGGAGAGAAAAACAAGCCAAAGAGAAAATTATTCCCACCCATAACTTGTTAAGCATTAGGTTGGAAAGAGCAGATTTTTAAAAGGCTGCTCTCTGTCCTTGAAGGCATAGAGATACAATTAAAGAGAAATCTCTTCCCGTACTAGATGAGGAGAAGCTGCTAAAGAACTCAAACACAATTAGTTTACATTTGAAACAAAGTTTAAATCTCAGTATTGTGGCTCGTACTGCAGTTAAGAACAGCTTTTGGGTAAGAGTGTGCATGGAGAGGTAGAGCTTTTTCTGTTGCTTCATACACCACCTACACAGGGCTGCGGGGAAGCTCAGTGCTGTCACTGTCACGGCATCCCGTGGAGGGCTCGAGAGAGTGGATCCTGACACAGAATCCCATTTACTGCCACTCCTGTGCCTGCTCGGGTGACGCTGGGTGAGACAAGGAAGGGTCTATTAAGGAGCAAAGTTTAGTTAGAGCAGGGAGTATTTAACCTCTGCAAGGACTGAGCACTGGCTCAGTATCACACTCAGAACTTGCAGAGCGTTTCGTTCCGAGTTGGTGCAAAACGAGGAGAAGCTGCAGGAATGAGGGAGGAGAAAGGCTAGGAACAGGGAACAGCTTCCCCAGCTTCGCAATTAGCAAGCAAACCAGACTGCCCTTAGCAGAAAATATTCTCTGTCTTCTCTTGCATGTGGAAGACTTTAAAAATTGCTGTTGCTGATGGTGCCAGAGATGTTTTAAACTGCCTCTGGAAGTTGTCACTAGGTTCACAGAAGGGAAAAAGAAATCCCAAATTACTATGTCATTAAGGGTTGCTTTTCCCAAAGATAGCTGGTGATACATTTAGCCATAGTGTTCAGTTTTCATTTTCAGGACTTCATGTTTAGTTACAAGGGGTCTGATCTTACTGTAACTATAAATGCAACAAGACCATATGAACATAGTTTTCATAAATGTTATATTCATTATGTCCCATTACAGATCAGCACAGTTAGTACAAGTAAAAATAGAATCAAGGCTGTCCTGCATATGCTCACCAAGTGTACTAACATTGGTTTATTAAAACACTAAACATTTAACTCAGTTATAGCAGACTACTTTCTCAAAGCGAAATTATTTTTCTAAGCAGAACGGCCGTTTTGGTATGTGTAACAGTCCGTTCATTCACAAACTGGTTAATGAAGATGTAGCCATTATGATATGGAAATAATAAATTGTGTTAAGAGGAACAGCATTTCATATCTGCTTCAGCTGGAAATCTTCTCCTGAGCTCTGAAAATTGTTCCTTCAAATTCTGGGACTCCGCTGTAGTAGAAGAAATGCTAGTGGGTCCATACTGAATCCTGGGTTCCTGGTCATCTGCAAGGGTGAACGACAGAAACCCCAGGGAGAACTAACAGCGAAATGTGATGTCTGTTCTCCGTTGTCACGCAAACTGAGCAGCACGCTGGGGAGCTGTCTGTGAGAAGAAGTGTTACACGTGTGCTGAGAGCAGGATGCGAGCAGAGCTTGGAAGATTGTCTTGTCCTAGCTTGCCTTTTCTACTTCCTGTACACACTATTTTTGTCTGATCCTCTGTGTTTACATCTGAGAAATCAGATTAGCTGCGCCGGGGCTGAGTGCGGGGGGACGGGGCAGCTGTACCGGGTCACTGGGGCTTTCTCGGGTGACTTCCCGGCGGGGACGAGTTGGGAAGGGTCACAGACGGGGACTTAATGCGAAGGTGTGCTGGGAGACGGTGGAGGTAAGTCCTAGGTGGTAGTGCTGTTTATTTTCATTTCTCTGTTGGAATAAAACGTCCCATCAGCACTCTTTAAAATGTCCCGGGGTTGAAGTCTGCTACCCTCCTTGTTTCAGACGACCCGATCTGATTTTGCCCTGCTGTCCACTTAAAAAGGTTAAACACCCGCAAAGAACCCCTTCTGCACCGATGTTACGCGGGAAGGGTGGGCACCCAGCCTCACAGGAGTTCAGGAAGGAGGAGGTTTCTTCCCAGGATTTGTAGTAGTCAGCAAGGGTCTTTGCACAGCTGAGTGTGGAAGTGCAGTCTGGAATCCCAAAGCATTTTTTTGTTTGTTTGTTGCTTCATTTGTTTGTGTGTTTTTTCAAATCAAAACCACACGTGTCCCTGAAAGTGACCATGCATAGCTGCGACAAAGAGTTTGTTTTGTTGTGTTTGAATGAAGAGTTACATTTCCTAGTAAACAGCAAAGCCACGTTTGTCTGCATAAAACAGAGCAGGTTGGTTGCCTTCCCTGGCGAGATGATGTGCACAGCCCCCATAGTATCTCCTGGAGACAGGGGGTTACAAGGGTGTTTATTCTACCTTTCACTCAGCAGTTGCTCAACTGTCTTCAAGAACATCGTTGTCTCTTTCAGAAATCAAAAATCCATCCGTTGCTTTCCAGATCTAAGCCATAATTACTGGAGGTATTTTTAGATTTAAGTCCCATCTTCCTATTGAGCCTGACGATACCTTAATTACATCCTGACGAGGAGCAGGAAAAAACAGCTGCAGCCTAGATTGTGGCACGGAGCCTCAGTCCTCTCCACAGCATGGGCGGGTGTCGGTGCTGCTGGGCAAGGGTCCGTCCTGCAGACCCTGCTTAGAACCCTCCTCCTCACCAGTTCCTCCTGCCCAACGGAGCCCAGCGCGGGCAGACCGAGCATGGGTGAGAACACCACCGAAAGGACCACTAGTGTGATCCAAAAGATATGTTTTGCTTTTTACTCCTGTACATACCCAGCTCTGAAAAACACATCTTCGTGTATGAGCTAGCATTAAGGCAGAAGCTCAGGATGCCCTAAGGGGTTGTATTTCCACATTTTCAGTACCGTGTGTGTTTTACACAGCAGCCAAAAGCTGCTTCATGAGCTATGGGGAAGATCAGCAATAGATTCTCTTTTGTAACTTCAGGCTTGGACAATCTTTAATCTTCTCTCTAGATGTGCCGCTTTCTCTCCTGCCCCTCTGCTCCTCCCACGCAGCTGCCTTTCCCCCACTGTATTTAACGCTCATCCCGACACCGACACAGCAATAAGCAAGTGCCTGGGGACTGCGTGCGGCGCCACAGCTGCGTCCCCGTTGGCGCTGCACACCAGCACGCTCAGCGTGCCTCCATGGCCCACCCTGGCAAGAAGCAGGATCCTTGTGCCACCTCCAGAGAGGACATCTGTAACCGCCTGCTGCTGTCACGGCCACGGGTGCCTCCGGCGTGAGGCTCATAGGTGTGTTATAAACGTTAAGTGCACAGGGCACCAGAGGCAGCAGATGGTGCATGTGGCATAAATATTTATCGGTGTATTTTCTTTAAGTCATAAGTGACAATTAATTACATCAAACCCAAAGGAATAAGCCTTAATGGGAAGAAAATATTCACAGCTGGTTTTGGAGAAACGGATTATGAAGAGATGGCTCGGGGTGGTTCATCAATGCAGTCCAGCCATTAAAATAGGGAGAGTCTCTAAAATAGCAAGACCCGTAAATCCACCAAGTCACTTGAGATATGCACCCTCTGAAAAGTAATTGGAACTAAATTTCAGGTATGTTACTGCTAAGAATGCTGGAGGTAAAGCACTATAACACATCCTTTGACAGCATAAAACATAGAAAAGAATTGTGCCTGAGCTGGGGAGAGGCTGGGAAAGCACATCAGGATCTGACTCGAGTGAAGCTGGGTGGCTCGCAGGACACGGTACGTGCTGGGTTCTCTGCTTTTGGAAACGCCCCACTAGGGCTTGTGAGGACAGCAGCTGGAAACCTCACCTGCATGTTAGATGGACAGCAGTTGTGCAGCTTGTGGGAGAGGTTTTGATATAGAATCTGAAAGGAGTAATGGGACTTTCATGGCCATCCTAACGAAAAGACTTCCTCCACTCATGGCTAAAGAAGGAAGTGGTCACACTCTAGCCATCTGAAGGGCTGTGCTTCAGGTCAGTGTTTCTCTAAACCACCCTGTTGACATTCTGGGCAGAGTTACTGTCAGTAGGGTGCGGTGGTCCTGCTTCAACAAGGAGGGTTTGTTCTGTTGGCTTGCAATAGCCTGATCTTACCTTGGTGAGGTAAGGAAGGTGCCACTGTGCAGCTGAGGCTGTGAAGCCTTTTGGTTTACTTGGGTACAGTGCAGGAGTACCCGAGCTTCTGCACACCCTGGGTCACCGCTTGTAACTGCCCCCAGCTCCAGAACACGCTGCCTAGCACTTCCATTCATGTACATCCCTTTACAAGCAGCTACGTGGCAGATCTAGCACTTCCAAACTAATATTTTTATTTCACAGCTCGTTCCTCTGCCAGAATCATTTTGGCAAGCATGGAAATTAATGTGAGACAAGCATTGCATCCAAATGTTAATGGATAATTAGCTCTGTCTTCCAGAAGATGCTGTTTTATTCTGAGTCACTATCAGGCTATTCCAGGCGACTCATGTAAGACATACTCCAACTCAAGATCCTCTTTAACGATTTAAATATAAAGGATCACTCTACCTTGTGTAGAGGAGAGAGCTACATCTCTTACACAATTCCCAGTCTCCTATCTATCAAAAAGTTGATCACCACATATTAATTATAACCACATAAGGACTCAAAAAAAGAAGTGATGAGAGCCAATGGCAGGAAAAATAAGTTGCCAAATGAAATTGTAATCTAAAAGCAAATAACTATAACATGCAAGCAACAACCAGTAATTTTCACTTTCCTTATTTCCTATGAAATATCTCAGATCTCTACAAAAAGATGTCAATCCTTATAACACATCCTTCTTCAGTAAAGCGTTTGTCCCTATGCTCAGGGCGGAGAAACACTTGAGAATGACCCGGTTACATTCTTCCATCCCGTGAGAGCACACCAAGGCAATAGCAAGGCAGGAAAGAAAATCCTGTCTGCTTCCCAAAGCTGCTCAGAGCTGGAGCAGTAGGAGGCTTAATAACAGTAATGAGCTAAAAAAAAAAAGGGAAGAGAAGTTGTAGAATAGGCTATAGAGTATTTCCTGACACTCAATACGTTTCAGTTCATGAGGAGCTGGGATCTCTCTCTCCTCTAGAAACCGTAGGGAAGTGTTTTTTCTTTTACGTGTTTGATAAGTGGGTGTCACAAGCCTTGCTGCTCTGCTTGAAGGGGTTTTAAAGCAGCACAGAATAAACCCAGAAGGGAGCTGAACCAGGATCCTACATTAGGTGCAATGAAACTGCACACACAGGCAAGCTCGCTTCTTTAACAGTGTATTTGGGTCAGGTAAGTCCTTTCAGATCCACACCTCCCTCCAGCCCCCTTTTTTTTCCCCCCTGAAAGATGCTTGAAGAACTCTGTAAGAGGAAATTATTTATCTTCACTATTTCATGCTGGATTCTGGAAGTTGATAGATCAGACTTCAGCTGGGACAAGACCTAAATCTGTCAAAAGATACATGTAATTAGGCAAAACATTGTCCCAAAGCAGCTGTGGATTTGTGTGCGTGAAAATAGTTTGACAAAGTAGTTGAATTAGATTTAAATTAGTTTGGTTAAATATTTCTTGTTAAGAATCAAGAGAATACCTAGGATTACAGTCTCAGTAAAGAAGCATAATTACGGTTTCTGGATGCCTGTTTACCAACAGAAATAATTTCAGGCTCAGCTGAGAGCAGTGAAAGAGCAAATTGAAACTGAGGGGAGATCAAATAAAGGAGAAGTGGGAGAAAAACGAAATTTCAAAGTTCAGTTAAGGCTTTCTTTATAATTATGCAGTGGCATTTAGGGCTTTGAGAGCGTATATTTAAGATGTCAAATTAACTGACTTGAGAAATCTTTTTAATGTGACTGAACAACACATTCTGCGAGCGTGGCAGGCACGGTAATTCACGATTTCATTTTCAAAAAATTTGTGGTATCGGAGATGGCAGTGTTGTAGCAGACACTGTTTTTTTACGGATGCTGGCACAAAGCAGTCCTCTAAAAATAGGTAGAAGGGAAGGGAGGGCAGCACCAAAGTAAACCCTGCTCTGGAAGAGCCGGCCGTGTGACCCTGAGCAGAGCCCCGTGGGCAGCTGACCTCATGCAGGGTCTGGATTTCAGGCTGTGCTCAGGGCACAAATCTCTGAGCTCCTCCGAGGCGATGCCCTGGGCTCAGAGCCAGTGCTTAGAGCAGGGTGGGTTGTCTTCTGGATTGCGGCGGAAACCACTGGCTGGATGCTGAGGGTTCTCTTCATGTGGGAAAAGTCTCCAGAAAACAAACTGGTCTGGTCACAGAATAAGTGGGTTTTTTGATCTGTACTTAAATATACCTAGACATTTCTACAGGGTGACTCTGTTGGATGGTGACTATGCAGAGCACAGGGCTAAGAACACCATCAACAAACCGCGTCGGTTGTAAGACTGTGATTTCTGCCACTTGCAGCATTGGTCAGCTGTAGCTGGATCTTTTGTGTGCTGGATGCGAACACTGTCAAAGGAGGAAGGAAGCATTCCTTTTCAGAGAGGAGAAAACGTGAGGGCCTTGGCTTGAAAATTCGCTCTTATGACCCAGGAAGTGGGAAGCGCTGGGTCCAGGGGGGGGTTGGTGGGAGAAGGAAGAGTTTAGGGCACTATCCTGACCAGGCAGATTTTACAAACTTGATTTTTGTTCTCAGTGTGGATATTGAGGAATATTTATCAACCGAGCTCAGTCAAAACCCATCACCAGACCTGCGTGTGTCCTCTCTTAGCTCCCACCCCTTTCTCCCCAAAGCAGAGAGAACTTGGAGCCGGGTGTGGTCCCACCGCAGAGGGACCCTGCTCAGTGCTGGAGCGGAGGGGCTAGTTTTGATCCAGACGCCACAGTTTCTGGTGGCTTGGTGCACTCCTGGGGTGCTTTCCACAGAAGGCTTTGGGTAGAGGTTTATCAGGAGGTGACAGCCACAGAGCTGCCCTGCAAGATGCCCCCTGCCCACCCCTCTGACCCTGGGGCGAAGCGCCTGCGGCCAGCACCCCACGGACCTGACCCGTTTGGGAGGGCAGCCGCAGCACAAGAAACCTGTGGGAGCTGCTGCGTGCGCTGAGGTCGTGCTGCAGAAGTGGGGAAAACCCCATGCCGGGCATCACGACGAAGCGATCAGACTTAGGGAGCAGTAGAAACAAGTAAGAAAGAACTAGCTCGCACAGTTCAAAATAAAAGAAATCTGCTTTTCCAGATGTCGCTGCTTTAGCGATAGATAGAAATCTGACAGCTGACCCTGAGCTGTGGGACACACAGTTCACTCTCTGCATCCAGCTGGTGGATGTGCTTAGGCCTTGGGAATACCCGCGCACTCGCACCCCCCCGGAGACCTGGAGCAGGTGGAACTGGGGTCCAACCCTTCTGTCATAGTCACTGCTGTGGAATATTTTCACTTGACATCTTTGTTTAGCAAAGTCATTTGCATTTTTAAATTGGGCTTAGCAGCATTTACTTCCTCGTCTTTCTCGAGCACTGGAAATGCTTGTAGAGCACCACAGAACTGTTTGACATACACAGATAAGCAGAATTGATTTAAGTACTTCTAACTTTTTAATCTTCTTTTTTTTTCCCCTTCTACATGACATAAAAATGTCTTTGGGAAAAAAATAATTGATTTTTCTGGTAGTTTAGAGCAACACTGTACCAAATGAGAGTATCTCGGTGTGTTAAAAAATAGTAGACAAATGTCCCAAAAATCTGAACATTCATTTATTAACGTGCTGTCAATGTTCTCTTCTCTGTATATCCACATAAATAAATAAGCGTAAGACCTAGGCAGAAATAACTCGGAAGACTAATGCAGTCACATAACACTTGATAGAAATGCACGTTAACTTTGGAGTCCTGCACAAGCAGTAATACTTTATACTCATTTTGCTGCAGGAACCACTTTTGACCCCAGTCTGAAAATTAAAGCGGTGACAGAGAAACGTGACCTTTCTGACGGTAACGGGAGGCAGGCAAAGGGTAGAAATAGTAGGCTGGGTGTTGCTTTTGGCCTTGCTGGGTGCAGAGTCCTTTCTGTGAGGTAGGTTTTACACCCAAGACGTGCACGGTGACTGGCGCCATCGATACACGATCCCTGCCAGGCGCAACGAGTTTGCCCGAGCCCTCACGTTTCTGAAGGTGCAGTGCAGGAAGGCTTCTGCTCTCACAGGGAAAACCCGGCAGCAGCTTTTCAGGATGTGACTCGGAGCCACATCGTGCAGGTTGTACTCGGAGGTACCTCAGGTGTCAGGAAGGTTTTCTTTTAGCAAATGGTTGTGGTGAAATGACGAAGCCACGAGCTTCCCAAAAATTCACACAACCAGCCTCCTTTCATGCAAGTCCTACCAAACCTAGATGCTAAAAAAATTCCTAGGATCTCCAAAATTATGAGGTAGCTTGTCTAATTATTAGCTAAAGGGTAATCTCATGTGACATTTTAGAACGCTTATTATAAATTGTCATTTTACAGCTATTTTGTTTGTCTTTCTAAAAGAAAAGTAATAAATAAATAGTACTTGAGACTTCTGGGTTTGCAAGACTCAAGAAGCTGCAAGCTTAAAGAACAGAGAGGTCAGTAGTTATGGGTCCTTACGAACAGCCTACATATTTTTATATATATATATATATGTATATATATTATATACGTATATATCTCAGAAGAGGTCCAAAGAGTTTTTATTTAGCCTTCACGTTAGCATAAGTAATTCAAGTGAAAGTAAGTGCAAGGTTCTTTTTTGGGAGCTTTGCAGGTCAGCATTTTGATAACCATCAAAACGAATGATCTTGCCATACAGACAGAAAAAAAACAGATGGCTGCCCTGCTAGAATCTGGAAAAGGCATTTTATGCCATCCTGATGCAAGTCAAAGATCTGTGGACCTTGCTGGTCATTTTAGAGCAATTGTATTTATATTTTGCTTTTGCACAGGTGGAATTAGGGGCTCGGATTTCCAGAACTGCCATCCCACGAACGCAAGTGTTAGGAAATGGCAGAGACACTGCTTCTCCGTAATTCTGCACCTCTTTGCGGTGCTCTGCTCTCGGAACCGGGTGGGGATCCCGCCTCGCACAAACCGGGGCATATGAGGTTGCGCAAGTTGCACGAGCCATCTGCACAGTTCTAATTTTCAAGCCTTGTCTCTTCAGTCTAAATTTCTTTCTGTTAAAACAGATACTGAAATTTCTTTGGGAGGATGGTACGTAATGTATAAGTAAACAGATTTTCTTCTTAATTTAAAAAAACCTTACTTTAACAAAACAAACTAGGTTTGTATTAATCTCACGAAAAGCTGTTTCCCAGGACAAGGAAGAAGCCTTCCCTCACTGACAGGCATCAATACAGACAATAGAGGCATTAGGACTAGCAAACAGAAAAAAAATAGTTTGCCCATCTCCTATCTGGAGAAAATAGTACAGAACTGAAATAGACTTCACCCTGGAACAGACACTTCCGAAAACTACACAGGTTTGTGGTTTTTTTTAAATTACTGTTGTTGTTATTATAACTCTGGGGCAGTGCTTTTTCCTTGCCATCAGCGTGACTTTTATCTAGGGAATATTAAAATGCCAGTAATACCAGCCTTGGTTAGTATAAGCTGAAATGAAAGCAATAAGGAAAATATAGACAATAATTTATTTCTTTGCTTGTCATTCAGCTGTTTGCCAGCATCAGTATTCTGAAAAAAAAACACAAAATTGCTTTACTCTTCTGAAGTGAGAAGAGTGTTATGATTTTAACGATTCCCTGAGGCCATCTGTCAATGAGTAAAGCATATCGTGTCTGGTGTGTTACAGCCCTTAGTGCTTTAGAAATAAATTATTTCTTAACATGTTTTTCTTTTAAGAAGTAATAGTCGCCGTTCGCAGGCGGCGGACGCTGAGGTGTCTGCATAGTTTCTACACCGACTCAAGAGTAGATTTTGGGGTCTGAAATTGTCGATCTGGAGAGCTGACTCCGCAGCCCTCACCGCGGAGCCGATGCTGGCGCAGCAGGCGTGTGCCAGGCAGGTTCTGCACAGGCTGCAAAGTGCTTTCTGCCCGCCTCGAGACCTGCTGCAAGCGCAGTAGGATGAGGCCACCAGGAGAATTGTCCTTCCTCGAGCAAAGCGAGTTTCTGCCCTGGAAACACAGCTGAGCCCAAAGCAGCACCTGGCAGGGAGTGACCATCTCACTGTGTGAAGCCAGCGTTCTGGTGGGCTTCTCTCCCCGCTCTGTATTTTGTAACACCGTTTAATTTTTGATGTTTTGTCCCCTCAAAAATAAGCATTTCCTAAGACAGGAAAGAAAAAAAAAAGCGGTATCTTGATGTTACTCCGTGGTTTCCAGACAGTAGCTCAGTATGCGTGGAGACCAGACACGTTTTAGAAGTGAAAAGACGTTTGCACGATGAGGAGGAGGTGAGGCGTAAAGGGGAAGCGGATGGGAAAGCACTGACATTTAAAGACACTACAATTAGGACAAGGTTAAGTTCCGGTTAAACTAAGCTAAAATACATTAACCTGCATCTCACCCAAAGGAAAAAAGCCAGAATTAAACTGAATTAAATGCTGACCTGGCTTGGCTCTTCCTTCGTAACCTATGCAATATTTCCCTCCTAGAGATCATGAATTATTCTGCAGCATTGCTTTGCCTTGTTTGGATGGAGGTGTGTGATAACCCTAGAACTTTGCCAGGTAACACAAGCTCGCAAGGGCTTAGATCTCGTATTGCGTAAGCAGAACACGCTGGGAGATTTTTCAGAATGATCTTTTTTCTCTTTGAACATCTCCAGTGAAGCATCTCCAAGAAGTTAATTCACAATTAAAGGAGGCACCCCGTCCGCACTCCTGCTCACAGCAGGGGCAGTCTCAGTCAGCAAAAGCCAAAACAGAAAATGAGTTCTTCAGCATCTTTCACCAGCACAAAACTATTTTGGTTTAAAAATTGCCTATAATTAAAACCTGCAAATTCCACTGAGCAGGAAAATGCTAAGAGAACGCATTGGCAGTGCAGTAAATGAGCATCAGTGGAATTTGACAAGTGTATTTGGAATCTAGATTTGGTACTAAATTTTACAATCTAAGTCCATCGAGTTCTAAAAATAAATTAAAAAATAGATGAAGGACAGAGAATATGACTTTAAATAATAGATATTCCTGCTTAGAGCATTATTTCTTCTACTGCAGCCTTAGCAAGTTCATTGACACTGTCAGGCAGAGAAATATTTTTTCCTAAAATTTTTAAAATGTTGGAAAATGTGGTTTTAAGTTCATAGGAAGATGCCATCAAACTATTTAAAGGGGCAAAAAAGTTTCTTCTTCAGGGGGGTTTTTTTGGTTTGCAATGGGAGGCCTGGCTAGATCTTTCCATATGCTGTGCTGGCTGTTACTGCAGATGGTCACAACGTGTACATATGGTACAGGCATATAGAAACTGGAATCCGCGTTGTCTCGGGGTAAGGGCAGACACACGACAAGATCTCAGATAGCTAATGCAAGAATATTGGTGCAGGGGTAATTTAGAGTATTTCATTTTTCTGGGGGAAACCTACATGGAATTAGGGAAAGAAGCATTTACAGTTTGCTGGAAGAAGGAGGAAAAAAAAGAAAAAAGAACAAAAAAAGAAATCACTCAGCTCTTCGAAGCTAAAGTCTGGATCTGCAATTTATTTGGAACAGGGGTTGGCTTCAGCTCGGCCCTGAACATGTGCCAAGTTTGGGTTTAAATCAAGACAACACTAAACCCTCACAAACCTCTAGAGAAATGTCTGCGACGCTCACAAGTAGGACAGTCAGCCTAGCTTTGGAGCCCCTGCTTCTGACTCGGAAATACAGCCGGAAAAATTAGAAAATGGCCAGGTTAAAAAAAATAAAAGTCTTCAGAAATGAACGGGCTTTAGATGTGAGGTTTCAGTTGAAATTACTCTCACTACCATGAAATGGTTGCTGAAACTCATAATGATCAAAGAAGAGACAAAAGATCTGACTCTTGGAAATGGAGTTGCTGAAAACTTCTGCTTGTGTATTCGCTTTAAAATAAAAAATACCCATAAAGACTTAAAACTTCTGCTTAGGAAGCTCAGGAAGTTAGGAGAAACACTACAATGTTTATGCGGTGTGGAGAAAAACTTTAAAAGCAACAGACTTATGACACATTTAGCAACAAGTGCCGGAAAAGAAGAAATCAGTGGAACAGCAAGACATGAGGAGCGTTTCCGACGTACAACCAAACGCACCTTTAACATTTCCTCTATCTTTTCTAATATCCTCTGTATTAGAGTTTATTGGCAACATCTGCCCGTTCATCAGACAAGCTAATTGTCAGAGCAGCTGAAGTCGTGACTTTTACTTCTGCTCCTTCTTTTTCCTTTCACAATATCTGCTCCGCTGTTCCCCTTGCTGACCTTTCTTGTTCTAATAAAAGGCTTCACATATTCAAGCTGCCAGGCTAGAAAAGAAATATGTATTGGCTTTAAAAGTGTTGCTGCCACTCTACCAAGACTTTGTAAGCTACCATCTCCTTTTCCTCTCTTTCCACAGGTTTGTTTCGTGAATTTAGACGCAAACAGAGACGACTGCAGCGATGAGCAGGTGAAACAGGTAACGGCTCCGGTCTTAACACCACGCACGGTGGGTCCGGTCACTACAAACCCAGATCAAAATTCCACGCGTGAATCAAAGCCAGCCCTAGGATTTTAGCCCTTCCAGAGAGCAACGCATCAGGGATCAGATGCACCTCAGCACTAGACCATGTTTTGTAGCTTTTCTTACTCCCATCCCGGAAATATCTAACGATTGTTGCAGCCTGTGAGTTCATGGTGGTTACCACGTGAGTTCTCAGCCTTGGTTTTACCAGAGAAGTGAACATGGATGTGTCACGCCTCCAAGTTTTTAATGTGCCATAATACTACATGAAAATAGTTTCCGATGGCTTTCATAGAATCATAGAATGTTAGGAATTGGAAGGGACCTCAAAAGATCATCAAGTCCAATCCCCCTGCCAGAGCAGGAATGCCTAGATTATGCTACATAGGAACGTGTCCAGGCAAGTCTTGAATGTCCCCAGAGAAGGAGAATCCACAACCTCCCTGGGCAGCCTGGGCCAGGGCTCTGTCACCCTGACTGAGAAGTTTCTTCCTGAGTTTAAGCGGAACCTCTTATGTTCCAGTTTCAGCCCATTACCCCTTGTCCTATCAGTGGTTGTCACCGAGAAGAGCCTGGCTCCATCCTCGTGACACTCACCCTTGATATATTTGTAAACATTAATGAGGTCACCCTTCAGTCTCCTCTTCTCCAAACTAAAGAGCCCCAGCTCCTTCAGTCTTTTCTCATAAGGGAGATGCTCCACTCCCTTCATCATCCTAGTTGCCCTGTGCTGGACTCTCTCCAGCAGTTCCCTGTCTTTCTTGAACTGAGGGGCCCAGAACTGGACACAATATTCCAGATGGGGTCTCACCAGGGCAGAGTAGAGGGGAAGGAGAACCTCTCTCGACCTGCTAACCCCCCCTCTTCTAATACACCCCAGGATGCCATTGGCCTTCCTGGCCACAAGGGCAGAGTGCTGGCTCATGGTCATCCTGCTGTCCACCAAGACTCCCAGGTCCCTTTCCCCTACACTACTCTCTAATAAGTCATTCCCCAACTTATACTGGAACCTGGGGTTGTTCCTACCCACATGCAAAACTCTATATTTACCCTTGTCTTTCTTTCCTCCTGCTAAAAAGCCTTTGAGGATCCTCTGCTCATTTAGGTCTTGTTCGGCTGACCAGTCTTACTCATTCGAACGCCAGATACTTTGATAATGTGACATGTGTAACAATGATAATTAGCCATTTATGCAATTAGCTTTGGGTGGGGTTGATTTTTGTACAGCACACCGATACAGTGGAAGCATTCCATGGAAGAATTTTAAAGATGTTGGCACAGCTGTTTTTCATATCAAGTATAGAACTATTTACCAATAAGATTTTTGCATTACTCGTTGAGCTTTGGAATGGGCTAAATTATTTTTTGTTGTTGTAAAATAGTCATCTTTCCAGGCTTTTCTTTTTTATTCTAAACAAAAGGTAAGGAACTCTGAAGTCAACGACATACAAAATGCCGTGATTTCTTACCTCAGAAATCAGATAAAATGCAGCAATTTAGGTAGCAGAAAAAGAGAGATATGTAGCGAAATGGGTGAGATAACCGAGAGGTTATAATTTGAAAAAAAAAAAAAAGGCTGAAAACTTTTTTTGAACTATTCTGAAATGTCAAACCGAATCATAGCACTGAATTTATTTATGTCAAATACAAGTACCTAGCTTCATCTGAAAATCAGTCTACCGAGCAACAAATTGTTCCCCAAAACTGAATTAGATTTGCTAAGCCAGAAAGTTTTATTATATCTAATTCACTCCAAGGCAAAATAACAGAGCTGCAAGCTTATTATTTTGAAGATGGAAAGGTAAAAGCGAAGAAGTACCACTGAACTGCAGAGTAACTCGGGGTAGGGCTGGGTGCCTGGGACCTGCCCACCCTCAGCACCTCGGCCGTTGGAGGGTCGCTGCAAACGCGAGCTGTGAGGGTGTCCAGGGGAACGGGCATTTTAACGTCGCCACTTCTGGTTTAATCGACTCAAAGCAGTAAGGCCAAGTAACCTTTCTAAAGGGATGCCTGTAAAGCAGTATTTCGTTTTGATATTTATGAACACAGCCGTGCAGCTCAGACTTCAGTGCCTGAGACCAAAATCTGTCTTTGGTGCCACAGAGGCTGGTCAGCGTCTCTCCGAGCCTCCCCAAACTCATCAGTTCGATGAACGTGCAGCCACCGAAGGAAAACGAGATCGTCCTGCTGAGCGGGTTAGCGCCAGGGGACCTTCCGGCCGATTATGAGGTTCCCCAGGTAGGAGCCAAACTCATCTTTAAGATCCCGTCGCGCCCGCGAAGGACGGGATTTGGGAAACGGGAGAAAGGGAGTGCAAAGCAGAGACACAAGTGCCAAACGTTTAACAAAAAGCTGCTTCTTCCTTTCCACTTTTGTCTTAATTTATATGCCTGTTCGTGCCTGTGCAAAGAAAGACGAAAAACACTTCAGTGTTTTTCATCCCAATTCTGATCTCCTTTGGCCAAGCATGAACTGAGAACAACTTCATTAAAACTGCAGAGATATTCCAGAGTACAGAACTTAAAACGTGAACAGGCATCTCCAGTTTTATCTGCCACAGGGAAAAAAAATCGGAATAAAAATAAAACTAAAAAAATAAAAGCAGGCAACTTGTTAACTGCACTGAAATTAACTTGTGCGTGTGAAGCCTTCTTTTTTAATGAGAGCCCCTGTGCTGGTTCCCTGCAGTGTCCCTGGCTGGCCGACGTGTGCCTGGTGCCACGGGCGGGCAGGAGGAGCAGCGCAAGCTGCATCATCGTCGAGATCAACAAGTTCCTGATGGGGCTGGAGCTGGTTCAGGAGAGGCAGCTGCAGGCGGGGGCTCGCGTCCTAAAGCCCGAGGATGACACAAACTGCTCCGTCTCCTCGATCGAGGAGGATTTCCTCACAGCGTCCGAGCATCTCGAGGATGACAACGAGGCCGACGAATGTAAAATGGGTACAAAGCATAACCCTGCTCCTGTTGGTGCTGCCAAACAGCTGCGGCAGCGTGTGCAGAAACCGCGTTTGGTGTTGACCCATGCCTGCATTTATTTGTAATTTAGAAAATGGGCAACCATTTAATTTTTTTTAATTGTTTTTCAAAGACAAGGATCCCTGGTGACACGGTAGTTTTACAGAGCAGCAACACATTATACAGTTGTGCAGCTGACTTCTTTTTAAGAAAAGACTTTTTTTTTTTTAAAGGTACTCTGCAGAAACTAATTTCTTGTTTTTCTTTGAACAGGTCATGAAAAGTTAAGTGCTTCAGAAGCTTCTTCAGATGCCAAAAAAAATAAAGGAAAGGGGTTTGAAAACCTCCACTACAGAAAAGCCAGGTTGCCGTTCATTCCTGAAGGGACCTGCATTAACAAAGAAAATGCAGCTGCCAGAGCCTCTGAAGCTGTGAATGCCATGGTTGAAGATGGACTCTCAGCACCCGAAGATAAGTCAGACCAGGAAATGCTGTGGCAGAAGGAATTAGCTGAAAGAGCTACTTCACCCTTTAGTACCACGGATCCAAGGAGCAATGCCATAGGCTCCCGCTCAGCGCTCACGTTAGAAGATGTTTCTCCAACCAAAACGGCCGAGGAGGAGCTGGGGCCTCTGCACAACCCAGTGACCAAAGACAATGGTGAGACAGACAGGGAGGGCTGTGCAGGTGTGGGGAACATTGGTCCTGCCTGGCCAAACGAGCAGGCGACTACGGGTGAGTACGCCACAAACTTAGCAGAATCGGTTCTGCAGGATGCCTTCATCAGGCTGTCGCAGTCTCAGCCCGCTTTCAGCGAGGAGGCTGCAGTCAGCATCTCTGTGGGGAGCTCCTGCCAAGCAGAGGACACGTCTGCTGCCCGATCGTGGAACGAGCTGCCAAAGATCGTCATAGTGCAGAGCCCAGACAGCTCCGAGAACGTCCCCGACTGGCCAGGGTCTGCCCTCCCCAGCCTGTGCCACTGGGCTGAAGCGGAGAGCTCTGTCCAAGTCTTGGATTACTTTGAGGAGGAACAGTCGAGCGGACCCGGCCAGAGCGCGCTGGAAGTGGCTCTGGCTTGTGCGGCCACCGTCATCGGAACCATTTCCAGCCCCCAGGCTGCGGAAAAATTCAGGCGGGATCAAGAAGCCACAGACGCTGGAAGCAGAACGGTTGGTGACGAGGAGCTACACACAGCGTCACTGCAACCACCGGAGGACCACGTTGGCACGGAATACTCGTTTCCGTCGGCCCTGTGCGGCATGACCCAAGTCGCAAGCGCCGTGGCTGTCTGTGGCCTGGGGGAAGTGAGGGAAGAGAAGTACCCGGCAGCCTCGAGCGGGCTGCTGTCCGCTGCCGAGACCTCTGCGGTTGTTGCCCTCCGTGGCAGTGTGGCCATAGGAAGCAGCGTGGAGAAGCTGAACCACAGCATCGCAGCGGCGCTTCTCAGAGAGGCGTCGACCGTCTTGACAAAACCCGACGCGTACAGGAACGTAGGGCATTTCCTAGAATCCATGAACGGGAAAATCCTTGAAATGGCAGCGAGGCCACGGATTCCACAAGCCGATGAAGTAGTCAGGGATGAACTCGCGCAAAACTTATCCAATATTATCCTGAGACATTCTGTCGAAGAGGTTAGGAAGAAAAGACAGCCACGCCCCTATTCCGAAAACAACTCAAGTGCACAAGACATTTTCACTGAGACTGCAAATGAGTTGCTTTTTAATGTAATATATTTCACTTGCAAGAAGATGAACGACATAAGACAAGTGGAAGAGTGTTCTCCTCTCTTTTCTGAGGGCACAGAAGCAGAGAAAGTAACAAGAGGAGAAGGATGGTCAACACAGGCAGCAGCACGCGAGTCTTTGCACAGCCCCCTCGATGGGTCTGCCGTGGAGCCGTTTGGTACGTCCTGCAGTACCACAGCTAGCAAAGATCTTGGAAATGCCACAAACACTCAGAAAAGTAGTGGGAGTGGTGTAAACAGCAAGGAAGGTGCCACACTGGACTCGGAGCCAGCAAGCAGAGCTTCAGGGCACAACGCGCTTGTTGCAAAAACATCTCCCAAGAAAAGATACCTGAAAAGAACTGCACGGGACTCTTACAAATCCCCAGGTCAGAGTAACAGTCATCAGAAGAGGAAAGACTGCAGATCGTTTTCAGACAGAGAAAACAGCTTCACAACCAACGAGTGCAGGCACGGCGCTCAGGAACAGCTGCCTTCCAGCGCCACCGCGAGCGCAGAAAGCCAGGCCAAGCACCAGTGCGATGCTGTGCTGAATAACGACGTTCAGGTGAGCTTGTCTGTGTTAGGAAACCACGTCTTGCTTCCTTCCCAGCCCGTGCTACAGGTGAAACATCCAAGGGACAAATATTGTATAACAGATTTTGCAGAAGAACTGGCAGAAACAGTCGTCTCTATGGCAACAGAAATAGCTGCCGTTTGTCTTGAAAATTCCAACGGAAAGCAACCCTGGTTCTGCGCATGGAAGAGGGGCAACGAGTATCTGGTCACCCAGAGTTTATCGTGCAGAGTCATGAAAAGGAAAAAGGAAACCCACGCTAATGGTTCGGTTGTTCGGAAGCACCGTGCCCCTAGACTCAGTGAGATCAAGAGGAAAACCGACGAGCACCCTGAGCTGAAGGAGAGGCTGATGAACCGGGTGGTAGATGAGTCCATAAACCTCGAGGACGCACCAGATTCAGTCAATATCTTTGCAAACGAAGTGGCTGCCAAGATCATGAACCTCACCGAACTCTCCATGGTTGACAGCATCTGGCAAGGTCCAAACCACCCCAGGAACAGGCTGCACTGTGAAAGGTGGAGCCGAGCCAAGGGCTCGAGCTGCGAGAGCATACCGGAGGAGGACTCGGGTTCCAAAGCCTCCTTCAACACCCTCGGCCTAGTGAACGCCCTCGGTCAGCCCGTGAGCCAGGCGAGCTCCGTCTCAAAGCAGTCTAGCTGTGAGAGCATCACGGATGAGTTTTCAAGGTTTATGGTGAACCAGATGGAGAACGAAGGAAGAGAGTTTGATTTGTTACTGGATTACTACGCAGGAAAAAATGCAAACACCATCCTAACTTCTGCGTTGCAACAGGTGGCCAAGAAAAACGGTCATCTGAACGTGAGGCCGAGTTGCCCGTCCAAACAGTCCAGCACAGAAAGCATAACAGAAGAATTTTATAGATATATGCTGAGGGAAATAGAAAAGGAAAATAAAGAACACCTGTCCTCTCCTCGGAATTCGAAGGACTGGTGTGGCAGCTTGCTGCCACCCTCCCTACGATCACCTTTTTGCTTCAGGCAGTCGTCCGTGCCTGACAGCAGGTCGTCCGGCTCGAGGCTGACGGTGAACATCCCGGTTAAGGCGAATTCATTGGATGGGTTTGCCCACCACCACCAAGACTCCTTAAGTGTACAGCCCGTCAGCACCGGGGCGTCCTCGGGCCTGTGCAAGTCTGACTCGTGCCTGTACCAGAGGTGCAAGACTGACCAGGTAACAGACATGCTGATCCACGAGACGTGGGCGAGCTCCATCGAATCTCTCATGCGCAAGAACAAAATCATCACCAGTGGGGCAGAGGCAGAGCAGTTTCACAGTGACTCCCCGCCGCACGTGGAACAGTACGCAAACAGGCTGGCTGCAAATATCGTCGAAAGCGGCAAAAATTTAATTGTTGTCCAGCAGGATTCCTTTGATTATGCAAGCCGAGAACACGTGCTGGAAAGCAAACACTCCCAAAGCGCAACTCAGCTTCAGTCAAAAGCCAAAAAGGACGGAGAAAATTTGGAGGAGAAAAGAGAGATCTTGCAGAGCCCTGGGTGCCTCCCGGCAGGTCAGCTCAGGGAGGTGCCAGTAATTCAGATCGAAACCGATCAGCGCGATGAGCTGGACAAAGACTCGGAGTCCTTCCCTTCACCTGGCCCTGCTGAAAAGGAGCATCAAGGCAAAGAGAAGCCTCAAGCAGTTTTTGACGGGAAACACGCGGCTGCCAGCCCCCTCTTGAATAGGTAAGTGACCAAACAGCAAGCCAGCACATTGCTTTGATGCTTGCTTTGATTTCCTTGATAAAGGAAGAAGATAACAGAAGCGCTTTTAGAGAAATAAACAAGTCAAGTTCTGGCTACAGGTTTCTAACAGCATAAAATCACCTAGTCCTACGGATCACAGTGCCAGGTTCTGGAACAAAGTGACACTGAGTATGACAATGCTGTGGCTCTGAGATTCAGAGTTAATACTGCACTGAGAAGTCAGCTTTCTCTCTACAGATATTTAAGCCTTCCATAGTCAGGACAGGAAAGATGAGCAAACTTGCTTTCCTGAAGGCAAAGCGTAAGCTCAGTGACACGACTGTCTCACCAAGTCTAGGCTGAAATAAAAATCTAAAAAATATATATGATACAGGTATAAAAGCAGCAGCACCAATTGCTTTGATCCACTCCTACAGCATGAACGTACTTGCTAGGGTAGCTACAGGCACATAGACTCCGAGCAAAATATCAAGCAGACATAGAACCAATTAAAAAAAGAAAAGGAAAAAAAAAAAGTCACGCAGGCTTGGAAAAGAGGTCTTCAGCAAGGAGAAAGAATTGTTTCTTGTACGTAGGCAGTGCAACAGACCCAGTCCTGTCACAGATACACAGAAACCCTTCCAGCCATCTGCTCACAAGGAGGGAAGTGTCAGTTCAAGGCATTGCCAGTGCGAGATGTAACTGCACAATGAATCCAACAAACCCCAAAACGCCAAGTAACAATGCCCACAAAGTCCTCTCACATTTCGGGCAAAGCATTAGGTGTGACCTGCCCTGCATTAAACATCCAAACGACGCCACTGCTGAGCCGTGCCCCCTGCTCAGGGCTCTCCACCACCGGGGCTGTGGGCTCTGGAGCTGGGGGGCTCCGGGCACAGCCCGAGGGACCCTCCCGCACCCCTGCGCCGGAGCCTGCACCACTGCCAGCGTTGTCCCCCCATCCTCAGAGCTCTAATTGCTGTTCTAGCCCTGCAGGAATATAATTAATTCCTTCTCATCATCCAAAAAGATAGGGGGTTGGATAATAATACACTTTTCTGCCTGCATATCAGAACAGTGAGCCTCACAAAGTCCATTTGGGCTCTGAAAATTTACCATAAATATAGGGGGTTTTTTTGTTTGTGTGTTTGAAAGAGTGTGTATATAAATACACATGTGCCCTATAAATGTGTGTGCGTGTGTGAGCTAAGTGGAGCGTGCAGAATTATGAAGCGTTTTCCCTTAACCCGGCACTCTCTGAACTCAGCCCAGGCTCCACATTCTGCCTGGTTTCTGACTACCTGCTGCAACCCTTCTAAGAAAAAGAAATACTTTGTGCTTCCCTGACCTAAACATCAAAGATCCCGAGAAGGCTGAGAGTCAGTAGTGATTCAAACCCACAACACTCCCCTACGCTGGCCTCCAGACCCCTTTTGGATGTACAATGGTAATGGTAGTAAACCCTGGCAAGAAACTTATTCACTGTCACAGGACAGGGGTCTAGTCCAATGTGTATTCCCAAGAAACGCTGTATGACAGTGCTGGGAATACACATCGGACTAGACCCTGTACACCATGTAGCTCAGCCACTGAAATGGAGGGACTGGAGTTAAGCAACAGACATATGGTGTGAGCAGTTCTTCTGGGGCACGTGAAGTCTCATTCTCCGAGTTAAAACTTTCATGTATTTTCCAGTATAAAGCTTACTTGGTTCTGTGTTTGTTTCTAGCCACCGTATGCAGATGCTTTTTTTAAGAGCCTCTCAGATCACATGGTCAGCCGGACTTCCCGTACAAATTCTAAGCTTGGGCAATCTCTTGCATCCGTACAGTTTTGCAGCTCAGTTGATTTCAGTGAGCAGCAGTTTGCTTGCCTGTATTACAGCCTCAATTCCTTATTGCCCTACCAGCAACAGTCCCCAGAGCAGACCAGAACCTGAAGTCATCGGGGAGATAAAAACGGGTGAGGAGTTTCCAAACCATCTCAGCAGCAGTGAGGAAAGCACCGGCAGCTGGTCCCAGCTGGCGAACGATGAGGACAACCCCGACGACACGAGTAGCTACCTGCAACTGAGCGAGCGATCCCTGAGGTACCCGTGTTGTCTGTTCTCAGTACACAGGATGGTCTAGTCAACCAAGGCAATTATTCCACTACCATGCATCAAGAATGAGGGAAAACAGCTCGAGATTTATTCAGAATACTGTAAAGAATGCCTAATGGCAGAGTTGATTTCTATTTTTTAAAAAAAGGCAAAAGAACTGGCCACATTCTGCTTCTCGAACAGATCGTTTTATTATGGGTGAGCAGCTAGATTCATACAAAGAAAAAGCTTCCTGGCACCTCTCAGATGCCTCTGTCCTACAGCGAAAGGGCCGTTGGACAAGCTAATTGCTGCGGTCTTTCCTTCAATTTTTTTTTTTGCTACTCTTTGCATAATGCTTGTTTGGCATCTCCTTAGCTGAGATGGATGAGACTGCTATTCCCACCAGGTGCCTGGGCAGAGAGAGCAGAGGTAGAGCCTTGATCTGCCTGGGGGAGCAGATCAGCAGAGGATCACCAAGTCCCCTCAGCAGGCATAAATCACAGAGCTCCCCTTGCAACGTGCTGCTTTTTGTTCCTATTTGAGTCAGGACATGTGTCTAAAAATCTTATCCAGTCCTTAGAGTTTATATCAAGCAACATTAGTTTGACTTCTGCCCTTTCACGGACTTCAAATTGAGCAAGGTTTTTTTCTTCACACGCCCTTAGATGAGGTTTTAAAATATTGTCAAGTAATTACATCTTTCTCCTGGGTATTAAGAGGGCAAGGAGGGGAGACAGTACAGTAATGAAGCAGGGAAGAGCAAGAGTCTCTGTCAGAGAGCACTGCTGGCTGGCTGATAAAGCACTGAACAAAACTTGTCTGTCGGCGTGGGTGAACATTCATCCCGCTATTACAACATCAACCTCTAACAAAGTCCTTGGTCTGGGAGAGCTAATGCATCGTGCCTTTTGGCTCTGCACTGAAACAGAAATTGCAAGTTTGAGCGCATGGCGTTCTGACTCGGAAAAACCTGGCGGGGAAAGGAACTGTCTAATCAGTCCTGCCAACGTAAGAAAAATTCAGTTGCTTTTAGTTGCCGCACAGAACTTGTTTGTGCTAACTGGCTCGCAGGCAGCAGATTCATAACCTGTTCACAACACTATTAAAATATCCACAGGAAGATTCGTGGTCAATTTTATAACGATGTTAAAAAATGAACTGGTGATAGTTTTTCCAAATATTCTCAGATAGAATACTTTATTCCCATGGAAAAAGCCAAGGCTAGTACTTCTAAGTATTACTAGTCCCAGTGGCTTTACTTAAAACCTCAGTCCCTCAGAGCAGTCAGAAACGTAAGGGGCTGGCACTGTGCCTGTGGGTCCCACCAGGTCCCCGGCAGTATTTGGGGTGTGATGCAAAACATGACACCGCTGCTGGCCACAGACAGGTAAGTCGTGCCCTGGGCAGCCCGAGGCCTCGCTGCAAGTCGCCACAGCCAGAGGTCTCTGAATCTCTGCAGGTTTTTTCCAGGACCTCACTGCACCTCATAATCCTTCTTTCCAAGGACTCATGTAGACCATTTTTTGTTTGAGGCCAATGTTCATTCCATAAGTCATTCACAAGAAAATAGTCCACTTTTGTTTTTTCCCCGCTCCAGTTTACAGCATCATTAGATACATGCTCCATCTAGAAATATCTGAATAAAAGCCTCATCATTTTGAGCAGATTAGTGCACTTCATTCTGGGAACCACTTGCTGAGCACAATTGATTTTGTGAAGCTCTGCATAACAGGGGGCAGCCTCCTCGCTTTGCGCCTAAATAAATTTAAAAAAGATGTATGGAGACATGTTCAGTGCAGCTTGGCATTAATATTTAAACTTTTGCTTTGTCAGCAATGGCAACAGCAGTACAACTAGCAGTCTTGGCATTATGGACCTGGAAATTTATCAGGAGAACGTGCCATCTTCTCCTATGATTAAGTAAGTAGTCACGAAAGTGAGACTTGATGTTCAGTCTAATTTTAACTGCAAATTGTTCATGCCATCTAAAACGTGCCAAGCCCTGCTTTGCACCTACTGCCGAGCCTGCCGTCAGGTTCAGAAAGAAGCCTGCGCGGTGGCAGCACTCAGCAGGGAACAATTACGGCAAAGGCCACCCAGGGGGACCAAGAGGGTCAAGCAAATAAGGATCGATTAAAGTCAAAGGAAAAAAAATACAACAGCATTCTTTCCAAGAATAGCAATAACTCGGCCCAAAGTACATCTCTCATATTTCTACTGAGCACGCAGTTAAATTAAATCGAAAGATGTGCAAGTACCTGCCTGGAGAGGGCTGTGACCTGCCAGCTGGCCCGTGTCACGAGGTTGCCGGGGCACAGACCAAGCATCACATGCTGAACGTGGGAACTCTGTGAACTGCCCTGCTTTCAGGAGGCTTTTTTTTAAGAAACCTGGCCTTCATAATTCTGTAGCGTTAGGTGCATTCTCTGTCAGCTGCTGCTCTGGAGAGTAACCTTGTTAAATTGTTCCCACCTTGGCAGCAGGCAGCGACAGCTCCTTCATGCGCTCCCGCGGGTGACCCCTCACCTTTACATTTCTGGGAGGTGAAGGGATAAATTTCCAACTCCTCTCCTTTACTTCCAGGGGCTGTTCTCAGGTGTCGGGCAATAGGCGTGAGAAGTTTGTACTTCCACACGTTGAGGCCAAGGCCGGGAACGCATCTGCTGTTCCAACAGGAAAATCAGATGGGAAGCAAGTCGTTAGGCACCCGTGGTTCTAAGCCATGACAAACCACACGTTGCGTGCGGCCGTTCTTTCCTCCCCCATCTGGCAGTAACCACCCTGTGAGCGCCTATAACGTTGATTCTCTGGAGCCTTGAGGAAGATTCTGAAATCCTGGGAGTGAGGGTGGTGGGGATTAGCATTCCCCCATGCTAGAAATTAAATATCGCGCTTGCAGCATTCCCCTGGTCCAGGGCAGAGTGGGGCACTCTGGAAACGCGTCCGGCGAGCGTTGTCCCTCCAGGAGCGAGGAACGGCCATGACACGAGGTGGGGGTCTGCAGTGTCCTGCCACATGTGCGTGAGCAAGGATGGGGTGTTCAGAAATGGAAGCTGGAGCAGCAACCACGTGCCCAGAGCTCGTTTCCAGTAGTTTAAGAAAGAGGTGTTAAATAAGAAATTCAGATCTTTGGAAAACCAGAATTTGTTTATCCAATCAGTAGTAGATCTAAAGCCAGCAGTAGCTGAAGTCACGGAGAGTTACGATTGCATTCAACTATGAAAGACACAAGTCGAAAGCAGAACTGGGAAAGGTTCAGCCCGGGCGTGCAGCACTGCAAAACTCACACCCTGAAAGTTCAGTATTTCCGCCCAGGTGATGAGGCTTGTCGTGTCTACCATGATGTCATTTGCTCGTTGTTATGTAAACTGCAAAGATACACAAATCCCAACAAGATGTAATACATACACAAATCCCAACAAGATGTAATACACGGTGCAAGTACTTCATCCTGTTACGGAACAATGTCACGACTCCCACAGCTTTTCCTGATTTACAGATTAAAGAAATGAAATATATTCGGCATTTTATTATTTCATCCTAAGTAACTTTTTTCTTGCAGTTTTCTAGGTCATACACTGAGGGAGAAGTTTATCCATCATGAAGCAATGTTGTAGGCTGTTCCTAAATATCACTAATAAGCTTTGTTGTTGTTTGTTTCAAGTGAATTAGTAGAAGAAAAGGTTTTCCTTAAAGAACAGACAGAAAATACGGAGGGTAAGTTGAACCGTATCAATTAAAGCATGCGATTTGAAGTTAGCACAAGTAATTGCACAGTAACTGTTGGGATTATTTTTCCAGAAAGCACCTCAGCGCTTTCAGTGGGAACGGCCAATTGTCGAAAGGACCTACTGGTGATAAACTTTGATCTGGAGCCAGAGTGCCCCGACGCAGAGCTGCGAGCCACCCTGCAGTGGATTGCCGCTTCCGAACTTGGAATTCCAACCATCTATTTTAAGAAATCCCAGGAAAACAGAATTGAAAAGGTAGTATGAACAGATTTGCAAATATAGTATTTACAGCATCGGGTGTACAATTACTTCACTTTAATCACAGTAGCAGCTATGATTGCTGGGCTTAGAAGCAGATGCAAGACCACACTCGTTACAGCAAAACAGCAATGCCGGTGTTTGCAGAAAGAGGGAGAGGATTAAATGAGTCAGGATTTAAGGTATGTGAAATATTTAGTAGACTGACTGTGGCACAAGAAATGGTATCACCACGAAACCTTCTCCAAGGCCTCTGTAACGTGCTTTAGTGAATCCGTTCTCTTTGTGGGGGTGTCAGTGAGGTGTGAAGTATCGATACCCAAGGCAGAGTTAACAGAGGGTCCTTGATGTGGCTGCGTTTGAAGGGCTGCAGAGGGCTTACGTGGAGTTTGATCACAGAGCTCCAAAAGGAAAATCACTTGTGTGTGGATGTCACAAAGTTCTGCTCTTGAGTGGCAGCAAGAGCCGACTGTGACACGAGACCTGAGTTGGACTTGAGCTCTCCAAGGTTTGAAACTCCGTAGTCCTTCTGCAGGGTCTGCAGCCCCAATAATGGAAAGAGTGTTACAAACCAGTATTTTGGTCTTTCATGGGAAGATCATTTTGAGTAGCAGAGATATTGTTTGATTTTCTTGAGTGCGTGCATTTGGGAATCATAAACATAATTTAAAATGCATTCAGCAGCAACAGTCCAAATTGCATCTAATTAAAGAAACAGCTGTCAGCTTTACCCATGTGCTTTGGCAAACAGTTAATTCAATTGCAAAAATACACTAGAGAATAATGAAGCACATCCTGCCTGCAACAGTGCTCTTGGAAATCGCGTGCCTATTAAATGTCATTAAAATACATATTAAAAGTTAGGCTTCGGTATGTAAATAGCAAACAGCTACACTAACTAGACACAATATTTTCTTGTGTGGTTTAAAACTGGAAACATAGAAGGAGAAAGCTAATTAGATATTGATTGTGAAATTCAAAGAAATGAAAAGCTTTGATTTTCATTTATGTGCTTCAGAAAAAAGTGGGACCAGATGTATGACACTGTGAAGCCCATTGTCAAGTACAAAGTGGACAAAATTCAGGATCTTTTACAGCTGCTTAAGGACATATATTTAACCTCCGGTTTATCTGGAGGTCAAAGAAGAATAAAAATCAAATATAGATACTCCCTGTGATCCAGCCACAATTGTGGCAAACATTTTCATGTGACAAAAGTTTGCGCAGAATTCCCTCTCACCAGCACTATGTGAATATTTAAAATACTATGGGATGTATGTGTGGAAATACCGAAGATAAAATATAAATTAAAATACAGCTGATGTTAATGAAGAGGGATTTTTTTTCTTTAAGATGGATAGTTGCACTTTCACTATTTTGACAGCGAGTTGTCGATAGCGGAGAAAGTTGTGATCCTTTGCCAGGCTCGCTTTCACTGTTCTTACTTTCATTGCAATAAATGAGAAATAGTTGATGAGAACAGGCGACTTAGAAAAAGTCCTGCGATCTGACCGGTCTTTGGTGAGCTGTGGAACTTCAGAAACACAGATTTATAAGCAGAGAGATCCTTCCTGTGGCTGCGCAGTGACTTGTCTCTGCTCCCGCCGGCAGCGGCACGCGTGCAGACGAGGGTCTAAGAGCATTTCGTGTGCCTGCCTTGAGCAATACCTTGGCAAAGCATTAACCAAATCCTAAGTGCCTCTTGTGTTGGGTTTCTGTTTAGTTTTTAGAAGTCGTGCAATTAGTTCAGCGGAAGTCCTGGAAAGTGGGCGACATCTTCCACGCCGTGGTGCAGTACTGCAAGCTCAGCGAGGAGGGCAGAGCGGCGACGCCGAGCCTGTTCGACTGGCTCCTTGAGCTGGGCTAGGGGAGCTCTCCTCTTCTGCGCTTTTGCTTTCTTCCAGTTTAACTAAGCAGTGGTTTGTGTAACGCTCTGATCTCCAAACATCACTGAATAAAAGCGAGCAAAGAAATACAAACTCTACAGAAACGGCCCACGGCCCTTCCACCCCCGCACGCGGAGCGCTTTTCCTCCCGCGTCGGGAGGGACTCCTGACGTGTTGTGCTGTAGGATGGGCTGTACTGTGCCGAGAGGGGATGGACTTTCAGCCTTCTGAGTTAACAGGGTACACAGTAAAGGCTTGATCAAGTACCTAGTATGTTCCATTTTTTATCAATTGGATGAAATCAATCAGCTCAAATGGGATAGAATGCCAACACTTAGTTTTAAAACACCAGTGTTGGTACAGTTTAACTGTTAGAAGCAGAGTTTGTTCCAGGACACCTGGAGACACCCATGTCCCTAAATAATTATTATAGTGTTTTTTAAAATCCCCATAGTCTGATAAGGGGAAAAACTTCTCAAACTTAACACCTCAGTCAGACACCACCACAAAAAAAGCTGCTTGAAACACATTTTTGTTGCTTCCCATGGGATTATTTCTCTTCTACAGCCGTTCCCAATTTCACATCATCCTCTCAAGGAAGTAAAATCCTGTTTCTGCCCTCGCACCCCTCACTGCTGTTTCCAGAGCCAGGGCGGCTCCAGCCCCGGCACCCTGAGTGCAGTTTTGGGTCAGGACATCAGGTTTGTGAGCCTGGGGCCACCACGGACCTCGGGTGAGTCGTTTCACCTCTGTGCCTCCGTGTCCCTGCCTGGAAAGAGGGGTCTGTGACAGGGCAGTCGCTACACAAAGTGCTTCTGTTTGAAGCACTACGTAACATGCTATGTGTACCAGCTGAAAGCAGTGAAAAAAAAATACTATTTTAATTTCAGTTTTATCAAATAAGGTGAAAAAGTGTGTATCTGAAAGCAGCATCATCTCATCCTAATGGTTAATTTTTGCAGGTTATGAGAAAGCAAAATGATTGTTCAAGTTTCAGCAGACATACTTGTTCGTTATGGATAGAAGTGTTCGGACTATTGCGACAGTCACTCCACGGTAACATTTCTGTGACTGTTTGATAGGACAGACTGTGGTATCGTCTTGCTGAGATGATCTGTCAGCATCATGCACTTACTGATACATTCTCTTGACTCTGCCAGAGAGATTGGGTCTGAATTGAAAGGTAAATAGGACTTACCACATCACAGCTCTTCTGCGATTTGTTTCTTGGAAAATATTTCTCCTTCATCTCTCCCTACCCAAATAGTGTTATGGAAAACCTGCCTGCTTTTCCCAATAAAATATTTAAAAGATGTTTTATTTTCCATATAACAGTATATGCTTCTGTAATATTGCTGGGGGGAAAAAAACCCAACCCTATCCTTTTGCACTAAATATTTTTGAAAATGTTGAAGTAGTTTTAAATAATTTATGAAAAAGAGCCATATTCTCAATTTGATCTTGAAAACCGTACCTAAACTTGCATGGTTGGGCCGCAAATGGTTAGTGAACAAAAATCTAAGGAGGGACATTAAACGACATGAGTAACCCCACAGCCACTCCGCAGCCCCCGCCGCACAGCGCAGGTCAGTTGGCCACACGCCCCGAAGGTCGCGGCAGCTCCCGCTGAGGCGGGCAGCGACTCCGAACGCTCGGCATTTGAGGCTGAACGTTCACGAAACGCACCGAGGATTGGAGACTACAAGTGCTTTGTTTGAGTTAATATATGGGAAATTGTATTTATTTTTAAACCCAATGCAGTTCGTTGTCAGTATACAGGGGTTTTTTTGCCGTGATAGAATAAATGTTTACTTATCCTACAAAGCACAAATACGATGACAGAGTTGTAACAGTGTGATGCAGTTTCTCTGTACAGTAGTTCTTCATGTTGCAACTTACTCGGAAATAAATTTATGTTATAATGTGTGTCCTCCTTGCCTTCCTAAAAAGTTCATGAATGTGCTGTGGCTTTTTTTGACCTGTTAAATAACATTTGCCTGCCGTCCCTGTAGCTTCTCGAAGCTCTGCTTCTGAATGAAAAATCTGACCCGAGGCAGAGGAGTGGGGAGACAGAAGTACAGGAGTTTCTTTCGCTTGGTTAAGTTTGCACAGATATTTTGCTGCCCTGCTGCCTAGGTGTAAAACTATTTCTGCTGCTAAACAGAAAAGGCAACCAGCACTTGACTGAGTAAATCAAAACAGGACTTGCCCACCATTAAAAAAAAAAACCAAACTCGCACAAAAAAAAACCCAGAACAATTTGCAGCGAATACAGATCTGGCTGATGGATACTGTGTGCTCCTCCCAGACCCAGGTGAAAAATAGGAAAGTGCAGCCAACCACAGAGCACAGCCAAGCAGGATCTATTTCCTATCCATTCACTAATTAATCAGGAAATACAAGTGATCACACAGAAGGAGCCCATAAAGAAATTCTCACAAAATGCCCCTTATAGAACAGGAGTGAGTATGAGTATCGTTCTCCTCCTCTGAATCTCAAGAAGAGCAAAAAGCCTACAGCAAGAGCTCAAGTACACATCATGTGCTTACATGGAAATTCTCACCCTTCTATTGTAAAGTATTTGTCTTTTTTCTGAGGAAGTTACATGATAGAAGTTAAGGGCTTCTTTCCCAGAAAAACAAACTTGTCTGTTCACGGAGGTATATGCTGGAAGGAGTCAGAGGTCCAAAGGACAGAAACAATACAGCAAGTATGATTTCTCCCGTGGCAGCCCTTCCTGCAGCACGCTGCACGAGTCTCCCGAGGGAGCCCTTCTCAATAAGGTTGTGGTGATTCATGTTTGCCAGCGTTTCGGGATAACGTTGAAAGCCACATCCCAACCCAGCCACCGAGCAATTAAAGGAGCTGCTTGGAGAGCGTCAGGTATGCAAAAGCCAAGTGTTTTTGCACAATTAAAAAGGCACCAGACAACAGAGCCAGAGCACACACAGAAGCTATTTTGGCTGCAGGGACTGAAGCGGAATTAGAGAAAGGGCTCAAGCTGCTACCAGAGGCACAGAATGGTTTGGGGACGACACATGTATGCAATGCACTGCCAGCTCACATCTTTGTAATGCATTAAATTCATATACGGGTAAACCAAGGTACAGAGAGCCTGACATCAAATCATTCGTACTCAAAGTTCTTATGAGGCGCAAGCAACACAACCTCCAGCAATGCTGTGAGTCACACCAGATGCGAAACTATCTCACATTTGAGCAGGAGACCTGGGTAGCTTAGCCTGAAAAGCAATTCCACTTACTCGGAGAATCTAAGGAGAGTCAAAAATAGAGCCCAGATGGCCTCCCAGCCCCTTGCTCAGGCTGTGAAACCTCAACTTGCCGATTTGTGTAAAAGTAGGACAAGAGCTGAAAGCCAAAAGCTACTACAGATGCTTGAGATTCACTGAAGAATCACTAGTACGTTTTAAGAGAAAAAAAGCATAAAGGAAAAGGCACCAGAAAACAATCCTACCTGAAAGATTAAGGAAAAAAAAAAATCTACTTCCTAATCTCAGTCCAAATAATTTTCTTCAGGATGGTTACACAGCAAGTCAAATACCAGCAATTCTAGAGTAACACAGAGCTGCATAACCCTTCCCACCCCTCTCCATTTCAAATTACTGAGATACACTTGTGATATCACAAACCTTTGCACAAGACAGCAGGAAACACCCACGAGTATGGCAGTAACATTGATACCAGCCACACTGCCTCCTGAAAAAGAGATTTTAACCGATCTGCAGCACACAGTTCTCCCACAACACGACACTACTTGAAACAACCAGGGTATTTGCCAAGGGAGAACAGGCACTTCTGGTTTTGCATTTACACACACGGACACTGACGAGCATTAGAAATAGTCAGAACAGTTTAGTGTTAGTAACGTCCAATTCAGTTTAACAGCACTTTGAAACCAAGTCCATAACCACCAGAGATACACCATGTAAACAAAGTACCTTCATCCTCCGCTGCACGCTCCCCTTCTTCCTTCCTTCTCTTAGCCGACACAGGTGCTTTGCTCAGTTCGACCCTCTTTGCTCTGGACTCCTCTCCCGAGGCTGCAGGAGGGAACTGGCGGCCCCACTGCTCCTCCCTGCTCCCCCAGGACCCCAGGAGCTCTGCAGGGCTGAGCCCACCTTGGACCTGTTTGCCACTGCTGGCCAGAGCCTGGGCCACAGCTCATCACACCAGGGCAATAACTTGCAGGAGTTCCTCATCCACTTCTCAGTCATAAGGTCAAACGAGACTCACAGGTGATAATTGCTGGGCTGATAATTGCTGGCTCCACTAGAGGCTGCCTTGTTAACCACTCAGGTACCAGCAGGAGGGCACAGGAACGCCCCCAGGTCAGGATGGCTAACAGATGTCACAGGGACTGGAGGAGGGGATTGCCCCCACATTGCTTAAGGGGGGAATTAAGTGAGCAGAACCAAGATAAGCCAGTCACTGGCTCCATTTACACTGAAATTTTGTTAAATCATACCCCTAAGAAAAAATGTCCCTTTCCAATTTTAGCCCCAAGATAAAACAAGGGCAATTGTGATGGTGTTGAGTCATAGGCTGGACTTGATCATAGAATGGCCTAGGCTGGAAGGGACCTCAGAGGTCTTTTCCAGCCCCAACAATTCTGTGATCCTGGGATACATGAGAACTTCATCTCAGCTTCTAGTGTGTAGATATCCTCTGTCCTGTCGTTACGGCGTGCTCGCTTCTCGGCATTACCCTGCCAGCGCCCGACCCTGCGCAAGAGTGTAATAAACGTGGCACCTCATCTCCGTGTGTGGACTGGACTTTGCACACCGGGTGAAGAATCCATTTTTGGGACAACAGTGATCCTTGCCTTCAAATCTTTTGGTGTATAGAGCTTACTCATGCTGGCCATACTCCTTGGGCCAGGATTCAGAGTTGGAGTCACTACCCATAGTATTTTCTTCTACATCGGGAGAATAAAGAGTGGGATGAATGGAAGGAGATGTGGGCAGGTGTGAAAGGGTGCAGTGCAGTTCACAAGTGGTTCCTGATTTTCTCCAGAAATACCAAGTGGGATACTGTATATTGCAAGTAGAGAAACTGGCATTTTAACTCAATACTTTATTACTTAACAAAAAAAATTAATACAGGAATACTCAGAGGAAGTGCACAACAACACCTCTTTCACACCTGAGAGTCTTATAATGCTGTAATTTTTTTAATCGGAAGAGTTACAAGTTAAAACACAAAACACACAAATGACACAAAGAAATGGAGCCGTCCTACTGGATCCATTCACATTAATCATGATTTCTCTCAGGAGACTGAGATAACAGAGCCAGGCTCTTCCTGGTGGTACCCAGTGAAGAGGCAACATGCACAAACGGAATGTTTTCCTGTATTTCAATTTAAACATAAACAGAAACATGCTAACTTTTTTCACCATGAGAGTGACCAGACACAGCAGGTTGCCCAGCGGAACTGTGGAGTCTCTGTCGCTGGAGATACTCGAACCATGTCAGTTGAGGGTAGCCTGCTTGGCTGACAGGGTTTTGAGCAGGGGTGTTCCACTAGGCAATCTCCAGAGGTCCTTTCCAACTTCTACTGTCTTGTGATTCCGTATCTACCAGACATCTGCAAAGCCAAACCTATCAAAACCTAGCTAATTCTCTACTTCAGCAAAGCCGAGGGTAAAAGAAAACAGATCTGCAAGACTTGAGTTTATTGACTATGAAGCTCGGGGAACAGGCGCATACCAAACTGGATCTTGCCTTCTCTTCAGTCAGTGCCAAATTCTGCAGGTGTTATCCTTGCTCCCTGGTAATAAACACACATTGTGAAGCAGTCATGTAGCTGTACTGCACCATCCATCCATTTTTGTTAATGCCTACATCAACAATCTACTCAGAATGCCGAGGAGCCAGAGAGGCAGCAAGAGGCAACGGGACCTACAGCAATATTTTTAGCTGAGATCATCCTGCACCCCATAATTTCGTAGTTCAGTCAAAAGATTGAAGCAATCACAAATATCTGTTCTAGTTTTTGCTGACTATATTGTAAGTCACTGCTGGTACCTGCATTTGGGATACGGCCCCAGGAAACTTCTTGGACTCTTTTTCTTTTTTTTTAAAACATAACAAGATTTCAAATGTCTCTCTCAAAAAAAGAAAAAATAATTAAAATGGAATATAGTAGTTACCTGTAATGACTATATTGCCTTTGTAATTGAAAGCACAGGAGAATATCTCCTCAGTATGACCCTCTAATATCTGAAGGCAGTGCCCAGTGGCAGCATCCCAGAGTCGAGCGGTTTTATCAGAGCTGGCTGTTAGTATACGATTGCCTTTAGGGTTGAAACATATCTTTAAAAAAATATAGAAAAGAGTTCTGTTACTTAGCAAGTCCGTACGCCTAGGAAAGGAAGCATATCTTTGATTAAAAGATGAAACCCACAACTCCTGCCTTTAGCTTTCCAGCTAAAATGAAGGATAGTATTGCGCTAGTCACCCCAGCAGATCTGGTAGAAACCCAGAATAACGGTAATGGTAAAAGTCCCGGGAGCAATAGCCTTAAGATGTCATAAAGAAACTAAAAAACTTGTACTTATTCTGGCAGAGAACTTGGGGACTCCAAGGGCGTAATAACACAAGCACCGCGCAAGAGCATGTGGACAGCAGCCCCCTTTCTGCTCCCCTGTTCTCCACCAAGCGATGGCAGAACCCTTAGCTGTATTCATAAGAAGGGAAGAGGTGAGGAAACGCAATCATTTCAATGTTAACAACGCCAGATATCCACCCCTGGGAGGGCTGGACTTCTTAAGTAGCCGGCTAACTACCACGACTCTAGGGAATCAAATGCTCAACACCCCAGCACTAGGGAGAGATGGCCCTTCCTGGAGCCTACCGGGGCGGCACACCCCGTGCTGCCCTAGCTCAGAAGTGGGGAGTTGGAAACAATTGCTGGCTGATAGCTTTGAGTTGAAAGGAATGTTCTTTTAGTACAGATAACTTCTTAGCCAGACCTCTCAATCTTAATGATTTTATCACCAAGGTCTTTAATGCTATGTCTGTGTCATGGAACAACTGGTTGGTTGGACGCCACACGTAATCCAGTCAGCAAAGGTGCAAATCACAAAGAACTTACCTTTGAAATTTCACCTCCGTGCCCTTCTAGCTTTGCAATGCACTTTTTTGTCTCTGCATTATAGACTCTCGCTGATCCTGTTGCAGTAGATGAGGAGCCATTTGTGATTGCCATGCTTAAGCATGCATTTCAAGAAGAACATTTTAATAAGGTCAGAAGGACCTCATCCTCAGGTTTGATTTCAGGAGAACTAGAAGACGATCTTAACACAGTTTGCCCCAAGGATAAAGTATGTCAAAGAGGATCTGTAATCTGGTTGGAAAAGGTTGACCTCTGTTCTGGTTTGAGCTGGTTTCTGCTGCAAAGCTTCTAAAATGTGGACACAAATGTCCGAACAGAACATGGAGTACTGAGGTCTGTAATTTGAGAACGCGTGTACAACATATTCAGAAAGCTTTCACTGTATTTCAGATATTCATTCTATTCAATAAGCTATTAATTATACTTAACAAGGTATTGATTATATTTTGGGAAACTGTTTACATTGTCTTCTATCTTAGATTAGCAGCTACAGCAAATCAGATCCAAACAGTGGCCCCCATCCAGTCTGGTATCCTGTTTCTGAAAGCGTGAAGCAAAACACCTAAGTATGTAAAAATAATATGGTATTCTCATTATGTGCTATAATCTAACATTGTGTAGGTGAATACAAAAAAATATTTACTGTGATTCCTTAAAAACAACCAGCTAGCATGCAAAACTGCTGCGCACCAATAACAAATCAAAACTACTGCTTTCACTGCCTCTTTATTGTGTATTCTCTTGCCGTGCACTTTTAAAATTCCAAGTACCTTTTTCATTTAAGCCTAAATTTGAGCCACCCAAATCAAACCTCGCTCAAAGGCTGCTTGCCTAAGCATTTAAAATGCATTTCCAGCCACAATGAACTGCAAGTTTGAAGATAAAGGGGAAACGCACGTTGAGTTGATTAAAATGTGAAAAATGAGAAAATTTTCTCTGGGGAAAACTTAAGTTTGATGCCAAACTTTCTGTAACGCAACAAACATTGCGTAATCCATAGCTTCAAGATACGACACTCTTCCTTCATCAAGCTACATCCAAAGCAAAACCAAAGGAAAAGGCCAAAGTTGTTTTGTGCTCCTACTGTGCAGCCCCCGTCCCTTCGCTTACCATCGGCGGAGGCCGTCGCGATGCGCTGGCCCACATAGTCGAAGCAGACATCCAATATCTCATCACTGTGACCTGTTAAAGTGGCTATACGTGTCCCCGTCACGGCGTTCCACAGCTGTGTAGATAAACAAGGGTAGGGTTTTTTGCGCTTTTTGACTAATTTACTTGGTAGATATCTAGTTGATCCATAAAGGCACATGTATAGGCCTTTGCTGATGTCTGACAATGTATTAACATGAAACCTGGGTACAAATCAATAAAGAGTCATTGTTTAGTGGGTTTAATTTAGTCCTATATATTTTTTATTTCAGTGTACTGATTAAATGAGCCTTAAAATATCCATTGTGATTTAACTGGACTTCACTGAAATGACTAAGTTTAGAGTTTTTGCATTTACTTGTAAATTCTTTAATCAATTATGTGTACAAGTTCAAAATAATGCTCTTCCATTTCTAAACCCACATTTTTCTGTATCCCGCAGCTGTATTCAGTACATGCTCAGCTTTCTCACCATTGCTGTTCTGTCCATTGATCCACTGACAATGAGAGAACAGTCCCAGTTGAACTGTGCACTGCTGATCTCTCCTCGGTGACCTATTAAAGTATGTAACATTCTGCAGAAAAGAGAATTTACATTTTTAGTGTGTTTCTTGATATACGCACATAAATGATAATGTTTATAAAACGGTATAGTTAAGGAGTCAAGTCTTCACCATTTTATCCATCAAAGCAATTAAAAGCAGTGGTACAGCTCATTTAGGATTCTGACACTACATCAGTTCCATTTCTTATCTTTGAGGCAGTAAGGAATAAAATGGAGAAGTCCTCCCTCCTCTTTCAGAAATATTTTAGTGACTGTATGTCCAGTGAAACGTGATGACTTTTCTGGTGTCAGAGACAGATTTCTTGTATGTGTCTACCTACCAAGCACTCGCCGAAAGTCTTTCCACGTTGCTCTCCCATTATACTACTTCAGCAAACTGTAAACAGTACATTTGTGAAACTCCACACAACCTAAACCTTTAGGAAAGAAGATCAGCTGAACCTGAATCGGCTACTTAGTGTGAGCATGTTCCCAAGTAGCAGGCAAATGACGGCCAAACTGAAATATGACTTCTAATCCTCATTAATCCTAAACCTCCTGCCGCACACGCCTGGCAATACGAGTTCCATTAAATTCTGCAGTTTGAGCTGAACAGAGAGGCTACAATTAACCATTATTGCTTCTTATGAATTAATGGCCTAGAAAGAAGTGAACCCTGAGAAAGATTAATTGGTAGAGATATATTAAAGGATTAGTAAATTAGGTTATTATCCCGATGCCAATATCACTGTGTCATTAATAGAAAGATGCTTTAACTAATGGATAAACTAATAACTAGAAAAACAACCAAATGAGTTTAAGTGACTGAAATGTTTTCTTTCATTGCATAAGACATATAAGGCTAACTAAATTAATATATATGCTAAATGAACAGCAAAACAAATCTGAGCAATTGAATTTTCTATTTGTTTATGACAACAAAAGCTTGCTTATATCCATGTCATTTTAGAGAACTGCTTCTTTTACTTTCTAACAATGTGTGGCCTGCACTGTTGTAACCATGCAGACCTTTTTACAGTAAAAACAAAAACAAGCAGAAAAAAAATGTGCAAAACTTCTTAATTGTGTGAACATGTTATTTGGCCTTCAAGACTGCTGTTACTGTAGTACTCAATATCCAAAATGCCTAGTCAAATTCAGTTTTAATTTAAAAGCTTTAATTTCCAAATTTTGGAAAGGCAGTCCACATTTCAGTACCCAAACAATAAGCAGAATAAATAGCACCATGTGGAATGTCTCACAGAAACCACCATCAGACACACAATTAGAAAGAACCCAGAAAATGGGCTTGTGAAGTGCCATAAGAATTTTCCTTTTAAATTATTTTAGTTTTTTTAAAAATTAGCTTGTCGTTATGATACTTCTTTAGCCTTCATTTTCCATTTAAGTTTAATATAGATGCTCTAATATTTGCACCATAATTGCAAATAAGAAGAAACTGTTTCTCTCTCAGCATCCTGGTGCTCAGCAGACGTGACAAAAAACACACACAAAAGCATTTCCTGAGCAGCATTCCTTTTCAGAAGAACAAAGGGAACAGAAGTAACAAATTATTAGATGAAGTAACACATAATCTAAACAAAGCAAAAACTCAAGGTCTGAGATTTGTAGCTCAGGATCATCTCCTTCATCTGCCATTACAACACACAATGTAAAATGATCTTTGTTAGTGCTTTAGTACCTGCCAGTGCCAACATCCCACACCGCTACTGTGTGGTCAAAGGAGCCGGTGATAATCCTGTCTCCAGGGGTGTTGAAAGACAAGGCAACAATTTCTCCCGAGTGCCCCTGAGGGAATTTTAAAAAAGCACTGTGAGAATGCAAATTATCAGAATGCAAGTTCTCAGAGTCACTTTATGATAATGCAGAGGAGGTCGTAATTTACAGTACAGCAACATGTTTTAAGGAGCAATGGAAGGTATTACAATCTATAGCGGTAATGTCACTGAAATGAGAAATCTGTCCTTCGGTAAGTAGGACTTCTTCCAAAACGCCATAGTTTTACCGCTCTGGTTTGTAGCTGCAGCCACTGTGGGACTACTTGGTAAAAGAAACTGCAAGTTTGGAAAGTGTTCTAACAGTTACACTGGTATTTATCCCAAATAGAAAACTAAGAAAGCAAGGAAGCCTTTAAAAATATCAGGAGGACAAACATACACTTAAAGTGACCGTCTCTTCTCCTTTCTCTATATCCCATAATTTGGCAGTGCCATCCATGCTTCCAGTCGCCACCAACGTGCTCTGAGGATTAAATGATAAACATACCTGTAGCAAGAAACATCGTATGGAAAAAATGAGAAAGGGGAGTATTCATATGCGTTTTCTCAAAAACCTTGGGTCAGGATAAGTATTTTTAAACAAGGCAAAACCACCACAGAATCATAAAATCACAGGGTGGTTTGGGTCAGAAGGGACCTTTAAACATCATCTCGTTTCAACCCCCTGCCACGGGCAGGGACACCTCCCACTGGGCCAGGTTGCTCAAAGCCCCATTCAACCCGGCCTCGAACCCTTACGAACTGTCAGACTATCTTCTCCTGCAGTGCAGAAATGTTCAGTGTCTGAACGTGTGAAGAGGTGCAGCACAACAGCTGTTCCTTCAAGCATCAGCTCACAGGGACTTGGAGCCCACAGCCGTCAACGATGGTGTGAGGGGACATACAGAACTGTCCATCAGTACTCACTATTTCTGCACTGTGTCCTCTGAAAGTATGGTAACATTTTCCTGTTTCCGTACTCCACAGTTTGCAGGTTTTGTCAAAAGATCCAGTGGCAATCTTGTCACTAAACGGAAAAAAAGTTGTCATTTTTATTTAGAAAAAAACCTCTGACTTCTAAGACAGCAGAACTCACAGCAGCAGTAGGCGGTGGTCAGGACTTGTATGCCTTCTGGTGCATTTCGCCGCACTGCAAGATCCTAGAGCAGAAGTTACAGTAAGGGAAAGGACTGGTGACATAATCAGCTGCTGAAAGAGCCACCGTGTCTATCCATCAGCATAGAAGGGTTCCTCGCTGCTGACCAACCCGCGCTAGGGATGAAGGTATCTGCGGTACTTCCAGACGCGTTTGGAAGTTACGTCATTTCATCAGCGTCTGTTTACGAACAGTCGTGGACTCTTTTTACAAGTGGTTTACCCGAATCTCAGAGGTTGAACTCCACTCCCACTGAAGTCAGTGGATGTGCTGGGACCAGCTGCAGTTAGAGTAAGGATGAAGTGAAGTACCCGGGAATTGTAGCAAGGGACACTGTACTGAAACCTACATTAGCAGGAAAAATCCTATTCCCTTTATACTGAACTTCGAATTTAAGAGTAGCTCATCAGGTTTTCGCTCACTGTATATTGCTTCTCCACTTTTATGTTACAGTTTAGTTATTGATCTTCACACTGATTTTTGTCTTCCATCAGTTTCTTCAAAGTATGTAAAAGCTTTTTTGAGGGAAGGAATAATATCAGAATATAAGACATTGAGGCAGCGGGATCTAGGTTAGGTAAAGTCTTTTCATTTAGAAGGAAATGATGCTTCAAATGGCGTAAGAACAAGTCTTTAACACTTCTTTCCTGAAGTTAACTACCTGTAGCTTAACCAATAAATAGGACACTTGACAGTGAAAGATGTAATGTGACACAATATAAAAATAGGAACTAATTTCTCTTATTTTGCAGAAAAGCGAAATGCTTTACTTACACAGGACAGCTTTCTCAGGAAGCAACTGACTATGGAAAATCAGTAGCTAACATGTAATTCCCTTCGCCTAGCACATGACAATCCTAACCTAGGGCAAACCATTATTGCAGAAAACAAAATATGAACAGCTTCATATTTGACATTAACGTAGCGGCACCCTGTGGGGTTTCTAAAAATTACTCAACAGCTGTGACGCTTCTAAATCATGCTCTAAACAAAAATGGATGTGTGGAGAAATCCATTTTTTTATGACAGAAATGCTCTTTCTCTTTAATTGAAGCAGCACAAGCTGTGGCACTTCTATCTCACGTCACAATTAGCTGGAGACAGTAAAGAATGATTTACATCCAGAACATGTAGGGATTACTGAAATAAATCTGTGTTTCAATGTATTACACTGATTAATATATGTATTTGTTCAAGTCACAGAATACCTAGTGAAATCTATGCTCTGAATTTCTAAATTTCATTTTAAAAAAACTCTAGCATGAAACATGCTTGAGTGAACTTTACAAATTCAGAACTCGAATGCTTTCAGTTTGAGTTTGTCTTATGTTAAAGTTTGAGCAACAGTTCTGTATTTGCAGAAATAACATGCTCAGCAATTACGATGTATCTCAGAAAATCTATTTACCCATAGGGATTATTGAAAGCTATTGCATAGACGACGTTTCTGTGTCCCTCCAGCACGTGCAGCTCCTCTCCAGACATAGTATCCCAAACTTTGCAGGTTCTGTCATAGCTTCCAGTGATAAAGCTAAAGCAAAGAGAAATCAACGTCTGAAGTCAGTGAAAATTTTACTGGTCCTGGTGCACAGTCAAACGAGTCATTTCCACAAGCACCTAACCCTAAATCTCTGCTTTCTGTCAAAAATACAGATTAATGACCATAGAGTTTCCTTTTTTTTATATGTTTTAAATATTATTCATTAAAAAAGACTTTGTTTCTATATGTATTGTAATACATTAAATATTAGAAACAAGATTTTAAATTTTTTTTTCTAGTTGGAACTAGAAAGCAAGCTGCTGCTTTCAGGACACTAAAGAAGAAGTTATTAGGCATATGCCCACAGCGAAATCAATTAACACGAAGTTCTGCTACAGCAAAAGTCCCAAATGAATTTACGTCAAAGACTCATTTTGCTTTTAGTAACATTCACTTTATTTCCATAAAGGTGCTTCTTTATGAAATACGGCAATAGTCAAGAAACTATTACCCTGGAAGAAAAAAATTACAGTTGAATCCCACCTGCTACTTCTTTGCATCTCCCGTTGGTTCTCCCCCAGAGGCCTGAAGTCTAATCCCCACTTACGCTTGAAGGGGCTTATAAACAGCACAGCTGAATTCTTTTTGCAGCAAGATAAGAGCACTGAAATTCCCTTACAATTTAATTTACAAATACAAAACTTCAGTTAGTGATGATGTATTTTGAGTTTGACAACAACTTACCGGGAACCAGATTTGTTGAATGCTACATTAGTCAGTGGCAATATATGTGCTCTGAGTACCTGAAATAGAAGCGGAGGAGGGAGAAAAAAACAACATTTGATGCAGTAATATATAAAAAACCTCCACAAAGCCCAATTGCTCAAAATACTCGACAGGTTAATATTTTCTCCTCCTCCTATCAGATTAGCAGTTACAGCTGTAATACATTAATCCCCAACTAAAAGTCCCCCATGCCTCAGCAGGGCATCACTGCAGATATTACATAGGATTGATTCCAAGTGTATGTTTTGCTCGAATTAACTGTCTTTCCCCCCACGTCTGCTTTTTTTCTTCTCCATGTTCTCCGAGATCAGCAAAGTAACCCTAGCCCAGAGCCAAAAGGGAAAAAATAGATGAGTGAGCACGGGGTGCCTGGTGAGATCACTGATGAAAGCAACCCCAGCTAATATTAAGTGCTAGAGAGTGAACCAAGAGATCCAGCCGAAGGCAGTAGATTGAGTCTTTCAGGGTATGGGATGCTTTCAGCTAGACCATGATTTTGTCTTTAAAAACAGGACGAACAGAAATAAGCTCCATCTATGTTTTATAAAGTCATGACAAAAAACCGTGTGTAGGACCATAACAAAGGTACCGACCAAGAGAAAGTTCAAAGAGGGAATTTCAAATTTGATGTCTGCCTGTATTGTGTAGGTTGTGGAGCTCACTGTTTCTCCAACATCGCTACTAAGTTTCTTCAATCAGAAGGTAAATGTGTCACATAAATTATCTCACAGCCCTAACAGTAATTGTTAAGGTTTATTAAAAGTAGGTGAAAACGGTTTCAGCTACCACCATACTTGGAAAATGACCCGAAAAAGATACAATCTGTTGGAGTCTGAACACGCTGGTTACTATCTCACAGTGTTTGCACTGAGCAACTTTCACCTGTTAGGAGCTGGCTTCTGCTCGAGTCTGAAGCATAATAAAAACCGTAACCTGGGAAATCACAGCAACTGCCGGCGGTGAAGTACAGGGATGTTACAAGCACAGCAGTGCTTCACCAGGTCTTCTCTACAGCGTAAGGATGAAGAAGCATGATGTACGAGCAGTGCCATTTAATCGCTGACAGGTGATTCAACTGAACTTCAACTTTTTGTTCTTATCTCCAGCTTCCCCAGCCACCTGTCTCCGAAAGGAAAATGAAAGGAGCTCAGAGATCTCCACTCAGAGGTGTAGGTGCTGATCAAAATGGAAATAACAATGGCCAAGTGAAGGAATGTGAGAGAAACAGAAAATGTATTTTATGTTAAAAAAGGGCAATTTCTGTTCTCTAGAGAAAGTAAGACAAGTTGTACTTCCAGCTACAGCAGTGGGAATGGGCAATCAAGATGTGAAAATGACAAAATTTTTATTTTTTTATTTTTTAAACAGCCACAGTATACAAATATCTGCATAAGAGAACAGATAATTATGGAAATTTATGGAAATTTGATCCATGGCATTTTTAGGGCTCCACGCCCTAAAATTGTTGTCAGCAAGTTTGCTGATGATACGAAATTGGGAGGAGTGGTTGACACCCCAGCAGGCTGTGCAGCCATTCAGAGAGACCTGGACAGGCTGGAGGGCTGGGCGGGGAGAAATCTTATGAAGTTCAACAAGGGCAAGTGTAGAGTTTTGCACTTGGGAAAAAATAACCCCATGTGCCAGCACAGGCTGGGGACTGCCCTGCTGGAGAGCAGTGCAGGGGAAAGGGACCTGGGGGTGCTGGTGGGCAGCAGGATGGCCATGAGCCAGCAGTGTGCCCTCGTGGGCAAGAAGGCCAACGGCATCCTGGGGTGTGTTGGAAGGGGAGTAGCAAGTAGGTCAAGAGAGGTCCTCCTGCCCCTCTGCTCTGCCCTGGTGAGGCCACATCTGGAATACTGTGTCCAGTTCTGGGCCCCTCAGTTCAGGAAGGACAGGGAGCTGCTTGAGAGAGTCCAGCGCAGAGCCACAAAGATGGTGAAGGGAGTGGAGCATCTCCCTTATGAGGAAAGGCTGAAGGAGCTGGGTCTCTTTAGCTTGGAGAAGAGGAGGCTGAGGGGTGACCTCATTCATGTTTATAAATATGTCAAGGGGGAATGTCAGGAGGATGGAGCCAGGCTCTTTTCAGCGGCGTCCACTGACAAGACAAGGGGCAATGGGTGGAAGCTGGAACACAGGAGGTTCCATAAAAATACGAGGAAAAACTTTTTCACTGTGAGGGTGACAGAGCACTGGAACAGGCTGCCCAGGGAGGGTGTGGAATCTCCTTCTTTGGAGACATTCAAAACCCGCCTGGACGCGTTCCTGTGCGCTCTGCTGTAAGTGATCCTGCTCTGGCAGGGGGGTTGGACTAGATGATCTTGGAGGTCCCTTCCAACCTCTAACATTCTGTGATTCTGTGATTCTGTGACTGCAGCACCCCATTGCCACGTACCAGTTTACAACCTAAAAAATTGGTACAAAAGCTTGTTTCCCTGCTGGGTACCTTACACTGCACTGTCACCACAATTAGCAGAAATAACAACAAGATGGGCTTATACACTCATTTAAGATTGTGATCTAGTGCAACAGGAAAAAAGATTCATTTCCAAACAATGCAAACACATGGAACATTTTTTGCTGGGGGGGGGAAAAAAAATCTCACTCCCACACACCTCTTGTATTTTATTATTATCTCAGAAGCACCTGATACTCGTGTTTCATTTACAAGCCTTAAATGGAACTGAAACATAAAACAAGCTCTCTTCACACACTTCTAACTACTCTTGAGGGAAGGGAATAAGCCAGCATGGATGGGATCTGCCTGCCTCTCGTACTTCCAAAAACACAGGCTCAAAGGTGGCACGACTCCCAGCAAAGAGCAAATACACTATTTACGTTGAAATCTGAACAAGCACTTGACGATTTGTCAGTCTCTGCGAGGAACAATTTTAAAAGCTGTGAAAAGCAAGGCATTATCTCGATTGAGAGCATACCCTAAACCAGGACAGACACTTTTCAAATTTAAGATGCTTCATTACATAGCTCTGTTTTCAAGGTTAAATACACAGGTCTACAGAATTCACCCAGATGTGTACTGTTGGTCAGAAGAACTGAAGTTACACCTAGCAACACCTAAGGGCTTCTTTTAGCCAAATAAACCAACACAAAACTCCCTTTTCTCTCGAAATTTGAGGTAACAACATAGCACTGACCAGCGACTTCTAGCAGCTACACATTGCCATCTGCTGACACAATAAAGATACATCACTTAATTACGCCGGATTGCAACATGCAGTCTCTGGGAGTAATCTTATTTTCATTTCCACAACTAAACGCAATTAAACCTATTATCTTCTGATAGACTGAATCCTGGATCTGAAGCCCTGAAAGGTCTCTCTAATTACTCTTCTTAAAAGGCTTACTCCTTCAAAATATTTCTTTAAAGTGCTATCTGTAAGCTGAAGATCAAACTATTAATACCCAAACATAAAAGTAGTGGCAGAAAGCAAGGACAACCAGTACTACTGTATGTAGCAGAATACATAAAACCCTCATAGTTTTCACAAAATGAAGAACAAGCAGACACGGGTATGAAAACTTTTTGGGCCTCTCCTAACAGCAAATTTACTTGGGGTCCATTTAGAGTGTTTGTTTAACCAGAACCACGAGTGCTGCTGGTCCGCAGAGTCTTGTTTGACAAATAAGAGAATTATTTTGATCCATCCAAAACACACCCTTATAAAACGCCTGTGTAAACAGTGTCAAGGAACAGCTACACCTCCCAGCCTTTTGGGGAATTCCTGGCAGACATAACCAGACCAGAGTCAGTCTCTCCAAACAGTGCAGAGGCAATGGAAAAGAGCCAAGAAATTGTCCACAAAATCCAAATTTTGTACTCAGACACAACACACAGCAGTAAAAACATACTCGCAACATCACGCTGAAACCTGCCAATATGCCCACAACTATTTTAAAGATACCTCTGACCTTAAAAAGATGGAATTTGTGATCCTCTTTTTCCCCTAACTTCTCCTGCAGTCTTCGTACTACGTGTATGACGTGTTCCTTGCATGAAGTGGTGACAAGAGGTTCTGCTTTCTGAATTTCTTCTACTAAGGCTATGGCATCTGTGCTAATTAAGAAGAAAAAAACCAAACAGTAATAATAACAAGACCTCAAACCCACCGGATTACATCCTCTGGAAACAATTATGAATACAAAGCCAACAACACTATTTACTTGCTTTATACAGGCATCTTGATAATCCTATCTGTATAAGCAAAAAGAGGCTTCACCTCTGAACACAAAAGCATTGCAATAATAACCAGCTGGAATGCAAGATTCTGTGTTTAAGAGAGTAGGAGAATAATTGACTTCTGTGTGTTTTAGTGAACAAAGACATAGCTGGTCTCAACTGTGTTTAAACCAAGCGAACAGAGCTGTAGATGAGCATGCTATAAACCAGCAGAGAGTGCTCTTTTCTGAAACGGCATCGTACTTACTCAGGCCTAAGATCAAGTAGATCTATAGATCTGGTCTTTGGCTCATCACCTTGTACATACTCCAGAATAATTCCTTTAAAGAAAAAAAAAGAGACAAACCAGTGATAAAATGGTCTTAATTAGATGTCCGAGATACCGTAACACGCAGTGTAGACAGTGATGCTTCCCCTTTTACTGCACTGCTGGCTTCAGCAGACCCGCTTCCAGCTCGGGGAACGATGAGGAGGTTTGGCCGTTCTTGCTGAGAGTCAGCAGGGTGATGAACAGCTCTGATGTGCTTATAAGATATTAATGATTATTATTGTTATTAGTGTTATTATTATTAATGAGCTAATTTCCATTCTGCAAACAACAGGCTTTTTTCTTTCCCCTACATCTTTTCGCATGATTTCATCAGCTCTATTTTCAAAGAGGCTGTCCTGAAGATACTTGGTGTAGTTTGGTGTTCCACGAACCCTGGAAAAAAATGTTTTATTTATTTCAGTGTTCGCAAAGGCCTATACAGTAATGTATAGAAAATCATAACACGCTTTCCATTTCTAGGTATGCTCCAGCACCTCTGCACTTTCTACTGAGCTTAAGTATTAAAAAGTTTAACCACATTGCTTCCTGTTTTGTTAAAGAGTTCTTCTGCTCCTTGCTTTTCTGTGGGGAAGGATGATTTAGCCGACTTTTTAGGTCCCGTTACATTTTACCAAGTCTGTCAGGGAAGTGTTTAATTTGAGAGAAAGACCCGTGCTTACAGTACCCCTCCAAAACCATCTCCACCGTGCTTCGCTTGTGAAAACTCCTCAGTTTGTGATGACCAAGATGGCTCAGCAGCACAGCTATGCAGAACATGGATCTGCTTAGAAGATCCACAGAGAAAAAAAATAAAATAAAAAATCCCAAATGTGGCGACTTGTAGCTAAACGCACATGCTTTTTTTTTTTTTTTCTTTTCTCCAGTGCCCTCGCTTGTGATTTTACAGACTCCTCACTGCAATGTAGAATTAGACCGCCTTGATTTGTGGAGGATAAGTCATTAATTACAGTCCCAGAGGCGAGGAAATTCGTTAATTGCAACGAGGAGCTGCGGTTGCCCGCCCAAACGCCCGCCCCGCCTCAGGCGCAGAGGCGCGGAGCGCCGCCATTTTACGCCAACGTCCAGACACACACACCCCCCTCCGTTAAGCGGACGGGGAACCCTCCCGGCTTTATCCCCCTTCCATCTCCGCTCCGCACCCGGCGGATAATATCGCAGCAGCAGCCGCCTCAGCCCCATCTTCTGCCGCCATCAACCGGCCCCGCTTCCATAGCAACGACCCAACCGGCGCCTGCGCAAGCCGCCATGGGCGGGAAGGGCGGCGGATGACGGGCTGTGAGGGGAGCGCCCCTCACGGCGGGCGCTGGGGCTGAGGGAGGCGGGGCGGCGAGCAGCCTCGAGGGTTTGGGCGCTGGGGAAGCGGAATGGGGGGCTCAGGGGCTGCGCAGAGCGGGCAGGAGGAGGATGGGGATGCGGAGCCGAGGCTGAAGCCGCAGCTGCGCGTCTCCGGCCTCCTCCTGCGCAGCCGGAGGAGAATATACATTTATAATCTTCTATGTGGAAAACATAATCTTCTATGAGGAGAATACATATTCATAATTTTCCTCTGACTACCTTTTAGTGTCCGTTCACTTAGTATTGAAAAGGCTTTCTGCGGTGCACCTCGGCTACCCCAAAACGCTTCCTGTGACGGCTCTGGGGGGGGGAAAAAGAAGAGTAAAATCCAGAGAGCTGCAAGTAACTGTGCTGGCAAATACCTGAAAAGTTTGGAGACCTGGCAGTTCATTACTAAGGGAGGCAGGCAAGGATTTTTAAAAAAAAAAAAAAAAAAAAAAGAGAGAAAAAGAACAAAAATAAATTTTCCGAAAGAGGAGCTCAGGGCACGCATGAGTATTCCAGCCCAACACATTCTATGATTCTATTAAAATACTGTCTCATTAAAGATAGAAGGAAAAATATTTCTGAAAAGATATAACCGTTGTGGAATCATGAGAAGACAACTTAATAGAACTACAACCTCCCAAGTCAGGCTTTATGCAGAAATGACTGTAAGGCATCAACAGAGGGAAGCAGTGAACACAGTTTGATTTAGCAAATCCCTCACAGCTGGTCAGGAGAAGACAGCCCTGGCCAGTGGTCACAATACGTGACTCCTCCAAAACTGGCCCTGCGGCTCCCTACGGCTTCGCTTTGAAGACGATCCTTTGGTTTTTGAAAGCCAGGAAATAAAACACAATGCCAAATTCCAGACTTACTTTGGGGCATGGCTGTGGGACAAAGTGGTCTCTGGGCTTTTCGTTCCGTTTGTTTGTTTAAGTCTTTTGTCTTCCTGTGTGGAAAGCCTGGAGGGAGATAAGAAATACTTTTTATTGAAAACAAGGTATTCAATATATATTGAAAACACATACACTTCTCTAGCGTTCTGGAGGCAACTCTGCTGGGCAGTACGAAGCAAAATTAATGCCGTGACAAAGAAGCGCTTCCTTTGGAGAACGCTGGGTTCTTCCTGCCAGCACTGATTCCGAAAATCTCTCTTCTTGAGCAAAAGTACCTTCCCGAGAAGGATGACAAGAGGAGAGCGTTCTAACTCAAGCATGCTCTTGCTCACAGAGAAGAGCGGGTTTGGGGCTTCCTAATGCAAAGCTGTGTCATGACCCACTTGTTGTGAAGTAGGTCAGCCTGTGGTGTACTGAGCTGAGCCAGAAAGGCCAACCCGAGAGCAGCCCGAGTTAAGGGAAAGGCGTAGAAAGCCACTTCCTATTTCTGTTGTGCTCGTAGCGGGTGCAGTGGAGTTTTATCCAGGGGAGTTTTTGCCTGCTGTCCTTTCTCGTAGTTGTCAGGTCTGTCACATGCAGAAGGGCTGCGCTCTGCTATTTCCTTGTTTCTGTTTGGTGAATGAAATGGGTTTAGGTGATTTTTTTTCAAGGTTGTTTTATCCTGGTGCAGATAACCTGCTTCCTCTTGCCCAGACAGACACTGCTATACACGTACGCTGCTCTGTGCATTGTTACAGCTCCTTCTCACTTCTGCTCTGCTGTTTCCAAAGCCAGTCATGACAGCACAACCATGAAGAAAACACACATTTCTTGCATTACACTAGATATTACACTCTATTACTTGGATAAGGACATGATCCGGGAGTCTGCTGTTTGCTAGGCAAGAGCTATTCTGGAAGAAAGACCTGACAGTGTGTTATAGAATAAATAATCTTTGGGAAAGGGAGCACTTTTCTCCCTTTCCCAAAGATTGTTTTCCATCCTCGCATGGCTGTTCTCATCAATTCAAAGTTATCTCAAAAAAAAAAAAAGATTACTAATTGCTATTTACCTAGAAAGTGTGTCACCTGCAAGTTTCTCTTCACATGAATAGATACATCGTTGTGTACCTACAGTGAAATAATAGCAAGTACCAGAAAGAAACAATAGTCCTCTTCTTTACTGTTTACTCTTTTCCTTTTCCTTTCTTTTATTTTCCATTCTTTTTTCCTTTCTTTTCTTTTCTCTTTTTCTTCCAATTTCCATTTCTGTCAAACTCCTCACATACCCCACACAGTCACATACGTTCCATACATCCGTTCTTGTTTCAGTCAGATTTTCACCTAGCTAGAAAAAAAAAGCTTTTCCTTGCTGTCCACTTGCCAAGCTGATACGTAGGCCTGCCAACAACAACAAAGTCCATCCAAAAAAAAACCCAAACCAAAACAGAAAACCACAATAAACACGAGAGCTCTGTCATCCAGTCGCGGTGGCAAACCTGACAGTATCAGGTAACTGCACAAGTATTCTGTGGCCACGCTGCCTGAGCTGCAAGGTGAAAGCCAGGGATGCACCTTATGCGGAAAATAGAGGAGCCCTTCTCCTGCCTCTGCCCGAGAGAGGCAAACCACGTCGAGGCAGGAGGAGGCAAAAAGCTCCAGGGGATCTCAACCCAAACTATTGATTGTCTCCTTGATAAAAAGAAAGTGGAGGGTGGGAGGGGGTGGGAGGGAAGATTTTTCAGTTTAAAGTTAGGGAGTAGCAAAATTTCAGGAATGTGGAGATGTAGAGGCAGATGCTTACAAATAAAATTGTTCACTTTGTTTTGGGGGGTATAACTGAAGTTGTACAACTACAACTGTAGAAATGCTGTTGTAAACTTAATGACAACTACTAACAATAGTATTTTAGCCTCTACTTTCGCTGCGATGTATTTGCTTTTTAAGCATACAGTACTCTCAATTTCATCTGATGCTTTTACACTAAATATGCTCAATCTTTGAGCAATGCTATAAATTCAGGGAAGCTGAAAGACTGTTACTCGGGTGCCTGGTCTTATTTGCGGTAGTAGCTACATGAGCAACACTCTATGCTTGATATGTAGCAGCAGCCACATTACTGTACCTGTTGTATATTGCGTTTAAATGTGCTAATGCCAGCACCTCTTGGTGTGCTTTGACTGGACGCTTATCTACAGTTGATAACGCGGGGGAACAAGCACAGCAGTTTAAAACCCTTCAGCAGAGCTCAGGCTGCAGCGCTGGGCGGTTCAGGGCGACAGCTCTCAGAGCAGAGCCCTGCAGGCTCGCAGGAGCGCAGAGCGTGTTTCCCCTTCCTGTACAGTCACACGGCTCTAATCGCTTAGTAAACTGAGCGCACGCAACGCGCTGGGCTTGGTCTGAAGGCAAAAAGCTGCTTCTATGATTCATATTTTGGCTTGGTTCGCAAACTCCCCGATTCGCTTCTCAACGAAATTACAGGCGAGCAATGCTGAGTTCAAGGAGAGAAGCTCAGCTGCGTGCGGGCTCCTTGGCTTTGGCAACTGAAAATATGTGACCGACCACCAAGGCCCCTGCAGGAGAGCAAGCGCTGTCACAGCCAGTGAGAACGCCCCGTAACGCCGGGGGCCTGCATGTATTCAGACATGCATTGGAAACACGCGTACCTCGGGCTAAGAAGGGCCTTCACCCTTTCCTCTCTTGGACTTGCCCATGCTTTACAGCCTGGCTCTGTGGGGAAGGTGGGAAAAACAAGACATGAGGAACAAAACCCAGGCTTCAGTGGGTAGGGTTATGGACATTAGGAAAAAATTTTTCGCAGAAAGAGTAGTCAGGCATTGGAATAGGCTGGCAAGGTGGTGGCGTCCCCATTCCTGGGCATGTTTAAGGGTCATTCAGATGCGGGGTCGGGGGAGATGGTTTAGGGGTGAGCTTTGTAGAGCAGGGCTCATGGTTGGACTTGATGATCTCAGGGGTCTTTTCCAACCTGAATGGTTCTACGATAGTTAGAAGCCAGCGTCAACTGAGTGGTGACGCAACCCGAAACTTGTTAGCACTTGCCCTGCAGGTTTTATATTTTAACAGCAAAATTCAATGAGCAGAAGGTTCACTATCCGTTACAGAAATTGCTGTCCATGCAGTGCTAAGTGATTTTGTTGCCTCGCTGGAGTGGGAGACAAAAAAATTAAGAAATGAGTAAATTTAATTACAATTCATATAGGAAGAGAGCGTTTTCTGTCAAAGGTCCCAAGCTAGTGAAATGCTCACATGTCTTGACTCAGAATGGTGCAAGATTGCTTTAGGAGAAGAAATGAAAAGAATTTAAAAAAAAAAAAAAACACAACAAAGCAAGCAAGCAAACAAAACCACAGAAGGAATATGCACAAATAGGATTCAATAATAATACTCCAGCAGGCACAGGCGTCACTGAGAGAATTGGTGTCAACACAAGACCCGCGTGACTCCGCATCTCAAACTGTTCAACAGAGCTGCACATCCTGGGTTAGGAGCTGGGGGCCAAGGGGACAGAGGAAAAAGAGCCTTACCTGCACAAATGCAGAGCAGCCTGACCAGAGCAATTAGGATCCAGGTTTTCCTAGAAACTGTTAGGATCTTCAGAGCTGTGAGAACTTTTAACTGGCCACATACGGTTTCTTGTAAAAATGTGCTGCTGATCTGATGATTTTGGACACACAGCACTTGCCTATATAGTGCACATTTGTAGCCTTGGGAATGCTTGGGGAATGTGGAATTTCCTGCCAGTAATGTAACCATCTTGTCAATCTATGTTATTGAACATAGAAACCAATTTTCAAGTATTAAAAAAAAAAAAGTATATAAAAAAAAAAAGAACCAGAATAAGAGGAAATAAAAAAAAATCCCACAAGCCATAGCTCTGTGGATGAAGAACTTGGGGTTTGTGGCCACAGAGCCATGGCTGGCAAGGGGAAGGACAAGTCACAGAAGCAATGCAAAACTTTTAATGGGCCCAGCCTGGGAGCACAAGGAGCCGCCCACAGAATTCGATGCATTGGTCTTCGCCTTTCTTATTTTGCTCCCCTGCTTCGAAATGGCTAGCCGAGGCAGAGTGCTGCAGTTTTACCCAGAAGTTAGGGGAATCCCTAGAGAACGGGCTGGGCAGCTACTCCTCCCTGGGAAGCTGATAGCTTCTCCACACCCGATGTTCTTAATATGGGGGACATGGAATGCCCCTGCTGGAAGCTAAAGTCAACCAGAGCTTCACCCACAGACAGTCGCTGGTTCCCACATTTGCAGAGCTGCCAGCGCATTGCTGAAATTCTAGCAAGTTTTGAAACCAGAACATAACAGCCTTGCACTCCTGAACACCGTTTAAAAAACCCAGCACCTCTCAGCTCCTTTCTCAAGAACACAAAAGATGCTTTAATTATAAATTAAATTAAAGACCAGAAAGCGTTACCGTAGTCATAATCCTTCTCAGTGGATGAGCTAGAAGCTTGCCCTGCAACAACATCCGTAAGGTTTCTCATTAATAAGTAAACTACTAAGATAAATTCTCTCACATGTGATTAAGATGAAATTGAGCTAAGAACAGGTCTACATTAAACAAATGCTTCTTATATAGCAGCTGGGGAGGGGAGGAGGAAGGAACTCTGCCCTATGGAGGTCAGAGCTACCCAGAGGGAGCAAGGAGGAAAGTGGCTTTAATAGGTGTGAATGCACCACTGTAATTGTTTCACCTGGAGGCTCCTAAGTGAAGGAGTTAATGTCAAGGGGAAAAGACCTTTTTCAATTAAAAAAATAAACATCTCACTCAGAGAGTGCAGATTTTAACATTTTTATTTTTTTTAAACCCTAATTTCCATTTTTTCCACAAGCAGACTTTCTTTAACAATAGTTTAAGATGTATCATAATGCTAACTACAGTTAAAAGGAAATATTTTGGCACGAAACTGTGCCAGGGGAGTAACAGAATAAACAGAATAAATAACCTGCTTTACACATACTGAAGAAAACAAAACCAACATGCAATAAACTCAGTGAAACTCATGCTCTGTACAACAGCTTAGGGCAGTCCTTACTAAGTAGTAATCCTGTCATATTAGTGACATACACGTATTAGTAAAAGTAGAAACTTTAACAAAATGCTTAATTCAAGCAAACTAGTGATGCAATATGAATCAACTCGGGTTGTTCCACGGTTCCAAGGAAGCCAGAGACAGTGGTGAGTAAGCACACAACAGTGTACAGGGTGCCGACCTCAGCCGAGACGTTGAACCTCACGGTTCCTCAGCTACGTCTGCTTCAGTTCCCTGCTGGAAACCACGTCACGTGGACATCTTCTTGAGCTTCTGGCTGTTAACGGAGGGAGAGAACACGCGTCAAGAGCGGCCTCAGCCGCGTTCCTCTCTCCCGGATACGGCACCTCCAGAGAGAACAGCTCAAGTAGAAAAAGGGACAGGTGACAGGACTGTCTCCGAGAGGACTCCTCTCTGACAGAGACTGAAAGACACCCCTGTTCGGCATCGCCATGGGAAGTGGCGTGCGGGACATGTAAGAGACGGGCTTTTGTACGTGCTCTGTTCCCGTCAGCCTAGCAGTATTCAGATTTTCAGATTCCTACCTCAGGAAAAGAAGGTGCTTCTTCACCCAGGCTTCCCTAGGGTTTACACAGGCGTTCAGCCCACTGCGGGTGTGGAATCTGGAAAAGAAATAATGATAAAGAGATCAAGAAATCATAGGAAATCCCTGCAAGTATATGCTGTGAGGATGCATTTGGTCAAAAACGTGCATCATCGTTACTCTGTATAATGAGCAATAGCAGGTGGGTTTGTAAATGCCAGTTATCTATGGGATCCTCCACAATCCCTCCAGTATTACATGAATGAAAAAACCCCACCAACTAATGACATTTAAATGCAACAGCTGCCTCAACCTCAGGGGTCATTTTTTGCTGTGTAAAGTTGTGCTCAGTCTATTGGAACTACTGAGACAAGGAACTTTACTGGGTGCCAGGAATTATTGGTGAGACTAAGAATCGTTGCCGTCAGGCTAAGGTGGCAAATCGACATTTAGAAGGGTTAAAACTTTGTGGGGGAAAAAAGCCCCAAACAGTCCAATCTCTGTGAATTAAGAAAACTTATTGCTTACGTAGACACATAAGAGGTTTTGGCGAGGGAACCACATGTGCTGGCTGGTGGCCCTCAGACGGTCTGTGTGCGCACGGCAGATTCCCGAACAGCCCGACTTGTTATTTACATGGGGCTGCCGCCCTCCGAGTGAGTGGTCCCTGTCGGCTAGAGGCTGTGTATTTTGTTGATAGGAATTATACACCATTTAGCCAGTTAATGTTTTGAAAAAGCGAGAAAAGTCATGCTCGCAATGTTCAAATTGTTGCTTCTTCCCAAACAGCCATCTTAATACATGTCAGAAAACAACAGGTGCTCTCAAAGGGTAACTCACATGATCGCATGGATGTCGCAGACTTCGCTGGAGAGCTGCTCAGAGTAACCCGTCAGGGCCCAGCGGGGCAGGCGCACCTTGGTGTAGGACAGGCAGCAGTCCCGGTTGCTCTGTGCTGCAGCGAAGGCAGAGGACACGTTGGGAGCTGCTCGGGGGGCTCACTGATCGGCAGCCTGCCCACCCAGCTCCCTGCCGGCACGAGAGTGGGACAGCCAGCGTCCCTGACTGCGTCGGCTCCCTCCGCCCTCACCCTCCTGGCGTGCCCCACCTGCCCCTTCGCCCGAGGTCCTTACCTTTGCCAGTGTCGCAGAGGAGCAGCACCAGGAGCCCCACCAGAGAAACCAGGAGCGTGCCGTGGCTGCTAAAGCTAGCCATGTCCCCTCCGTGCAGCAGCCGGATGCTCGTCGAGTGCTGGGCTGGCTCCTGCCTGTCCTGCCAGCCCTGCTGCACCTCCACCTGCTTATGAAGGGGTGGCGGGTGCCGCGGGAATTCACAGGCGGGCGGGTTCCGCTGTCATCAGCGGGTTTCCCCACGGCAAATTCCATGGTCCGGCCCCAGCGCACCTTCCTGGTGCTATAACTGGAGAGAACAGAGCGCTGGGGAATTTTTAATATTTTTTTTTTCTAAAGTAGGTTAGAAGGTTCAGCCAAAAAGAAAAGGAAATAAAAGGCTGTGAGGTAATGGTTCTGTGGGTGAAGCGCGTGTATGCTTAGGGCTAAGAGTGTGGGTTGTGAAATGAGGAAAGTCAAACGTAGGTAACTCTCAGTGTTACCTACAGAAACCGCGTATCCGCTGTGCTTCAGTTGAATAAGCTCGGCCTGGGGCAGAGGGAGAAGGGCTGGCCCCAGCCCGGTCCGTTCCAGTGCCGCCGGGAAGCTGCCTGCAGCGATACCGAGGCGCTGCGTTAATGTTTGCTGGTTGGCCAACACAGGAGTGCCAGGCTTTGTGCAGCGCTGCTTCCACAGCTCTAGACTGTAGCGTTGGCGGGGACACACGAGCAGCGTTGAGTATTCACGGAAATGGTTTTCTTTAGAGTTTCTTCTGCCATATCTTCCCTGCCTTGCCTTCTACCAGTTTGATACAGATGAGCTATTGCATCTGAAACAGAGTTAGCTTAAAAGCAACGTGAAACCGGGTCTGTATTTTCTGCTGAACCTGAGCTGTCTGAACGCGTCGATGGCCGGGGTGCATCCGAGAGGCCTCGCAGCGCACGTGTGGAGGTTCTTCTCGGAGCCACCGCTGTTGGCCAAGGGATGGGGGCAGAGGTGATAAAGATGTACGCTGCTTTTTGTAGCTGCTTTATGGATCATAGTGAAATGCCGTAAAAATACATAAAGCTCAATGCTGTCGGCACGCAGCGCTCTCTGAACTGTTCTGGGGACTGTCTGCCAGCATCAGGCACTGCTACAAACCAGCTAACTAGAACGAGAACTCCTGAAATGGTGGAAGTTTGTCTTGATAGCTTTTTCCTTTCCATAAAGATGGAAGTAGTCAAACATGAATCACAACAATTTCTAGATTGGCAGGTATCAAGAAGCATCAGGCTGGCAATACGCAATTCTCCATCTTCCCCATCAGTAACTGTTTTGTTTTTTTTTTTTCAACTGGCACTGCAGTAACAACCGGTGTTTTTTGGACAGAATCTCCTCACTTGAGCCTTGACTCCCCTACCTGCTCCTAATTAAACACGAGCAGTTTGGATTCCAGCACGCTGACACCAGCTGGTTGATGCTCACGCGTTCTCCTGCCCTCAGGCAGTTTTCATCCGGCTCTGGTTCCCAGTGGAGCCCCAGCTGGTGCTGTGCCTCTTGTACCAACCGGCTTCTCGCTCGCCTACTCCTTTTATCTCATGGTTTCTTTGCTTTAGGAAATTAGGTGGAGATTTAGAACAGAAGCTGAGGAGGGCCTTACCTCCTGGAGCACCGTCCTTTTATTTGTACTTGGTGTGTACAAAGCTGCTTCTGTTTATTTGCACAAAGTAGTTTATAAAAAAAAAAAAAAAAAAAAAGATCAGAAAAGGCTTAATGCAAGAGGCTGAAGAAAGTTGCCTGCTAGGTCCTGATAAGACTCACAACTGTGTCTTATCAGTCTCTGTATTTACAAGTCCATAACGCAAACACAAGGTAGACAAAAAATACAAAATCAGGGAGGTGCTTCTGTGTCGAAGGGAAGTGATTATTCCCTGCGGACAAGGGGAGGGCTCTGCCCAGAATCTCTTCAGAGGGGCACAGCTGAAGCACAGGAGGCAGCAGCCACAAGTTGCAAGAGGGGAAATTCTCCTCAGACATATTGAAAAACCTTCCTGATAGCAATGGAGTGAAACGCTGGGACAGGCTGCCCCGGCAGGGGTGTGAAAGCCCCGGTTGAACACCCTTGGGATACTCCTCCCTCAGGTGGACATGGCCCTTCCCTGAGCATGATCTTACACTCGAGCTCCTTCCCAAGCCATGGCCAAACCCAGATTATTTCTTCTGGTTTTGTCATGTCTTTCTCCTTTTCTTCTTTTAGTTTCTCAACTTATTTGCCTCTTCCCAGCTCCTTTGCTGTAACTTTCTTGACTCCCCTCCCTTCTGTTGTCCCTCCTCAGAGCCCCTTGTTACCCTGCTCTCCCACTCCGTGGCTGCACTCACAGCAAGACAAAGTGCCGAAACACAGACCGGCAGTTTTCAGCTGCTCCTGTAAGCACAACTGCAGCAGTGGAAAAACGGGCACTGCTTCTGCAGGATGGCTCGCCTTGATAGGCTACAGCGTATAGTACCTTCTGTATGGGTTCAGGTCTAACACTAAACATGAAAGATTTAAACAAAACAAAATATACCCAAACCATCTCTTACCTACCCTGACGTTAGATGCTGTCTATATCATCTTTACCTGTCTCCTACAATAAGATGAGAAACATATTGACAGTGTTTCATTGACTGGCAGTAGTTTACCAGAATTTCCATTTTTATTCATCCTTGCAAAGAGATGTTGCTGTACTACATCTTAGTGCCCTTGCGTGTACTGCTGAAAATAAAGCATTATGGCAACAGCCAGGAAGAGCAGAACCAAGAGCGGAAATTCCCTTCTGTAATTTCCAGTGGTTCAGGACACCTTTGACTGAGCAAAGGGCAGGAGAAGGCACTAGTTTAATGGAAGAAGGCCAAACACAGAGATGTAATAATTGCGTACAGCCCGATGATTAAATACGTAATAAATCCCAAGCATAATAGTTCGACAGGTAACTTGCTCAATACCTCTGGAGCTTTAGAGGCTCTGATGCAATTCAGTGCTTTCACGCAGTCCAACATTTGCGTGACTGACAGAAATCTTTATCTAAAGGAAGAAGCCAATTTTCACTAATTGTATGTTGTGCTTCGTAAGGAGCAGATCTAGAAACACTCTTGAATGACATCGGGTTGATGTAATTATGGACAAATTATGTGCCTGCTGGGAGAAACAAACCTCTGATCTATCAAGAGTGCGGTTTATGAGGAGCCCAGTGCATCTGCCGGGAGCGTCCCCGCACCTATCCCTGGGTGCTTGCTGCGACGTACATGCAGGGGCAGAATAGCTGGTGCTCTGAGGACAGCCTTCTCTCTTCCAAAAATTAACCCTGATAGCATAATTAAGAAGAGAGTTAAAATGTGGAATGATAGCAGTGGAGAGGAGAGCAAGAACTTATTTCATTGTATTTTCTCTCCTCTGCCCAGCCGAGGGGGGCAGTGACAGAGTGGCTTTGATGGGCACCCACTGTCCAGCCAGGGTCAAGCCATCACATTGTCAGAACAAGAAATAATTAAAAGCTGCCTACCAAGCCGAGCTCTAGGTTACATTAGATCTGCTTTATCACAGCTCTGTCTCCCTTCCAGTCTGAGTTTCTATGTGCCTTTAGGCATAATAAATGCAACAAAAAACCCATTTTGACTAACACATTTCTGACCATTACAGTCACCAAGAAGTGCCACTTTCTGGAGTATCTACTGCAAAGGGGCAGAAGAAGGGATCACCTGAGAGGATGCAATATGCATCTCCTGAAGGGGACCGAGACCACCAAGCGTTGTTTGCAGACGAAAGGGAGCCTGCTTACAAAAAGAGGTCATGTGATTTGCTAGGGTCTAACACTCCAGCATCTTCACAAAAAAAAAAACAAAAACAAGCTGCCAGCAACCTTTGAGAACCCACTGAAACAGAGCCTGGAGCTTCTGGTTTTCTGTAGCCTCCACCTCATCACCTCTGTGCCTGTCGGTCACTGCTTCCCCACTGCTGTGCTGGGGCTGAGAGTTTCCCAGAGACATACAGAGCCCAAAGAAGATCTGGGGAAGGAGAGTGTCTGGGGCCAAAACCCCCCACCTGAGCAGCAAGGTGTCTCTCAGTACTAACAAAAGACGGTTTGCACTTAAATGCCTAATTCAGAAAGAGGAGAAGGTAATACTTCTACTTGGCGATTATAAAAAGAGCTATATGTGGCATTTGCCGGATCTTAACAACTGGTAGACAGTAATAAAAGTGGGGAAAATAAATCTAGCACTTAAAAATTTCATTAGAAGTTCAGTTTTAGGTGGGCTGAAGGTATTAATGAATTCAGCTGAAACATGGTGAATAGTTTTGTCTAAAAATCAGAAAAGAATAATTTAGAAAATGTGAAGCCTTTTTTTTCCCCTCATGTTCTCTGTTTGCTTGCACAAGTTGATCTAAAACAAACAAAGCAAACCCTACAGGAAAAAAAAAAGAGAGAGAGAGAGGAGACAAGAAAGAAGAACCAAGTGACATGAAGTAGTAAAAGTTTTAAGTTGACCGAGAGAACTTACTGACTGAAAGTCTTAGCATTTGATCACTCTGGTCTAATTAGCACGTGAGTAATACAACTGGCGTTCTGTCATGGATTACTGGAAGACTGGCTTAGAAATGCCCCACAACACCTGCTTCTTCGGGATTGCAAAACAAAAATCCAACACGCTGTGTTTTAGCAGACGTCAGTGAACACCGCTGAGTGGAGGCTGCGCCACGGGCACCGGCCCTCCCGAGGCAAGTGCTGCAATCGCTGCAGCTTTTCAGGCCCGCACGGCCGAGTTACAGGGACTTTCCCACAGGGAGATCAGCTGCCCAAACCAGCCAGCTCGGACTTCTCTCTGTCCAAGAGTTCTGCTCTTTTTCCAAGGAAAACATAGACCTGAGTCCAACTCTGACAGGTTCTTTTCGTAACACAACTGACATACTGCCTTTCTTCTCCTCCTGTACCCTTAAAACTCCTTTTCTAGACTATAGTCCTTCCCCCTTGATTTCTGCAAGATGCATTTGGGGACCCTCACAAGGGCAGCCTTGCCCTAGCTCTGCTAAGGAAGCCTCAGCCAGGGTCATTTTTCCTCTCTTTCCGCAAGGTTCCCCTTGGCTGCTTCAAGCATCTCTGCCTTGTCCTCATTTTCAAAGTCCTTCTCAACACTGTGCTGGCCCAGACAGCCGGAGCCAGCCCCAGTAGCACCCTGCTGGCAAGCCCCTCGGCCGGGGCGTTCAGGAACGTGGAAGGTGCAGTTCTCAACCACCCAAGACTGCTCACAGGCTCCAGGGCCTCCTGCGAACAACAAGGGTTTGGTCTGCAAGAGCCAGAGAAGCTGCTCAAATACAAGGTAGTTTAAGCCAAACAATCTGGGCTTGACAGCAATTTGCTGTTCCAAAATGATCTGTGTTTTACAAGAACATCTCCGCCTTCAGTACCTAGACTTAGCCTTCCTCAGATCAGAGACTGGTGCTTTTTCCTTCGTGTTTGTGCACAGCCTAGTGCACCAAGGGACCTGGGGACCAGGGCCAGAGCTGCAGGACACAACACCTACACCATAACTGCTGCCTTTGGAAGGACGCACAGGAAGATGAAGGCACATGGAGGGAAACTTGGAAAAAATATTATTATTCATGAATGGGACAAAACCTAACACACCACGGGGGTAAAGAAAGAAAAAACGGCCAATTAAAAAAACCAACCCCGCAGTACCCCAAAATCTTCAAGTCTTTGGTGACTCTATTATCCAAACGTCTTCTGAGCTGGCAAGAAATCAAGGAATTAGAAGAATCCAGGACATTCTGAGTCCAAGAACTCTTACTTCCAAGCAAACACTAGCAGCAGGATGCATTTATTTTAAGCGTCTCTCAAATGCCATTAGAAATGTAGCGCTAAGTGGAGCACCCAGCTATGGGCACTTATCAAAAATGTGACAAAGGTTCTTCCAGCAGGACTTTACCTGGGCTGTTGCAAGGATTCAGTGTCTCCCACAGTGTCCGTAATGAGATACACCCTGAGGGGGAGAAAAAAAAAAAAAGTAAGGTAACGGGGAGGTGCTGAGCTGAAACTTCCTACGCACATGTTGTGCAAACGCAAATTTACATCTCCGAACCGAGATGTCCATCCATGACGACAGGGCAAAACCTGCCACCAGTGGGAGGTCTGCAGGGTAAGCCAACAAGGAAACACGCCTCGGAAAGTGATCTTTCAACATGGAAAGTTACTTAGAAATCCCTTCAGGTTTTTTTTTCCTCTGGTCTCTCTTTGGCAATCCACAGTAAGCCACCATTAGTCACTAGAAGTATTAA